>OY987334.1:27124774-27693156 GCA_963920685.1 Polydrusus tereticollis
AAAAGTTTCGAAGACTTATGCGATAAAATCGATTAGATTCCGAATTCAAGTTAAACGTCTTTAGAAGCTTTTTTATAGTTTTAATACCGTTCCCCGTAAACTTGTCACAATCAATCACTATTGACCAATCCTCGTTTTCTGATCGATAATTAAAATCCGAACAACAATTAAACTTAACATTTTCCAATTGACGTGATACAGATGAGATTGTTTCGGATGCCGGTGGTGTTAGTCGAGGACGTTTTGAACTTGGAACAACATCGTTGTTATTTTCATTGCCAATTTTGTAGGTCTCGCCCCCATAATATAATACGTAGGGTAGAGAAGAATCTACTCGAACCAACGAATCAATTACAATTTCGTTCTCAGAATTAAAAGACCAATGCATTTGAAGGTGAGTTTGATCGCCTTCTTGGGCAACATGCTTTGCGGCTTCAAAAACTTTGGCTTGATAGGCAAAAGTACTTGAAACTTGATTTGTTTGAAATTTAGTATTCTCAGACACCTCTGTAGACATTATCTTAAAAGGCCACGCTCTCTGGCGTACAATAAAATAAACACATAAATTATAATGGGTCTTGGGACATCGATACTTGTGAGTTTGTTGGTCTTCCTTGCGTGTATATATATATTTATACCGCGAAGGCAAATGAACGACGTTATGTTACATCGATTTATGATGGGCGTTTCAGGAAATCTACAGTTGACCACCATTCCTGCTATCACTAGTATTGACAAAGTTTGTGTATTTCCTTTTTGTCCCCTTAAGAAATTCATAGACTGGGATACGGTCCTCTATTCATTTAACTTAGACCCAGGTAGTAGTATCGTTTATGATCACGGCCAGTGGCGAGCCCAGTCTTACACGTACACTTTCGAAGGTACAAGACTGTACCGTACTGATACATTAACACATGAACGACAACTGTTCCTTGAATTTCATATCGAAAAAAATTTTGATTGGACTAGCGACAAGAAAATTATTCCGAAACCCTATTGCGAACGACCGGGTCGCTTACGCATAAGCCAGAGTGCGTTTAGTCGTTACTACAACACAGAGACCCTAGGTGAACACTATTATCAGTATGGGTATTGGTTGTGTCCCGAAATAGGATCAAACCCCCAACTCGTTCTTTGTCAAGATCAGAAATTTGACATAAAACTTATATCCTGCCGTAGTTGGACCGAATATGAAACTAAAGCAGAAAATTATATTTGGCCAGATAAAAAAGATTTGACGAAATATTTTCAATGCCGCGGAAACGTCGTAGTGCACGACACGTGTCCGAACTCAAATCCAATCTTTAACGGTTTACGTTGTATTAATCCAGTTTGTAATCCATTGATGGAATGCGACAATGATTGCCGTATTCCCAAAGACCATTTTTCCTTCTGTACGTGCAAAGGGATGGAAGCTACAATAGTTTATTGTCGACAAGGGGTTGATTCCCTGGGTACCAACTGTTTACAAACGTGTAGAGGATCAACGGTATTTGTTCAAGATTTTCTAGAAACCATACAGGTCAGCCCTAAAAAGGTGCTTGTAGGACAAAAAGCTTGTATTAACGGTAAAATAATTTCCACAATATGCGATACCCACTTGCACCGGAAAAAGTAGTAAGAGAAGGCAACAAATTATATTTTTACTATGCTCCTAATTTTCATTTAGTTAATAATAAATGTCTAGCATATAAAAACACCCCCTCTATAGATGAAATGGTAATATTCCCCGATAGTCCTGATCCCGCTATAGCTTCTCACCGAACCGGTACAGGAAGAGCTTTAACGAAACTAATTCCTTACGAATCCTTTGCCTCATTCGAAACAGATCGTACCACATACTATGATGTCAACGGAGTTCAGTACCAAGGGGTGCTTTTCTACTTTGGAAAACAAAAGCACATATTAGATAATAAATTTTTAACTGTTCCCGAGGATACAAAATTTGTACTTAATAATAATTTAAATGGAGTTTGGACGGAACAACTAACGCTTACACCAGCGACGAATAATGTCGACGAAATAAGTTGGATTGAAGATAAAACAAATGATTGTGACGTAGGCATAGATATTCCTGATTTTTATTATGTCAACAAAACGGGAACGGCCACGTGTATAGATGGTAAACCCACCTTGGATATTTGTACCGATCACGGCATGACCATATTTCCGAGCGGGTGTGGATATTCTCATAATTTAATATTATTTACGGTCGGTGACAAAGCCAAAAGTATGGCAAAAATAACGGGCAAAAGAATACGAGGAACATACAAGGGAATTTATAGTACCACAAATTCGTTATGGTATACATAATATGCACACCATCAGTGAATATTATTCAATAATCCGCAACGCAAGTTTCATTAAAAATCTTGAAAATTCTAGGATACTATTTACCTTATAGGGAACGGCGAAGATTAAAGAAGAAATTATTTTTTACACAACAAGATGGAAACTAGAACCAGCCTTTAATATATTTTAAAATAAATCTCTTCAAAAAACAAACCAAAACCAGTTCCGTTATCTTCCACGCAACAATACATAGATCACAACCTGTATAGCATCTATATTAAAATACCGTCCTTCAAAAAAATTAAATTTATAGAATATAATTTACTTTATTTTTATTATACCGTTTAGGGCAACCAGAACCTGTTTTAAATTATATTTTAAAATATCTCCCTTCAAAAAAATCTTTAAAATTCCTTCGAAAAAATTAAACTTTGAATACTATTTACTTTTTGCCGTTTAGGATACAGCGAAGAATAAAGAAAGAATTATGTTTCACACAACAAAATACAAGCCAAATCCAATATGGCCTTTTGCATATTATAAACTAATCCCATTCGGGGAAGCTTTAAGTTTTCTAGAATACTTTTTACTTTAACTTGTTTCTTTAAAATACAGATTAGGGTACAGCGGAGAGCCTTCCTATACCATTATCATATTTTTCAATTCACAAGATTTAGAATGTAGTTTCTAAAATGGTAATAAAAAGGTGATCGGCAAAATGCTGACCAAGTTCCTGTACAATACATTTGCTCGGCATTCCATACCAGACTCCTGGCGCGTCAATATAATTTGCTGACGATAATTACCAGGGATCGGATTGCAATAGCAACACTACGACATAGGATCGCATCGCTATCAACAACATTTTAAATCACAAATTTACAACAGAAATATAATAAATAATTACAGTTTCTTTCTTACTTTCTTATTGTCGATTTTCCTTTTTTGAAGTACAAAATAGTTCTATAGCTGAATTTCCAAAATCCAAAGCAGGAAATCGGTGGCAACAAAAATCAAAGATCCAAGGGAAAGAATGTAACCTTGATATTTAACCAAGATGAATAAGACATGCAAATTAGACACAATGACAAAAGAACCCAACTTACTTTCCCCACAACATTATTGTGTAGTAACACAGAAAATTACAGGCCATTTATTTTTTAAAATACCCATTAGAATAAATTAATGAAACTGGTTTTGGTTAGGCTTCTATTTTGTTTTGTAAATCACAATTTTTGCTATAATTTTCGCTGTACCCTAAACGGAATAAAAATAAAGTCAATAGTATCCTAGAAATTTCAAAATTTCATCGCATGGGTTTATTTTAATATAAATTAAAGGATCTAAAGGTTCTGTTTTCTGCCTTGTTGTGTGAAAATATAATTTGTTCTTGGGTGTGCTTGCTGTGTCCTAAACAGTATAAAAAATACAGTAAATAGTATTCTTGAATGTTCAAAATAAAACTAGTATTATTTTCCACGCAATATTATAATAAATATTTCCATGCAACAAGAACCTGTTTAACGTTGAATATATTTTAAAATAAACCTCTTCAACAAAACTTAAAATTACTCGGAAATCATATTTAAACCTCTCGAGTAATTCTGGGTATTTAAAAGTTGCTGAAATGTATATATAAGGCTAATAGTTGTGTGATTTTAACCAGTTAGTTAGACAAGTATATGTTCATTATTTAACACAACGCTCTAATAGTACCGATAATTCAAAAATTAATTATAGCAAAGTTGAATTACCGCCAATCGTTTCCAAAGTCCCAAAATACAAGAATAAATTAAGCAGCAGTTTTTAGAAATACGGTTTAGCAAAATGGATTGTCAATCGTCTGCTCTAATTATGTTGGAACTTCTAGATGGGAAAAAAGAGGTTACTGATTTGTCACAGGACGAGTTAAAAATAATTCCTATCGAGTACTTTATAAAGTATGTAGTACCATACAAACTAAAAGAAATATGGCATAAAATCCCTACGTCATATAAATCGAATCGTTTATTATTATTAAGTTTGCCATGTATGGAACATTATAATAAAGGAAGGACACAAATAGATGGCCCGCCACCTTCATATAGAAAATGCGCCCAATGTATTAGATCAGAATAAATACAGTAAAGTAATTTTTAATTTAATATTATATTGTATTATATTGCTTATATTATGTTATTATGTATTATAAAAATATATTAATAATTATATTGTATTGTATTATTGAATCACCTCTCTGTTCCCCCAATTGTTTTAACTTCTTTACATATAAAATTTCTTAAATGGTTAGTTGCTGAGGATGACTTTCTCTAAAGTCGAAACTAGTACAACACATTCATTGAGAAATTTATTTTAACTCATCGTCATTTCATGTATTTTTATAAACCTTGTTTTCTACCCTAGAGGGGCAAATAAAGTTATTTGGTGGTAAAGACAGACCTTTATTTCTAATTAAATATAAATTTTCTAGCGTAAATCTATGTATGTGTTAATTTTTATTTTAGACATTTTAAACTTATAACCTGTCTTAAAGAATTTTAACTTTTAATCTATTGTATTATATTGCGTGACTAAAATGGTGAAACATATTATATATATTTTTTATTGAACATGAAAATTTTAGCATCAGCCTATCTATGTGTTATTATTTTACAATAAAGATTTTTAAATGTAGTATCTATCTTATATTCATGCGGGTAGGTTGAAATTCTTGACACGGGAAAGCGATTATGTCGTAAGATCATTAAAGTGTGCTACATAGGGGACCCTTTTATTACCGATTTATCTTGTAGTGGTTGCAAATCACTTGTCGTACAACGTAAGTTAAAATATATACCACTTAAGTTTATTGTAACGACATTAACACAATCTTTTTAACAAGATAAAACTGTCGTAATAATAATTAAACTGTATTGGAAAGTGCAAATTTGTTTATTTTAATTGTTAAAAAGACGGTACCTATAAATTATTCGACAAACGTGAAATCATACTAATATAATCGCAGATACCTATTAAAATAACAAATTTTCGAATCTATGTATAACTTTTAATTTTAAACATTCTTAATTACATTTTGCTGAATATGCTGAAATAGAAATACTTTTTGTACAAGTTTTATATTTTTTTACCTACCCTGTAGGCCGTTTGACTTGCAACCGTTCCAGGTGCACCCAATACAAGCACCAACCTTTATCAAGTAAATTCCCCTTGCACACCTAAATGACCACACTAGCACTACAGGAAAATCCTTTAAGGTGCCCTAGGAGCGGTGCAATGTGAATATATAATTTATTCTTAATAATTAAATGTAGGAAAAAAATCTATACTTTTCTTTTATTAATCCCTCTATATACGTGGCGTCTAGGTAAAATAAAAAGTATTATATAATTTTATTTTTCTTAAAATGGTTTATTCAAGTATCACAACTTCGTGTCTACATTCACTTTAAATTTTAATTGTTTATATTTACGAGTGGGTTTTTTCTTGGATCTTTCGGTTACAATAAAATGTTTACATATAATAGTTATTAGAAATGGAGTTATACATCCCATACTTTAAAATTAAAATATAAAAACATGAAGTCACTTATTCTATATTCATTAAAAATGTAAGTCTAAACGAAGATATTAAATAATAATTACATTTTTGTCACAATAATAACCTAACCAACGAACACATAAATAATAGATCAAATATAAAAATACTAAAACTACTCACACAATGTCTTTGGTATAGTGTGATTATTAATGCTAACAATTTGTCCTTTATTGCAAACCACACACACCTCTGGCGAAATAACTTGGAAAATATTTTGATTACAGACTTGGCATCTTAATTCATTTTCGCAACAAAACATAGTACGTTTATAATGACTGTTTACGTGCGCATGTTTTCGGGAGGGTTGTCTTATGGCATGAAATAAGTAACAATAATGACATACAGAATACATCCCCCCAAAAGACGATTTTATGATTATGTACGATTGCATTACACACACATCGCGATATAAGTAATTTGGAGATACACAAACTGAAGCGTTAACCCTTTTTACTCTATACAACCCGTCACCGCCACAACTTTGCTCCAAATTATCCTCCTCGGTACCGGAATCTGAGGAATCTTCATCATCCGAACGGTCATTAGGTATTTCAAGGTCCACTAGAGCGTTGCTTCTGCTAATTAATTTATCAGTGGCCCTATTTTGAAAAGTAATAGTCTCGTCCTTATGAATAGAGACAAGTTCCTCATTAATGACAGAGATGTTTTGGGCTTCCATTGTTCCTGGTTCCTGACGAGTGTGAGTCTTGTATTTGTTTTCAGTAGTGGTCTAAAGAACTTATTGATTTCCACCGACGGTTTGCTGAAAACGCCTTGGCTTTATTGAATGAAGGCTGCCTCTTTATACACTTCTCGTCAAAATTAGCGAATATTCTAAAATCTAGCAAAAGTTTGCTCTTAACTATCTTATGAACCGCTCATCCGATTTTGACGAACTAATCTTTACAGTATACCTTAGAGTGTTACAAACCATTTTAAGTTCCTAACGTTAATCTGTAAAACGATTCTACTGATATACAGGGTGTTATTAGTAGAGGCGATTTTGTGCCGTAAATTTGAAACATTCTGTAGAGTAAACTGGTAAAGTTAGAAATTCCCGGTATGTGCCGTTAGTAAGATGTCATCAATATCTCCAGACCTTTTTGCCAGTTTTTTGATAAGTGTCTTTTGGCAATAGATACACTAATAAACAAAAAATGTGCCAACTTTTGGTAGAAAAATCTTTAAAACGCTGTATCTTGGCAATGGTTGAACAGATTTTGACCAGTATTTAAGATTTTGAAAGCTCTTTTCATATAGATTTTCCGTGACATAATAGTCATTTTTAAAGATGGCCATTTTCTTATTAAACAGGGATCGAGAAAATCATAAATATAAAATTGCTAAAATTATGGTAACTGTGTTTATTAAATCTATGCCAACCGGGCTATATGCTTTTGTTTTGTTTCAAAGTTTGTCATTTGACACTTTGGGTCAATATTTCGGGACGTTTTTTTTCCTATTTGATTAAGAGCTATTTGGCAAAAGATACACTATTAAACAAAAAATGTGTCAAATTCTTCGTAGAATGTGTCAGATTCTTCGTAGAAATCTCTAAAAAGCTGTATCTTGACAGCGGTTAAATAGATGTCGACCAGTATTATAGATTTTGAAAGTTTATGTATATATGTTTTTGAGAGACAAAAAAAATTAAAACGTCAAGTTTGAAGCCAAATTTTATTAAATAAATTCACAAAAACGTTACAACATAAAAACACAAAAATAACTTTCTTATAATTAGTAACGGGTGTTTCCACCTCTTGCTGCAATAACAGCATGACAACGTCGTGGCATGCTCAAAATTAGACGTTGAATCTCCCCTTGATCGATTTGATGCCATATTCCATTTAAACTCTCTGCTAGCTCATTTAAGTCTGCGGGTTGTGGTTGCAGTGCTCTGATTCTTCTACCCATCATATCCCATAAATGTTCAATAGGGTTGAGATCAGGGCTGCGTGACGGCCAATTTATTGCTTCGATGCCGACTTCTTGCAGATGGGTTTGCACCACCCTAGCTACATGTGGCCGTGCATTATCATGCATAAGCATAAATTGTTCCCCCACAAATAATGCGTAGGGTAAAACTTGTGGATTAATTACATCGGTAATGTACCTAAGAGCTGTTAATCTTCCACCATTTAACAACACCAGTTCAGTTCTGTCCTCGTAAGAAATGCCCCCCCACACCATCACTGATCCACCGCCATAACTTACGGTAGTTAGGAAGTTGCATTGGGCGTATCTCTCTCCTGGTCTTCTATATACCATATTTCGCCTATCATTACTAAAAAGGCAAAATCTGGACTCGTCTGAGAACAATACGTGAGCCCAGTCCTGAACTTGCCAATTAAGGTGCTCACGTGCAAATTCTAGACGTTGTCTTCTATGCTCTCTAGTAAGCAAAGGTCCAGTGGCTGCCCTATAAGGTCTTATTTGGTTTTCAGCAAGTCTCCTTGTTATGGTACTTTGACTTATTGGAAGGTTATAGCGTTCTAAATATTGCCGTCGTAACAAAGTACTGGTTGTAAATCTTGTCCTTAACGCTTGGACACGAATAAACTGGTCTTGTCTCGGGTTTGTTATTCGGTGACGACCCTGACCTTGTCTTCGACTATTGGTTCCAGTTGCATTAAAACGTTGTAACACTCGGGAAATGTTTGCTTGAGATACATTAAAACGCTGAGCTAACTGAATTTGGGCAAAACCCTCTTGAGAAAGCGCAACAACTATAGCACATTCCTCTTTGGATAAACTGCGATTTCTCAATGGAATTGGGTTCATTTTTAAAACGTAGACTTAAATTTGACGCAAATGTACTACATACTAAATGACACATGAATGACACATGTTTTTGCATATACAGCATGATAGATAAGTGATTCATTTGATATTTTACACCTTCTAGATGGTTTCCTACGAAGAATTTGATACATTTTTTGTTTAATAGTGTATCTTTTGCCAAATAGCTCTTAATCAAATAGGAAAAAAAACGTCCCGAAATATTGACCCAAAGTGTCAAATGACAAATTTTGAAACAAAACAAAAGCATACAGCCCGGTTGGCATAGATTTAATAAACACAGTTACCATAATTTTAGCAATTTTATATTTATGATTTTCTCGACCCCTGTATAATAAGAAAATGGCTATCTTTAAAAATGACTATTGTATCACGGAAAATCTATATGAAAAGAGCTTTCAAAATCTTAAATACTGGTCGAAATCTGTTCAACCATTGCCAAGATACAGCGTTTTAAAGATTTTCCTACCAAAATTTGGCACATTTTTTGTTTAATAGTGTATCTATTGCCAAAAGACACTTATCAAAAAACTGGCAAAAAGGTCTGGAGATATTGATGACATCTTACTAACGGCACATACCGGGAATTTCTAACTTTACCAGTTTACTCTACAGAATGTTTCAAATTTACGGCACAAAATCGCCTCTACTAATAACACCCTGTATATCAGTAGAATCGTTTTACAGATTAACGTTAGGAACTTAAAATGGTTTGTAACACCTTAAGGTACACTGTAAACATTAGTTCGTCAAAATCGGATGAGCGGTTCATAAGATAGTTAAGAGCAAACTTTTGCTGGATTTTAGAGTATTCGCTAATTTTGACGAGAGTAGTAAGGCAATGTCACCCTCAACTCAAAATCCCATAAGAAATAACATTGTCCTGAAATCTGCAGTTTTATCGCCATTTTAGGGCGTGGCACTTTTCCTGGAAGTCGCCACCCTCTCTTAACCCGAGCGGAACCCAGCTACTATAGCCATCTAGTGTCTGACGTCATAACTACTCGCAGTAGATACAGGATCCGTATTAACCTAAGTGGCCCCCCCCCCCCCGGTATTACCAGGGGGCCCCATTATTTGAAGATTCTAACCTAACAGCATTCCCCATGGAACCCAAGTACCCGCGGAGGCGCGAGCCCCAGACCCGCGGCGGAGGAAGCCTCCACAACAGGCGTTGAGCGCGCATGATGATCGAAGGCGATACCGCGAGACCCTATGCATAATTCGCGAGGCTAGCTCAGGCAGGTCAGCGACCCCGAGCGGTGGTCACCCGATGGTTACCCGATGATCGCCCGAGGGTACCCGTCTTAGCCTAAGTGGCGCCCCCCTGGTATTATCAGCCCTCATTATTTCAAGATTCTAACCCAACTTTATGACCCATGGTCACGTGTTATTATATTTATGGGGAGAGATGACGTACCACGTTCTCAATAGTACCCCAACCCAAGTACCTAACCTGAACATCTATCTAAATAATCAATATTGAAGAACATAATGAATAAATAATAACAGAAAAAAAGTTTGTGCAGTCAGCGGGAATTGAACCATAATCCTCTGGGGCCGAACCTCAAAGCCTTGCAAAATACGCTACGAGAGCATATACCTTAAAATTGCTAAACAATGTTTGACAATGTGAAACCACGGGGGCACATCTGATTAGATTGCTGGAACAAAAGGTCCTTAAGTGGGGTTATGGTGGTGTTTTCTAACGTACAAAATTAGGGCAAACCATACACATATACTTAGTAAAACAAACTAATTGATATCTGAGTACTACCTGAAGTTAGGCAACCAGTGTTTCACATAAAAATAAATATTATAAGCGTAGGAAAATATTAACAATCTTGTGCATTCACCTATCTGCTATGCAACACAAGCATCAGCTTTCAATATTATTTTACAATCATTTACCCCGAAAGGGCTGCAACGTCTCTTATAGATGGATAGTATAAACTAAAAATCAGTAATTAGTCGAAGCGTCAAGTCTTTTAGCCGATTATTAAAAACAAAGACATCAGATTTAACAAAAAAAGTATTGTAATATAAACTGTTCCGTGTGGAATCAGATTAAACGTATTATGAACCCTGTCCAACAGACCCTGTTCCCCCGGAACAGACCTGTTCCCCCCAGGAACAGACCCTGTTCCCCCAGGAACAGACCCTGTTCCCCCAGGAACAGACCCTGTTCCCCCAGGAACAGACCCTGTTCCCCCAGGAACAGACCCTGTTCCCCCAGGAACAGACCCTGTTGGCCTCTCTATCACAGAAAACAGCCCCGATAAAGAAACAAAACAGTTAAGTACATCAAACACTACCGCCCTGGTATATTACATTAAAGGAATAAAAAATCGGCGTAAATAAAAAGACATCTGTAATCATTTAGCAACGTTTTATTTCAGAAATATATACAGTTTTCAAGTCAAATACGCCATTACAGCACTAGTTAGCAAAAATATTTAAATAAGACAAGTATCTTGCATCAAAAATAATACCTGAACGAAACAACATTTGACACAAGACACTTATCGCCAATCTTGTATATAGGTACAATATATTATAAGCTCAAAATTTAGCGAAAAATATTTACAGTTAAAACTAAGGATTAGAAACATTTACCGTGCAAGAATAGGCATATCTACATACAATTAAAAAACTATGACTAGAAACATTTATATTAGGAACATTTACCGTGCAAGAATAGGCATATCTACATACAATTAAAAAACTAGGATTAGCAACATTTATATTAGGAACATTACCGCACAAGAAGGCATATCTATATACAAACTTAAAAACTAACAATAAAAAAATGAATTGAAAAAGACATTGGCGGGTATGGGCATTTGAACAGAGTAGGAGTAATTCACGGGGGTTTTCAACAAGTGTACCTCATAATAAAAACGTAAGACGGTGTTTCGCAAGCAACCTTAAGAACAATGTATTAAAGCACATATTTACTACTAAAAACAATATACACTTTCTACAAAGCTACTAAAGCCACTTTAGGGGCAGTTTAGGTGCTGAAAAATGAAACGAGGGCAAGAGCAAAAATACCTGAACAACACTACACTTACCAGAGGGCACTCAGTTTAAACAGGGACACGACGAACGTGGCCCATATTGTCCCCATTCGATTTTTATGGAAAAACGAATTTTCAAAGCAAAACCAAATTATACCACAAATGGTTCTATATATAACATAATATACGGCTCTTTTTAAGTTATACAGGGGGAATTTTTGCCTTCTTTTACTGTATAACCAACATGGGCTCTTTTTAAAGTTATACAGGGGGAATTTTGGCCTTCTTTTTACTGTACAACCAATATGGGCTCTTTTTAAAGTTATACAGGTTAGGATATAATATGTGTGCGTTAGTATTTTGGCCTTCTTTTTACTGTACAACCAATATGGGCTCTTTTGAAAGTTATACAGGTTAGGATATAATATGTGTGCGTTAGTATTTTGGCCTTCTTTTTACTGTACAACCAATATGGGCTCTTTTGAAAGTTATACAGGCTAGGATATAATATGTGCGCGTTAGTATTTTGGCCTTCTTTTTACTGTACAACCAATATGGGCTCTTTTGAAAGTTATACAGGTTAGGATATAATATGTGCGCGTTAGTAGATTATTCTAGTAATAAAAATAATTTTAATGTTAATAGTAATATGAGTGCTAATGTTATAATAATATGAATAATTATAATACTAATAATGAACAACTGAACAGACTCTATTGAACAGACCCTGATGAACTGAACAGACCCTGATCAACAGACCCTGTTGAACTACCCTGTTGGTCTGTTGACCTGAACAGACCCTGTTGATCTGTTGACCTGTTGAACAGACCCTGATCACCTTAGTCATTTACATACATAAGTGAGCAATGCCCCCATGGTAATGTGCCGGGTGAAGATTTCGATATTTGCCGCTTATCATCATAAGGGCTGAGACCGATTTTAGTTTGTTTTATAGTATGTAGCTCATGTTTTTGGGACCTAATTAGACGCTGTGAAATAGGCTTTTCCAACCAAGTTTCAAGGCAGGTGACGTAATCTTCAAATGTGATTTTATTTTTAATAACAGACCTTTTAATGCCCTTTATCTTTTTGGTAACGCCCAAGTTAGATAAAACCTTATCAATTTCCGCCCGCTCTTTGTTTAAATTCTCTAGTTTTACCCGTTCTTGCTCAATCTCGTCTGGAGTATAAAGCAGTTTAATAGCATACATTTTAGACCTAAGACCAACAAAATGGGTCATAATGCGGCCATTGTTCTCATCTTTCATCATTCCCAGCACCTTTTTGTTCACTTGTGGAATCGTATAAACGTTATCACGGGCATAATCTGAGGTATCAAAATAATCGTTACAATCTCGTTTCATTATCTGATACACATCATGGTTTTTAATTTCGTAAATAAGACTATCTGTGTCTGTATACAATACACTACAGGTGTCAAAACGTGGAACCATGTACTCGTAGTGAAAGCCATAAATCGTAGTCTTTGCCAAATCAAGAATACACATGCCGACATAAATCGGCTTATTAAAATAAATTTGTGTTTTTGCAAGCTCGACAATTACTAAATTTTCGGAAACAATTGTGCTGCTTTTAAATTCTGGCCGGGATATTAAGGCTTCTGCGCCATAGCGGCCATCCCATTTCGTTATAAGTTTGACGTCAGAGTGGTTCCGGATATTCTCCATTGTCTTTCCAAATACGGCATTGTTCATAAGTTTAAAAAAATTCTTTTCAAACTCATTCTTGGCATTTTGGCGCAGCCCCGTGTTGAGGTCGATATATGATTTTAGCCATGGAGATTGTTTAAAGGCTAATATTCGGTGTATTTTGCTCAATTTTGCACCCAAAGTTAGAGCTTGCTTTAAGTTTCTATAGTGTATTACGTATTCTGTTTTATTGTGTAGCGTAGCCAAAAGTTTCTCATTCTTTGCCCCAGGTGGTTTTTCATGGTCAGGGCATAATGGAAAATCGGAAAACTTATCATGCAAATTTTCAGGTATTTCCAGGTCCACTTCCAAAATAAACCCTTCGGCAGATTTATCTGAAATTTCACTAATGTTTAAGTGAGATATCTCGTTTTCTGAAAGCCATCTAAAGCCGCCATAAGGTAGATATTGCGACATTGCCCAGCCGTATTGATTATTGACATCAAAGTACATGAGATAGGAGTCTTCTTTAGTTGGGTCATAATTTGGCATGTACTTGTTGTTGGCTTCTGCATACCTCTTCGAACACTGACTTAGCCCCCGCGAACTCCCTTTTCTATGAATGTTAACATCTCTAAATCAGTAAGCAGCTCAAGTTTTATCATATCTTCTCGATGAATTAAGAGGGATAAACATTGCCACGCATAACCAGGTAGGGTATACGACCATGCAGGATCAAGGCCATATGTCCTATGCGATATATCCCTAAATGCTTCAAATACATCCGTTAAAAGCATTACATCCGTTTTAAGATATAAGTCTGAGTAATCTTGCATGGTACGGCAATTAAAAGTTTGCCAAACTTTCTGCGCATTTAAATATTGCGCGTCACTTATAGCTACATCTTCTAAGCTGTTATAAAACGCCTCTTTAGGAGGGAGTTCAGTCTCATTCAATCTTTCCCAAGCGTTCATATAATCATAAGGGAAAACACCCTTTCGGGTAAGTAAGTTCAGTTCTTCCCCCAGGTGTTCAAACTCTGCTTTTAGGTTAGGATATTCACATAAGTATGATGCAAGCTTATCCAGACCGCTAGCAAGAAAGCGAAAACTATCTATAAATCGAAAATGAACAGTACTATCCATTATATGCTTCGTAAATGAGATATAATTTTCTTTATTTACAGGTAATATATCAATCTTTCCCTCTATTTCAGATAGCGCCCGTATTATCATGTGCCCATCATAGCAACTCAAGTTATGGAATAGGACAGGTATTGTGTGCGAATCCTGGTACTGTAGATTGCAGTGCTCATGTGCAGCGTTTCGATACTTTCCGGTAAAGTGTGAGTGATCTCTAACACGCTTATCGTCTTCCGTAAATGGCTTCTCACATATATGGCAGTGAGTAGCGGCCAAAAAACTTTGTTGTTGGGCAGGCGTAAGCGGTTCCATGGGCAAATCACATAAAAAGACCGTCTCGACGTCTTCAGCAAATTGTTGAAGCTCGCGCATAAACCACTGCATACAGTCTTGGCCTGTGTAACTTTTATAAAATGATAGAGAATCGTCATAATTACATTTTACATAATAACCGACGCTATAAGGGACATGCTCTTGTTCCTTTTGAGTGTTTTTTTCTATATCATCGACTACAGGTATTAGCAAGCTTTCCGAGTCTGCGTATATAACAAACGGGGCTTTTTCCTTATGTTTAAAATTATTAAATTCCAAAATATTATTGCCTTCTACAGGCATCCGAGGTATTGCTAAGGTCTTGTGTTTAGAGCATTCGGACGTGTGCTTATCTAGTGTTATCTGCGTGCGGAAATAATGAAGGCAGCGATCACAAAAAAATTTTAGATGCTTATTAAGACTCAATTGCCTTGATAGTAAGCGTGAAAGGTCTTTAATCCAAACAAAATGGTATTTTATAGGGCTTAAATCAATATCATCATCTGAGGAAAAGTAGCTGTCTTGTAAAAGTAGTAAGTTTATATGGTTAGGATGCTTATTTTCAGGTATATAATATGGCACAACCAGATAATTTTTTCCAATTTTTTGCAGTCGATATACGTTAACGGAAATTAAGTTTTGCTTTTCAAACTTTGAAATTTGATTAATTGTCATGGGAAACTTAATACCTTCCAAGTTTAGAACTGACTGAGGGTTTGGATAGCACGATGTTCGTTCAGAATTCTTGAAAGCGGGATATAAAGCGGAAACGATGGACCACGCAAAACACATTTCATCAGTATTCTGAACATTGATGCATGCCCTTCTTTTAGCTATTTGTTTTGGAAGTTCGATGTAAGTTCCGACCCGAAGAGGATTATAATGATTAATAGATATCATTAAATGCATAATTTTGCGTAGTGCCCACCCAGAATTTCTTTCCTGGAACGTGTCTAATTCAACTAAAATAGGGTTCTTAACATGATCGGTAAACCACTCATTTAAGTTTGTGTTACCTAAAATAGGGGCATTCGGAGTAGTAATGTACTTTGTATCCTTTAAAATTTCGTCTGCTTTACTAATTTCAAAATCCCCACAAAGAGTGGTGTTTACTTTGAGTGCAGTAGTTTTTTTTAGTGCGTTTTGAATTCGCCGCTTAAAAATTGCCAAACAGTCCTCTAAAAATGATCGTACATCAGTATGACGCTTGTTAATAATAACACCCGTCCTGATTCTCGATTGGAATGCTGAATGTAAATCTTCCCACTTTACTCTACAAGAAGCCGTTTCTGCACGACGTGTCCCACTACCCCCACCCACTTTACGGTCCTTTAGTAATGACTGAAACCCCTTAATTTGGGCTAAACACGCTATTATATGAGACTTTTCAGCCACAGACTCAGCGCGTTTCAGAACTTTATTCAAGTTCCAAAGAGCGCGAGTACAGTCCCGCAATATCTTACCACAGGTAATCGTTGTTAAGTTAGGGGTATCCATCTGGGCCCTAATTAACTCGACGTACTCACTTGGGATCGGCATTTTTTTTTTTTTACTCTGTAACAAAATAAATATGGCTCAAAATACGTATGCTCTCTCTAACGTACAAAGATAGAATGGGCTCTGGAGCTCCTGCGTTCTGCTTATAATGCACCCCTATTTATAACCTCGGTTGGGGTGCGTTCAGAAAAGTAGCATGCCTTTGAAAAAATAAGGTGCGTTCAGAATTAATATTCAAGGTTTAGTATGCAGTAGATGTACATACAACAAGCGGTTTTACACGTTTTTAAAATATATTACTTGCCGAAAACATTAATATTTTACGAGCTGAAAGTGAAACCTGCGATAAGTTTAATCGCCGTAAAAATGTTTACCAAAACAGACTCTAAAAATTTTATTCCCTCCACGTCACAACCCTCCCAAACTACTATATTATTAAATTATTATTATTATTATTATTATTATTTACCGCTAAAGGTTTTGCTGCACCCAACGAGTCCGTTAAAAGGCCGCAGCTAGGATAATGGATTCATTGCATAGTCGACAGCGTGGTGTTAAACATGGTAGAAACATTAAACATTATTCTCGACAATGTTGAAAGAGTATTTATACAGAACAAATATTACGCATCCTGTCTACCGGCTACCTTAATAGTTTGGGAGCTTGCTAAAAAATATAATATCAATGTTGAACCGAAATGTGGACAACTCTTGTATGATGATATGGGAAGCAACATTCATTTTTGGAACGTGTTTAAAGAAAAACCTTATGATCCTACCCTTAAAGTGATGAAACATATGATGCCTTCTATCGACGTTAGCAAGTTCCAATATAAAGAATATAAATTGGGTGCAGACCTGGATTCAATAGAAATGTTAAATATTTTCAATCGGTTCCTGGAAACAAAATCAACTCACTTTTATTTTTCAAAAGCTCCAGATAAACTTAAAACGATTAGGAACATTATTCATAGAAGTGTATCTAGATGTATTTAATAAAGATTATGCGTATTTACAATCGTATTAATATTATTACATACGTATCATTTTTACCTAAAAGAAACAGTGTTTTACTAGAAAATATATTAGGGCTTCTCAGAACTACACCCTGTTTATGGTTATACAGCGTCATCATTATGATTGACGTATCAGTGTTATATTAGTGTTTTTGTTTGTGTTCAGATGATCTGAAACAATATTATAGGTATATAAGACCTGTTTTGTTTTTTCAGTGTTGACGTTGTGATTGATATATAAGCGATATATGTTTGTTTTGTTTCCGTTAAGACACTGTTTTGTTTCAGTTAAGATATTGTTATGTTAGTGTTGTGTTTTAGGTAGTGTTTTAAACACCCGTTCCGTTGATGAGTACGTCATTCGAATGTCAGATTTTTGCGAGATAAGATGGCGAACCGAAAAATTAAATTAGCGCTTTTGTCTTTACCGAACGGCCTAGATTTTGGTTTTAAAATGGTTGAAAATGGCTGCTTTATTGGGAATAAGCCCGTAGAATTTGAAAATAACACCCTAGTGATTGATAATGAGAAATATACTTTAACTGTAGGACTTCTGAATTTATTGACAAAAGAACGCCCTATAGGCTATTCCAATACAGAGCTGGATAAATATAAAGAAATCCTTCTTTTATCAAGCGCACACCGAAGGGGGTTTAATAGTAAAAATCACATAAATTCTAGCAGAAGCTGGAAGTATACAAACATTATTTCTAAGCTTTTTCCACCAAAAAGGACTTATTTAAAGAAAAGCAGAGTGAGCATGATAAAGAAAAACCTTAAATTGAACAGTACTATTCCTCCTACTTTGAATGATTTAGAACTTGATTACGATAATGATGTTAACAAGCTAGTGGAAATGTTTAAACAGTTAGAGAGCGACAATTTTAATCATAAAAACGACGATAAAATATGGTCTATATTACTAGAACTGGAAAAACTTGGTGTAATCGAATTTTAAAAATAAATACACTACACCTCATTTATGATCTCAGTATATATCTACCCCTCGAGCAGAATGGGTGTGTTAATTTACCTCATTTTATTTCTCACTGTTACTTCTACAGCTGTACAGGCAATAGACGAAACAGCTGCCCGCCAATATTTAACAGACTATGGTTACTTGGAAGAAAATGCTACAGATAATGCCTTAATGTCGATATCAGATGGGTTACGGACATTTCAAGAAACTTATGGTCTCCCTGAAGATGAAACCTTAAATAACGAAACTATTGCTCTAATGCAAAGACCGCGCTGTGGCGTCAAAGATATTGCAGATTGGGGAAGAGGCTCTAACTACTTATGGAAAGATTTAAAGCTATCCTGGTCTATCTACCCTCCAAATTATTCAGTATATCCATATAGAGCAGTTGCTGAAAGAGCTTTTCAAGCATGGGAGGATGTTTCTAATTTCCGCTTTAAATATGATAGAAACACCCATAATATTACAATTTCGTTTGCCGACCAACGGCATAAAATGAAAAATGACCTCACCTGGTGTCCCTACAAATTAGATAAACCTACTTTAGCGCACGCATTTTTTCCGGATGGAAGTTCCAATGTAGAGATTCACATGCATTCAAAAGAGCCATGGAGTCTTTCCTCCAAAAATGGTGGGACAAATTTATTAAGCGTTTTAATACATGAGATTGGGCATACTCTAGGTTTAGCCCACACAGCTGACGAGAGCGCGATCATGTACCCGTATTACAAAGCGGAAAATGTGAAAATAACTCAGGACGATATTTATGGTATCGAGTACCTTTATGGCAAAAAATCTTTGGCCACAACAAAAATACCCACGTCACCGAATACAACTCCACAGACAAAAACCACGACAATACCTACAAAAGTTACAACCACTCCACAGATAAAAACCACAACTATGCCAATAAAAGTTACAACCACCCCACAGACAAGAACCACAACTATCCAGACAAAAGCTGCAACAACAATCCCCAGCGTACACCCGACCCCTGACGCACCCTCGGTACCCGATGCGGCGCAGTTTCCGACTCTATGTGACTTGGACTCGAAAACAAATAAAGCTTATTTAATCGTTAAAAACAAATTATTTATTTTTTATGAGAGATTTGTTTGGATGTTGAATTTAGAGACAAAACAAATTTCTAATACCCCGTTTCTATTAACAGATTATTTTAAATTTTTGCCAAAAAATTTTAGGAAAATAACTGCTATATATGAACGTCCTAATGGCGACATTGTATTGTTTGCCGATGATCTGATTTACTTCGTAGAATATGGTACGTTCGCGTTAATAAAAACGGAATCAATAGATAATCTCGCTGCCACAAATGTAAAAACCAGAGTTCAAGCTGTCGTGAACACAAACAAGGGAAAAACCTATTTATTTTTCAATGATATTCTAGTATGGGGCATAAATGAGTGCATGTTTAGACCAGACAATTATCATATAACGTCAGAATTATTTAACGGGATTCCCGCAAAGATAGACAGTGTATTTCGTTACACCGACGGCCGCCTTTATTTTATTCAAAACGACATGTTTTTTGAATATAATGAATTTACCATGAGTTTAATTCGCATCGGTAAAATGGATCTTTCATTTTTTGGTATATCTTGCCCTAATGTAGGCGTTTTGGCGCAGCTTAAAGATTTATTACATAAGATTATATCTCGTAATATAAAATTTTAGTTATGTAAAAATAAATAAAA
Organism: Polydrusus tereticollis; assembly: GCA_963920685.1. Classification (NCBI taxonomy): domain Eukaryota; kingdom Metazoa; phylum Arthropoda; class Insecta; order Coleoptera; family Curculionidae; genus Polydrusus; species Polydrusus tereticollis. Next base: position 27,144,792 of record OY987334.1, read on the forward strand.
TGTATATTATTATAAGCCCAATAAAAATATATTATCATTAGAGCTCTCGTTTTTCTTTAAACAACCTATGCCAAACCCGTTTTCTTTAATCGACCTATGTTTCAAGTCCTATACAAGTTGTAAAATAAATTACTTTCCCTATATCTTTTTCGATGCATACGGAGTGTTGTGGTCATTGTAATTTACTAGCTTGCTATCACTTGTTAAATTAACTTTTACGACACAGTGGCGTAGAGCAACTGTTTTAAAATTAATTATATTTGCAGGATTATTTGGTCTATGACCCTATTAAATAGTGCCTTATTTAACTGCTAGTTTGATTGCACAGATATTGTGACGTACATACTCAAGTTACAAGAATTGAGTTATAATATTTAAAAAATGTGTAAAAAACAATATAATATTAAATGTGTCGGATATTATACCGATAAAAACCCACATGTAGATAAAATGTTAAAACAAACTATTATACAGGTATGAAAAAAATTAAAAACAATTTTCATTTCTTTATGGCTGTTTTGAAAAACTAATACCCAAACTACTTGGTGCAATTGCCTATATAAAGTAGTTGTATTCTACATAATAACGAAGAAGGGTTCGTGAATTCGTAATAAAAACAATGGCTTATGTGGGTGCGTGTCCATATGAGACACATTTTAAAAAATGACCTAGGTATACTGATATCGTTTTAGGGAAATATTATAAAAAATTTTATTCAAAATAAAAAAGATTACCTTAACTTTTGAGCGTTTTAATACAGATTTTACATATAGGCACACAATTTTGAGCATCACGCTTTAAACGTATGCAAAAAGAAAACCAAAAGATACAAACACTTTGAATAAAAATACCAAGTCAGTTTAAAAACCCCCCAACACCATAATAAAATTCAAAAACTTACCTGTTGCAAACTTATAACAGAAACAATTAAGTGCTCTCACCATTTCTGCACTATTTATAAGCCCCTTCTAGAGTGACGCTAAATCCTTGAACGTTTTGTTGGAGTGGGGCTACTTGAATTTTTACTTCTCGATCGTTCTAGAATATTATCTGTTATGGTGAGGTATAGCTATAAATATCAGAAACCACTGCAGGAAAGCTAGTTCACCGATTTCTTCTTTTCTCGAATTAAGGGCCTGAAAAAACTAAAAATGGCTGCTAAAATTGCTGTTGTAAACGGTCTAGACCTGGAAGAGGGTAAACTTTACCGTATTCTTGACATCGAGAACAAGGACGGACCCTTTGGCATTTCCACAATCGTCTATCTAGAAGACGATAAAATGGTATATCTCCCTAAAAGGATGACCAAAACCGAGGCAGAAGTGGCTACCATACGTTGCAGCCAATTAGGCCTTGTCCGTACTGGCAAACATTTTGTAGAGAAATACGGATGCACTACCCCTATTTTAGAGATACGCAAGTATTGGTAAGTAAAATATTATTTAATTTTTACGCTTGAAATTACAAAGGTTCGTTTCTTTTCTTTCAGATGCAAACTGCCTTTTATTATAATCACTATTTTATCAACCACATATCTTTAGTTTTTATTATAAATTGATATAACGTTTTAAATTGTAAACTTATTTTTACTAATATACCTTGGGATTTCAAAATGTTTTTTTTTAATTTTCCCACGGCCCCTTTGAAATGAAACACAAAAATTAATTTTGAATATTTAATGATAAATATATCCATAAACTATTTTTTCATCCGGGTCCACCCAGACGATCACCCCCTTCCCATGGAGGGGGCCATGCCATAACTCGACATACCCCTCCAGGATGGCATACTCCGGATGAAAGTTGTGGAATATGTATATCATCTGAAAATGCCGTAATTAGGCATATAAAAATAATTGTATTTTTTAAAATCATACCACCTCGCCGGGAAACATCTCCCCCACCATAAATTCAATAAAATCGATGATTTGATGTACTGCTATAAAAGAAAACCCCGAATTAAAAAATTAAAAAATTTATAATAAAAAGAACTTACCAGACATATTTTCACGTTTGCAAGTAAACGGGTGTTCAATCTATATTTATATAAGTTTTTCCTACTATTAAAGAAATAATTTTTATGATGCATAAATATATGTCGATTTGAGTACGTACTAATTTTTCCTACTAGTAAAGAATTAATTTTTATGATGCAAAAATATATGTCGATTGGAGTACGTACTAATTAATTCAAACACTAATATAATATCATCATATACGGGGCATTTTGAAAATGTAGATAATGGGCTTGTTTATTCTTTAGACTGATTTTAAATACATATATGAGGCTGGTAATAACTACTCTGTTGGGATATTTTAAACGGGCTTAATGGCGGATTAGACGGCTTAACGGGAGATTGATCCTCCTAGCTGGGGCTTGAGGGAAACGAAAAATAATTATTATATGTTCTCTTTCAAGATTAATTTTAAATATATCACCCAAATACGTACAATCAGTTAAAATGTAGTTGGTCTTCAGCTACGTCATTGTACTAAAATATACCATTTAGGTTGAATGTTATGGCAGTTTATAGATATAATTTATAATTTAAAGGCGTAATTTAACGGTCAAAAGTGTTTCATACCCCCTGTATACAGATCCCATTAGTAGTAATATATGCTTGCTTTTATTCGTCCACATTATACATTATTTATTTATTAAAAGGAAAATTACTTTCAATGCAAAATTGCATATGTAATAGACCAACAATGTTGATGAAATTTGCATATAAAACCACTTCTACCTCGCGTTGTGACTCGATTTTATATGATCATTTTATTGAAAGATAATTAATTATGTATTCTGTTTTTATTGTACGATTCGGTAAACATATCCTTAAACATAATAAAATTCGAAAAAGATCTTATTTTCTCCAATATGACCTTTATATATATATTACCATAATCGTGCATTTGACTTGAAAACTGCATATATTTCTGAAATAAAACGTTGCTAAATGATTACAGATGTCTTTTTATTTACGCCGATTTTTTATTCCTTTAATGTAATATACCAGGGCGGTAGTAAGTGATATTTTTATGATATAAATAAAAAAGTTTTAAAATTGATTGATTTTCATTTAATTATGCAATCCTGAATGACATTCCGATGGGGTATTTATATGGGTATTTTTATCAATGCGATATGGGGTGAATGCTGTTGGAAGGTTTAAGATTTGTTAATAAATTGAGATCGATAATAATATATCCCTATAACCACACTTAAGGTTCTTTGTTTTACCTAGTTACTGTTGCGGACGGCTATTGCAAGATAGCCTAAGCGTATTTTCTTAAATTTTCAGTATTGGAACGGCGGTGTTGCCGTTTCGACAATTTTTATGTTGAATAAGGTGAAATATTGGTTTGGCGACGCCATTAGTACTGGTTTGTCGATAAAATGGTGAAGGCATTATAAAAGCTAGGTTTACCGCCATTTTGTCGTCATCACCACACTTAGGTTTGTTAATAAATTGGTGAAGGCAATATTTGCTGATAGGGGCTTCTGGTTGCATAAGTTCAGGTAGTACCCAGATAGCGGGAGTGCGCGCGAACGTAATTATAGACGGCGTCTGAAAATACTGTTTGCCAAAAGGACATACTAGATCCCCGGTTGTCTAATTACACGCCACGCGGCCTCTAACAATGTTCATTAATGACATGTATTGTATGTATTGTTTGGTGAATACCTATATATTTTTGGTAATAAATTTGTTTGATGTACTTAACTGTTTTGTTTCTTTATCGGGGCTGTTTTCTGTGACAGAGAGGCCAACGGGGTCTGTTCCTGGGGGAACAGGGTCTGTTCCTGGGGGAGCAGGGTCTGTTCCTGGGGGAACAGGGTCTGTTCCCGGGGGAACAGGGTCTGTTCCTGGGGGAACAGGGTCTGTTCATCGGGTCTGTTCCGGGTGAACAGGGTCTGTTGGACAGGGTTCATAATACGTTTAATCTGATTCCACACGGAGCAGTTTATATTACAATACTTTTTTTGTTAAATCTGATGTCTTTGATTTTAATAATCGGCTAAAAGACTTGACGCTTCGACTAATTACTGATTTTTAGTTTATACTATCCATCTATAAGAGACGTTGCAGCCCTTTCGGGGTAAATGATTGTAAAATAATATTGAAAGCTGATGTTTGTGTTGCATAGCAGATAGGTGAATGCACAAGATTGTTAATATTTTCCTACGCTTATAATATTTATTTTTATGTGAAACACTGGTTGCCTAACTTCAGGTAGTACTCAGATATCAATTAGTTTGTTTTACTAAGTATATGTGTATGGTTTGCCCTAATTTTGTACATGTAGAAAACACCTCCATAACCCCACTTAAGGACCTTTTGTTCCAGCAATCTAATCAGATGTGCCCCCGTGGTTTCACATTGTCAAACATTGTTTAGCAATTTTAAGGTATATGCTCTCGTAGCGTATTTTGCAAGGCTTTGAGGTTCGGCCCCAGAGGATTATGGTTCAATTCCCGCTGACTGCACAAACTTTTTTTCTGTTATTATTTATTCATTATGTTGTTCAATATTGATTATTTAGATAGATGTTCAGGTTAGGTACTTGGGTTGGGGTACTATTGAGAACGTGGTACGTCATCTCTCCCCATAAATATAATAACACGTGACCATGGGTCATAAAGTTGGGTTAGAATCTTGAAATAATGAGGGCTGATAATACCAGGGGGGCGCCACTTAGGCTAAGACGGGTACCCTCGGGCGATCATCGGGTAACCATCGGGTGACCACCGCTCGGGGTCGCTGACCTGCCTGAGCTAGCCTCGCGAATTATGCATAGGGTCTCGCGGTATCGCCTTCGATCACCATGCGCGCTCAACGCCTGTTGTGGAGGCTTCCTCCGCCGCGGGTCTGGGGCTCGCGCCTCCGCGGGTACTTGGGTTCCATGGGGAATGCTGTTAGGTTAGAATCTTCAAATAATGGGGCCCCCTGGTAATACCGGGGGGGGGCCACTTAGGTTAATACGGATCCTGTATCTACTGCGAGTAGTTATGACGTCAGACACTAGATGGCTATAGTAGCTGGGTTCCGCTCGGGTTAAGAGAGGGTGGCGACTTCCAGGAAAAGTGCCACGCCCTAAAATGGCGATAAAACTGCAGATTTCAGGACAATGTTATTTCTTATGGGATTTTGAGTTGAGGGTGACATTGCCTTACTACTGACGAGAAGTGTATATTCTATTGTACGATGATGACCAAGAAATTTTGTTAACCTAGATTTACGAAGTGTAAACAAAATGCACGGTTAGTAAAATGTATAACTGAAAGTAGAAAAATAAATGACTAATAAAGGGTAGAATGCACTCGTGAGTAAAGACCGACGAGTACTAACGGACATGTAATATATGTGAGAGATCATACTACACACAGTCTATGTTATTGATAATTTAGCAATTAATAATGAGGGTTGTCCCATTTGTAAGAATTTAAGAATGACTACGAGTTTGGCGGCAAGGGAAATAGTGCTACCGCAAGAAGCTGATTACCTTGATATGTCAACCTATGCGACACAACGAAATAAACTCTTTATGGCCGAACAAATGTTACATAAATATCCCGAAATTTTTAGTTGGTGTGATTTAATAATACGACCTGCAATCAGTCCCCATGATTATGAATTTGAACCTCAGTTTTCTGACTTAGCAATATACGTGGACTGGACCTGGGAAGAAACTGGTTGCCGGAAAATTAGTTGTAATTCCCGCGGGCAAGGTTTTGACTGTACGCCGGATAGGGCACCATTTGCATTTCGCTCTGGTGACACGACATGGACGGCCTGCGAACCGGCTTGCTTTTTTCGAAACGATTTACCACCAGAAAGTACGGGTGGTGTACATTCATTACAAACACAGTACCATAAAGGCCGATGCTATTGGGTAAATAGTGCTCTTCACGCTTGGATGATCGATCCAACCGTGAGAGCGAAAGCTAAATATGTTAAACGGGTTAACACCTTTGCCACAGGATTCGACGTATCCTACGAAAGCGATACTTACGATGTTCCAACCATAAAGGGCCGCATAAATAAATATTATTGCGACGCCTTTTTACAAGAATTCAAAAACGGAGATTGTGGGGAACCCTGGTGGAGTGACGTACTAGGGTATACGTTTATGGGACAAAGTTTAGTAAAATTTATACAGCAAGGTGTTCACCCGACCGCCGGTACGCGAGATCAAATTTCGCTGGTGCCCGACACGACCAAGATACCTTCGTATCTATTATACAAAGATAGATAGAAAATGCATATTAATACGGCATTTAAGATTATCCGGCCAAATGTGTTGCTAAGTGATTTAGGTTTTACGACAATGATGTTAACACAAGAAAAACGAGGCCATTATATTTTTCATAACAAAGCGGGCATAATTGAACGATTTTTATTTTACGATTCAGTTGAAAATGCCACAAATCATACTTTTTCACGTAATAAATATCTGCACATATTATCGCCTTTAAAAAAGGGGGAAAAAGGTAGCAGTACTCGACATGACGCTAAACGAACGCGTCGAGCTGTCACTGGCGAAACGGCTCAATTTTGGGATTCTGTAGGGGATCATTTAAGCACTACCGCCGCTACGTTGGTACACATGTTTGTTCAAAAGGAATTTTACATACAACTAGCCACTGATACTTCGTGGGCCGTACTTAGTCGAAAGTTGGGACCCGCTTTCAAAGAGTTATTGAGTAAATCATTTGTTAGAATGTCAAGTATAATAACGAATAATTCTGTTCGACTTATTGACACCGTAGCCGGCCATTTAATGGGGGAGATAGCGGCCCATCTCCTAGTACAATTTTCCGCGAAATTTGTAATAATGATGAGTAAACTAGCCATAGCTACTGGTACGATAATTGGGGCCATTGCGGATATTGCCCTAATTTTAGATATGTTTGTTATGTTTGGCTGGGACCCACTGGGACTTCAAAATAAAATGGATTCGCAAATCTTAGATATATTACGCGAACAGGCCATTTTAGGGCGATACAAAACGGGTGATCCAAATTGTGAAATTGATCCCCAATTTTTTGCAAAATTTATTTTTAAAGACCACGTAGGTAATTTGACGGATGATAATACGACCGGTGTACCAACGGCCTCTGACTCGCAATTTTCTTACGCCCATCCCAACTATTCCGACAATATTAAATATTATCAACAAGAAACTTTACTGAAACGACCCAAAATCTATTCCGATCAATTAAGTTTTCAAGTCTCCTCGCTAAGTGACTATTTAAACGGTAGAACGTCTAATTCGTTGGGTCAACGCTATAATTGGGAGAGTGATATAATTTCAAATTTAGACGATTTAATTACCCAATATGAAATTTACACTCATTTTATTCAAAAGGACGAGTTAAGTGGTTACTCTGAACTAATCAAGGCACGACAATATGTAACAGCCATAACTATAATTATACTTATTTCTCTTGTTACTTTGTCGTTGATCGATTGGTTTAAACCTACATTACTTTTGGCCATTCCACTTATTTGGTTACTTTCCTATGTTCGGTTTGCTAATAACGAACTTCATAATAGAATTTGGGAAAACCTCTACCGAAAATATTTGCGCTAGCACAACAATCTTCTGTTCTGCAATGGTAAAAAACCGCATCTGAAAATACACTTCTCGTCAAAATTAGCGAATAGTGTAAAAACTAGCAAACTTTTGCTAGTAAATACGTTATGAACCACTCATCCGATTTTGACGAACTATATTTTGCATGGTAGACTAAGGTGTTACAAAGATTTTTAAGATTCTAATGTTTATCTGTATAACGATTCTGCGGATATACAGGGTGTTATTAGTACGGGTAAATTTGTTCCGTCAATTTGAAACATTCTATAGAGTAAAGTGGTGAAGTTAGAAATTCTCGGTATGGGCCGTTAGTAAGTCGACAGCAATATCTGCAGTCCTTTTGACGGTTTTTTGCTCTTCTAGCAATATACAGTGACATCAAGAAATGTTGCACCATCTGAACATTTTTTTTATTAAGATTAAAAATAAAATTTAAATACCTGAGATAGTCTCTGTATATCCTGAACGCAAAATACACATGAAAATAAATTTGAAAAAGTCAACCGTAGGTACCTATACGGGGCAAGGGCAAATATTTAATTTTCATTCAAGAGTACGTTTATTTTCAAAAATACGTGAAAATGTTACTAAGAAAAGTTGCTTAGAATTAATTTCTATGCCTAAAAATAGAATCTCAGTTACCTGTGACAAAAATTTAAATTTCATGGTTTCAGCTGTTTCTGCTACTCTGTATTTGGGCTAATGATTTGAAATTGCCATAAATAAAATCGTTTTTGTTTTGAATTATTTAAATAAGTGTAATCGTAATAGTCAAATATTTATTTCGTTAAAAATCAGCAGAAAAGTGGTGCAACATTTCTTGATGTCACTGTATACACTATTAAACAAAAAAGTGTCAAATTTTGGTAGGAAAATCTTTAGAACGCTGTATCATGGCAATGGTTGAACAGATTTTGACCAGTATTTAAGATTTTGAAAGCTCTTTTCATATAGATTTTCCGTGACATAATAGTCATTTTTAAAGATGGCCATTTTCTTATTAAACAGGGATCGAGAAAATCATAAATATAAAATTGCTAAAATTATGGTAACTGTGTTTATTAAATCTATGCCAACCGGGCTATATGCTTTTGTTTTGTTTCAAAGTTTGTCATTTGACACTTTGGGTCAATATTTCGGGACGTTTTTTTTCCTATTTGATTAAGAGCTATTTGGCAAAAGATACACTATTAAACAAAAAATGTGTCAAATTCTTCGTAGAATGTGTCAGATTCTTCGTAGAAATCTCTAAAAAGCTGTATCTTGACAGCGGTTAAATAGATGTCGACCAGTATTATAGATTTTGAAAGTTTATGTATATATGTTTTTGAGAGACAAAAAAAATTAAAACGTCAAGTTTGAAGCCAAATTTTATTAAATAAATTCACAAAAACGTTACAACATAAAAACACAAAAATAACTTTCTTATAATTAGTAACGGGTGTTTCCACCTCTTGCTGCAATAACAGCATGACAACGTCGTGGCATGCTCAAAATTAGACGTTGAATCTCCCCTTGATCGATTTGATGCCATATTCCATTTAAACTCTCTGCTAGCTCATTTAAGTCTGCGGGTTGTGGTTGCAGTGCTCTGATTCTTCTACCCATCATATCCCATAAATGTTCAATAGGGTTGAGATCAGGGCTGCGTGACGGCCAATTTATTGCTTCGATGCCGACTTCTTGCAGATGGGTTTGCACCACCCTAGCTACATGTGGCCGTGCATTATCATGCATAAGCATAAATTGTTCCCCCACAAATAATGCGTAGGGTAAAACTTGTGGATTAATTACATCGGTAATGTACCTAAGAGCTGTTAATCTTCCACCATTTAACAACACCAGTTCAGTTCTGTCCTCGTAAGAAATGCCCCCCCACACCATCACTGATCCACCGCCATAACTTACGGTAGTTAGGAAGTTGCATTGGGCGTATCTCTCTCCTGGTCTTCTATATACCATATTTCGCCTATCATTACTAAAAAGGCAAAATCTGGACTCGTCTGAGAACAATACGTGAGCCCAGTCCTGAACTTGCCAATTAAGGTGCTCACGTGCAAATTCTAGACGTTGTCTTCTATGCTCTCTAGTAAGCAAAGGTCCAGTGGCTGCCCTATAAGGTCTTATTTGGTTTTCAGCAAGTCTCCTTGTTATGGTACTTTGACTTATTGGAAGGTTATAGCGTTCTAAATATTGCCGTCGTAACAAAGTACTGGTTGTAAATCTTGTCCTTAACGCTTGGACACGAATAAACTGGTCTTGTCTCGGGTTTGTTATTCGGTGACGACCCTGACCTTGTCTTCGACTATTGGTTCCAGTTGCATTAAAACGTTGTAACACTCGGGAAATGTTTGCTTGAGATACATTAAAACGCTGAGCTAACTGAATTTGGGCAAAACCCTCTTGAGAAAGCGCAACAACTATAGCACATTCCTCTTTGGATAAACTGCGATTTCTCAATGGAATTGGGTTCATTTTTAAAACGTAGACTTAAATTTGACGCAAATGTACTACATACTAAATGACACATGAATGACACATGTTTTTGCATATACAGCATGATAGATAAGTGATTCATTTGATATTTTACACCTTCTAGATGGTTTCCTACGAAGAATTTGATACATTTTTTGTTTAATAGTGTATCTTTTGCCAAATAGCTCTTAATCAAATAGGAAAAAAAACGTCCCGAAATATTGACCCAAAGTGTCAAATGACAAATTTTGAAACAAAACAAAAGCATACAGCCCGGTTGGCATAGATTTAATAAACACAGTTACCATAATTTTAGCAATTTTATATTTATGATTTTCTCGACCCCTGTATAATAAGAAAATGGCCATCTTTAAAAATGACTATTGTATCACGGAAAATCTATATGAAAAGAGCTTTCAAAATCTTAAATACTGGTCGAAATCTGTTCAACCATTGCCAAGATACAGCGTTTTAAAGATTTTCCTACCAAAATTTGGCACATTTTTTGTTTAATAGTGTATCTATTGCCAAAAGACACTTATCAAAAAACTGGCAAAAAGGTCTGGAGATATTGATGACATCTTACTAACGGCACATACCGGGAATTTCTAACTTTACCAGTTTACTCTACAGAATGTTTCAAATTTACGGCACAAAATCGCCTCTACTAATAACACCCTGTATATCAGTAGAATCGTTTTACAGATTAACGTTAGGAACTTAAAATGGTTTGTAACACCTTAAGGTACACTGTAAACATTAGTTCGTCAAAATCGGATGAGCGGTTCATAAGATAGTTAAGAGCAAACTTTTGCTGGATTTTAGAGTATTCGCTAATTTTGACGAGAGTAGTAAGGCAATGTCACCCTCAACTCAAAATCCCATAAGAAATAACATTGTCCTGAAATCTGCAGTTTTATCGCCATTTTAGGGCGTGGCACTTTTCCTGGAAGTCGCCACCCTCTCTTAACCCGAGCGGAACCCAGCTACTATAGCCATCTAGTGTCTGACGTCATAACTACTCGCAGTAGATACAGGATCCGTATTAACCTAAGTGCCCCCCCCCCCCCCCCGGTATTACCAGGGGGCCCCATTATTTGAAGATTCTAACCTAACAGCATTCCCCATGGAACCCAAGTACCCGCGGAGGCGCGAGCCCCAGACCCGCGGCGGAGGAAGCCTCCACAACAGGCGTTGAGCGCGCATGATGATCGAAGGCGATACCGCGAGACCCTATGCATAATTCGCGAGGCTAGCTCAGGCAGGTCAGCGACCCCGAGCGGTGGTCACCCGATGGTTACCCGATGATCGCCCGAGGGTACCCGTCTTAGCCTAAGTGGCGCCCCCCTGGTATTATCAGCCCTCATTATTTCAAGATTCTAACCCAACTTTATGACCCATGGTCACGTGTTATTATATTTATGGGGAGAGATGACGTACCACGTTCTCAATAGTACCCCAACCCAAGTACCTAACCTGAACATCTATCTAAATAATCAATATTGAAGAACATAATGAATAAATAATAACAGAAAAAAAGTTTGTGCAGTCAGCGGGAATTGAACCATAATCCTCTGGGGCCGAACCTCAAAGCCTTGCAAAATACGCTACGAGAGCATATACCTTAAAATTGCTAAACAATGCTTGACAATGTGAAACCACGGGGGCACATCTGATTAGATTGCTGGAACAAAAGGTCCTTAAGTGGGGTTATGGTGGTGTTTTCTAATGTACAAAATTAGGGCAAACCATACACATATACTTAGTAAAACAAACTAATTGATATCTGAGTACTACCTGAAGTTAGGCAACCAGTGTTTCACATAAAAATAAATATTATAAGCGTAGGAAAATATTAACAATCTTGTGCATTCACCTATCTGCTATGCAACACAAGAATCAGCTTTCAATATTATTTTACAATCATTTACCCCGAAAGGGCTGCAACGTCTCTTATAGATGGATAGTATAAACTAAAAATCAGTAATTAGTCGAAGCGTCAAGTCTTTTAGCCGATTATTAAAAACAAAGACATCAGATTTAACAAAAAAAGTATTGTAATATAAACTGTTCCGTGTGGAATCAGATTAAACGTATTATGAACCCTGTCCAACAGACCCTGTTCCCCCGGAACAGACCTGTTCCCCCCAGGAACAGACCCTGTTCCCCCAGGAACAGACCCTGTTCCCCCAGGAACAGACCCTGTTGGCCTCTCTATCACAGAAAACAGCCCCGATAAAGAAACAAAACAGTTAAGTACATCAAACACTACCGCCCTGGTATATTACATTAAAGGAATAAAAAATCGGCGTAAATAAAAAGACATCTGTAATCATTTAGCAACGTTTTATTTCAGAAATATATACAGTTTTCAAGTCAAATACGCCATTACAGCACTAGTTAGCAAAAATATTTAAATAAGACAAGTATCTTGCATCAAAAATAATACCTGAACGAAACAACATTTGACACAAGACACTTATCGCCAATCTTGTATATAGGTACAATATATTATAAGCTCAAAATTTAGCGAAAAATATTTACAGTTAAAACTAAGGATTAGAAACATTTACCGTGCAAGAATAGGCATATCTACATACAATTAAAAAACTATGACTAGAAACATTTATATTAGGAACATTTACCGTGCAAGAATAGGCATATCTACATACAATTAAAAAACTAGGATTAGCAACATTTATATTAGGAACATTACCGCACAAGAAGGCATATCTATATACAAACTTAAAAACTAACAATAAAAAAATGAATTGAAAAAGACATTGGCGGGTATGGGCATTTGAACAGAGTAGGAGTAATTCACGGGGGTTTTCAACAAGTGTACCTCATAATAAAAACGTAAGACGGTGTTTCGCAAGCAACCTTAAGAACAATGTATTAAAGCACATATTTACTACTAAAAACAATATACACTTTCTACAAAGCTACTAAAGCCACTTTAGGGGCAGTTTAGGTGCTGAAAAATGAAACGAGGGCAAGAGCAAAAATACCTGAACAACACTACACTTACCAGAGGGCACTCAGTTTAAACAGGGACACGACGTGAACGTGGCCCATATTGTCCCCATTCGATTTTTATGGAAAAACGAATTTTCAAAGCAAAACCAAATTATACCACAAATGGTTCTATATATAACATAATATACGGCTCTTTTTAAGTTATACAGGGGGAATTTTTGCCTTCTTTTACTGTATAACCAACATGGGCTCTTTTTAAAGTTATACAGGGGGAATTTTGGCCTTCTTTTTACTGTACAACCAATATGGGCTCTTTTTAAAGTTATACAGGTTAGGATATAATATGTGTGCGTTAGTATTTTGGCCTTCTTTTTACTGTACAACCAATATGGGCTCTTTTGAAAGTTATACAGGTTAGGATATAATATGTGTGCGTTAGTATTTTGGCCTTCTTTTTACTGTACAACCAATATGGGCTCTTTTGAAAGTTATACAGGCTAGGATATAATATGTGCGCGTTAGTATTTTGGCCTTCTTTTTACTGTACAACCAATATGGGCTCTTTTGAAAGTTATACAGGTTAGGATATAATATGTGCGCGTTAGTAGATTATTCTAGTAATAAAAATAATTTTAATGTTAATAGTAATATGAGTGCTAATGTTATAATAATATGAATAATTATAATACTAATAATGAACAACTGAACAGACTCTATTGAACAGACCCTGATGAACTGAACAGACCCTGATCAACAGACCCTGTTGAACTACCCTGTTGGTCTGTTGACCTGAACAGACCCTGTTGATCTGTTGACCTGTTGAACAGACCCTGATCACCTTAGTCATTTACATACATAAGTGAGCAATGCCCCCATGGTAATGTGCCGGGTGAAGATTACGATATTTGCCGCTTATCATCATAAGGGCTGAGACCGATTTTAGTTTGTTTTATAGTATGTAGCTCATGTTTTTGGGACCTAATTAGACGCTGTGAAATAGGCTTTTCCAACCAAGTTTCAAGGCAGGTGACGTAATCTTCAAATGTGATTTTATTTTTAATAACAGACCTTTTAATGCCCTTTATCTTTTTGGTAACGCCCAAGTTAGATAAAACCTTATCAATTTCCGCCCGCTCTTTGTTTAAATTCTCTAGTTTTACCCGTTCTTGCTCAATCTCGTCTGGAGTATAAAGCAGTTTAATAGCATACATTTTAGACCTAAGACCAACAAAATGGGTCATAATGCGGCCATTGTTCTCATCTTTCATCATTCCCAGCACCTTTTTGTTCACTTGTGGAATCGTATAAACGTTATCACGGGCATAATCTGAGGTATCAAAATAATCGTTACAATCTCGTTTCATTATCTGATACACATCATGGTTTTTAATTTCGTAAATAAGACTATCTGTGTCTGTATACAATACACTACAGGTGTCAAAACGTGGAACCATGTACTCGTAGTGAAAGCCATAAATCGTAGTCTTTGCCAAATCAAGAATACACATGCCGACATAAATCGGCTTATTAAAATAAATTTGTGTTTTTGCAAGCTCGACAATTACTAAATTTTCGGAAACAATTGTGCTGCTTTTAAATTCTGGCCGGGATATTAAGGCTTCTGCGCCATAGCGGCCATCCCATTTCGTTATAAGTTTGACGTCAGAGTGGTTCCGGATATTCTCCATTGTCTTTCCAAATACGGCATTGTTCATAAGTTTAAAAAAATTCTTTTCAAACTCATTCTTGGCATTTTGGCGCAGCCCCGTGTTGAGGTCGATATATGATTTTAGCCATGGAGATTGTTTAAAGGCTAATATTCGGTGTATTTTGCTCAATTTTGCACCCAAAGTTAGAGCTTGCTTTAAGTTTCTATAGTGTATTACGTATTCTGTTTTATTGTGTAGCGTAGCCAAAAGTTTCTCATTCTTTGCCCCAGGTGGTTTTTCATGGTCAGGGCATAATGGAAAATCGGAAAACTTATCATGCAAATTTTCAGGTATTTCCAGGTCCACTTCCAAAATAAACCCTTCGGCAGATTTATCTGAAATTTCACTAATGTTTAAGTGAGATATCTCGTTTTCTGAAAGCCATCTAAAGCCGCCATAAGGTAGATATTGCGACATTGCCCAGCCGTATTGATTATTGACATCAAAGTACATGAGATAGGAGTCTTCTTTAGTTGGGTCATAATTTGGCATGTACTTGTTGTTGGCTTCTGCATACCTCTTCGAACACTGACTTAGCCCCCGCGAACTCCCTTTTCTATGAATGTTAACATCTCTAAATCAGTAAGCAGCTCAAGTTTTATCATATCTTCTCGATGAATTAAGAGGGATAAACATTGCCACGCATAACCAGGTAGGGTATACGACCATGCAGGATCAAGGCCATATGTCCTATGCGATATATCCCTAAATGCTTCAAATACATCCGTTAAAAGCATTACATCCGTTTTAAGATATAAGTCTGAGTAATCTTGCATGGTACGGCAATTAAAAGTTTGCCAAACTTTCTGCGCATTTAAATATTGCGCGTCACTTATAGCTACATCTTCTAAGCTGTTATAAAACGCCTCTTTAGGAGGGAGTTCAGTCTCATTCAATCTTTCCCAAGCGTTCATATAATCATAAGGGAAAACACCCTTTCGGGTAAGTAAGTTCAGTTCTTCCCCCAGGTGTTCAAACTCTGCTTTTAGGTTAGGATATTCACATAAGTATGATGCAAGCTTATCCAGACCGCTAGCAAGAAAGCGAAAACTATCTATAAATCGAAAATGAACAGTACTATCCATTATATGCTTCGTAAATGAGATATAATTTTCTTTATTTACAGGTAATATATCAATCTTTCCCTCTATTTCAGATAGCGCCCGTATTATCATGTGCCCATCATAGCAACTCAAGTTATGGAATAGGACAGGTATTGTGTGCGAATCCTGGTACTGTAGATTGCAGTGCTCATGTGCAGCGTTTCGATACTTTCCGGTAAAGTGTGAGTGATCTCTAACACGCTTATCGTCTTCCGTAAATGGCTTCTCACATATATGGCAGTGAGTAGCGGCCAAAAAACTTTGTTGTTGGGCAGGCGTAAGCGGTTCCATGGGCAAATCACATAAAAAGACCGTCTCGACGTCTTCAGCAAATTGTTGAAGCTCGCGCATAAACCACTGCATACAGTCTTGGCCTGTGTAACTTTTATAAAATGATAGAGAATCGTCATAATTACATTTTACATAATAACCGACGCTATAAGGGACATGCTCTTGTTCCTTTTGAGTGTTTTTTTCTATATCATCGACTACAGGTATTAGCAAGCTTTCCGAGTCTGCGTATATAACAAACGGGGCTTTTTCCTTATGTTTAAAATTATTAAATTCCAAAATATTATTGCCTTCTACAGGCATCCGAGGTATTGCTAAGGTCTTGTGTTTAGAGCATTCGGACGTGTGCTTATCTAGTGTTATCTGCGTGCGGAAATAATGAAGGCAGCGATCACAAAAAAATTTTCGATGCTTATTAAGACTCAATTGCCTTGATAGTAAGCGTGAAAGGTCTTTAATCCAAACAAAATGGTATTTTATAGGGCTTAAATCAATATCATCATCTGAGGAAAAGTAGCTGTCTTGTAAAAGTAGTAAGTTTATATGGTTAGGATGCTTATTTTCAGGTATATAATATGGCACAACCAGATAATTTTTTCCAATTTTTTGCAGTCGATATACGTTAACGGAAATTAAGTTTTGCTTTTCAAACTTTGAAATTTGATTAATTGTCATGGGAAACTTAATACCTTCCAAGTTTAGAACTGACTGAGGGTTTGGATAGCACGATGTTCGTTCAGAATTCTTGAAAGCGGGATATAAAGCGGAAACGATGGACCACGCAAAACACATTTCATCAGTATTCTGAACATTGATGCATGCCCTTCTTTTAGCTATTTGTTTTGGAAGTTCGATGTAAGTTCCGACCCGAAGAGGATTATAATGATTAATAGATATCATTAAATGCATAATTTTGCGTAGTGCCCACCCAGAATTTCTTTCCTGGAACGTGTCTAATTCAACTAAAATAGGGTTCTTAACATGATCGGTAAACCACTCATTTAAGTTTGTGTTACCTAAAATAGGGGCATTCGGAGTAGTAATGTACTTTGTATCCTTTAAAATTTCGTCTGCTTTACTAATTTCAAAATCCCCACAAAGAGTGGTGTTTACTTTGAGTGCAGTAGTTTTTTTTAGTGCGTTTTGAATTCGCCGCTTAAAAATTGCCAAACAGTCCTCTAAAAATGATCGTACATCAGTATGACGCTTGTTAATAATAACACCCGTCCTGATTCTCGATTGGAATGCTGAATGTAAATCTTCCCACTTTACTCTACAAGAAGCCGTTTCTGCACGACGTGTCCCACTACCCCCACCCACTTTACGGTCCTTTAGTAATGACTGAAACCCCTTAATTTGGGCTAAACACGCTATTATATGAGACTTTTCAGCCACAGACTCAGCGCGTTTCAGAACTTTATTCAAGTTCCAAAGAGCGCGAGTACAGTCCCGAAATATCTTACCACAGGTAATCGTTGTTAAGTTAGGGGTATCCATCTGGGCCCTAATTAACTCGACGTACTCACTTGGGATCGGCATTTTTTTTTTTTTACTCTGTAACAAAATAAATATGGCTCAAAATACGTATGCTCTCTCTAACGTACAAAGATAGAATGGGCTCTGGAGCTCCTGCGTTCTGCTTATAATGCACCCCTATTTATAACCTCGGTTGGGGTGCGTTCAGAAAAGTAGCATGCCTTTGAAAAAATAAGGTGCGTTCAGAATTAATATTCAAGGTTTAGTATGCAGTAGATGTACATACAACAAGCGGTTTTACACGTTTTTAAAATATATTACTTGCCGAAAACATTAATATTTTACGGGCTGAAAGTGAAACCTGCGATAAGTTTAATCGCCGTAAAAATGTTTACCAAAACAGACTCTAAAAATTTTATTCCCTCCACGTCACAACCCTCCCAAACTACTATATTATTAAATTATTATTATTATTATTATTATTATTTACCGCTAAAGGTTTTGCTGCACCCAACGAGTCCGTTAAAAGGCCGCAGCTAGGATAATGGATTCATTGCATAGTCGACAGCGTGGTGTTAAACATGGTAGAAACATTAAACATTATTCTCGACAATGTTGAAAGAGTATTTATACAGAACAAATATTACGCATCCTGTCTACCGGCTACCTTAATAGTTTGGGAGCTTGCTAAAAAATATAATATCAATGTTGAACCGAAATGTGGACAACTCTTGTATGATGATATGGGAAGCAACATTCATTTTTGGAACGTGTTTAAAGAAAAACCTTATGATCCTACCCTTAAAGTGATGAAACATATGATGCCTTCTATCGACGTTAGCAAGTTTCAATATAAAGAATATAAATTGGGTGCAGACCTGGATTCAATAGAAATGTTAAATATTTTCAATCGGTTCCTGGAAACAAAATCAACTCACTTTTATTTTTCAAAAGCTCCAGATAAACTTAAAACGATTAGGAACATTATTCATAGAAGTGTATCTAGATGTATTTAATAAAGATTATGCGTATTTACAATCGTATTAATATTATTACATACGTATCATTTTTACCTAAAAGAAACAGTGTTTTACTAGAAAATATATTAGGGCTTCTCAGAACTACACCCTGTTTATGGTTATACAGCGTCATCATTATGATTGACGTATCAGTGTTATATTAGTGTTTTTGTTTGTGTTCAGATGATCTGAAACAATATTATAGGTATATAAGACCTGTTTTGTTTTTTCAGTGTTGACGTTGTGATTGATATATAAGCGATATATGTTTGTTTTGTTTCCGTTAAGACACTGTTTTGTTTCAGTTAAGATATTGTTATGTTAGTGTTGTGTTTTAGGTAGTGTTTTAAACACCCGTTCCGTTGATGAGTACGTCATTCGAATGTCAGATTTTTGCGAGATAAGATGGCGAACCGAAAAATTAAATTAGCGCTTTTGTCTTTACCGAACGGCCTAGATTTTGGTTTTAAAATGGTTGAAAATGGCTGCTTTATTGGGAATAAGCCCGTAGAATTTGAAAATAACACCCTAGTGATTGATAATGAGAAATATACTTTAACTGTAGGACTTCTGAATTTATTGACAAAAGAACGCCCTATAGGCTATTCCAATACAGAGCTGGATAAATATAAAGAAATCCTTCTTTTATCAAGCGCACACCGAAGGGGGTTTAATAGTAAAAATCACATAAATTCTAGCAGAAGCTGGAAGTATACAAACATTATTTCTAAGCTTTTTCCACCAAAAAGGACTTATTTAAAGAAAAGCAGAGTGAGCATGATAAAGAAAAACCTTAAATTGAACAGTACTATTCCTCCTACTTTGAATGATTTAGAACTTGATTACGATAATGATGTTAACAAGCTAGTGGAAATGTTTAAACAGTTAGAGAGCGACAATTTTAATCATAAAAACGACGATAAAATATGGTCTATATTACTAGAACTGGAAAAACTTGGTGTAATCGAATTTTAAAAATAAATACACTACACCTCATTTATGATCTCAGTATATATCTACCCCTCGAGCAGAATGGGTGTGTTAATTTACCTCATTTTATTTCTCACTGTTACTTCTACAGCTGTACAGGCAACAGACGAAACAGCTGCCCGCCAATATTTAACAGACTATGGTTACTTGGAAGAAAATGCTACAGATAATGCCTTAATGTCGATATCAGATGGGTTACGGACATTTCAAGAAACTTATGGTCTCCCTGAAGATGGAACCTTAAATAACGAAACTATTGCTCTAATGCAAAGACCGCGCTGTGGCGTCAAAGATATTGCAGATTGGGGAAGAGGCTCTAACTACTTATGGAAAGATTTAAAGCTATCCTGGTCTATCTACCCTCCAAATTATTCAGTATATCCATATAGAGCAGTTGCTGAAAGAGCTTTTCAAGCATGGGAGAATGTTTCTAATTTCCGCTTTAAATATGATAGAAACACCCATAATATTACAATTTCGTTTGCCGACCAACGGCATAAAATGAAAAATGACCTCACCTGGTGTCCCTACAAATTAGATAAACCTACTTTAGCGCACGCATTTTTTCCGGATGGAAGTTCCAATGTAGAGATTCACATGCATTCAAAAGAGCCATGGAGTCTTTCCTCCAAAAATGGTGGGACAAATTTATTAAGCGTTTTAATACATGAGATTGGGCATACTCTAGGTTTAGCCCACACAGCTGACGAGAGCGCGATCATGTACCCGTATTACAAAGCGGAAAATGTGAAAATAACTCAGGACGATATTTATGGTATCGAGTACCTTTATGGCAAAAAATCTTTGGCCACAACAAAAATACCCACGTCACCGAATACAACTCCACAGACAAAAACCACGACAATACCTACAAAAGTTACAACCACTCCACAGATAAAAACCACAACTATGCCAATAAAAGTTACAACCACCCCACAGACAAGAACCACAACTATCCAGACAAAAGCTGCAACAACAATCCCCAGCGTACACCCGACCCCTGACGCACCCTCGGTACCCGATGCGGCGCAGTTTCCGACTCTATGTGACTTGGACTCGAAAACAAATAAAGCTTATTTAATCGTTAAAAACAAATTATTTATTTTTTATGAGAGATTTGTTTGGATGTTGAATTTAGAGACAAAACAAATTTCTAATACCCCGTTTCTATTAACAGATTATTTTAAATTTTTGCCAAAAAATTTTAGGAAAATAACTGCTATATATGAACGTCCTAATGGCGACATTGTATTGTTTGCCGATGATCTGATTTACTTCGTAGAATATGGTACGTTCGCGTTAATAAAAACGGAATCAATAGATAATCTCGCTGCCACAAATGTAAAAACCAGAGTTCAAGCTGTCGTGAACACAAACAAGGGAAAAACCTATTTATTTTTCAATGATATTCTAGTATGGGGCATAAATGAGTGCATGTTTAGACCAGACAATTATCATATAACGTCAGAATTATTTAACGGGATTCCCGCAAAGATAGACAGTGTATTTCGTTACACCGACGGCCGCCTTTATTTTATTCAAAACGACATGTTTTTTGAATATAATGAATTTACCATGAGTTTAATTCGTATCGGTAAAATGGATCTTTCATTTTTTGGTATATCTTGCCCTAATGTAGGCGTTTTGGCGCAGCTTAAAGATTTATTACATAAGATTATATCTCGTAATATAAAATTTTAGTTATGTAAAAATAAATAAAATGTATATTATTATAAGCCCAATAAAAATATATTATCATTAGAGCTCTCGTTTTTCTTTAAACAACCTATGCCAAACCCGTTTTCTTTAATCGACCTATGTTTCAAGTCCTATACAAGTTGTAAAATAAATTACTTTCCCTATATCTTTTTCGATGCATACGGAGTGTTGTGGTCATTGTAATTTACTAGCTTGCTATCACTTGTTAAATTAACTTTTACGACACAGTGGCGTAGAGCAACTGTTTTAAAATTAATTATATTTGCAGGATTATTTGGTCTATGACCCTATTAAATAGTGCCTTATTTAACTGCTAGTTTGATTGCACAGATATTGTGACGTACATACTCAAGTTACAAGAATTGAGTTATAATATTTAAAAAATGTGTAAAAAACAATATAATATTAAATGTGTCGGATATTATACCGATAAAAACCCACATGTAGATAAAATGTTAAAACAAACTATTATACAGGTATGAAAAAAATTAAAAACAATTTTCATTTCTTTATGGCTGTTTTGAAAAACTAATACCCAAACTACTTGGTGCAATTGCCTATATAAAGTAGTTGTATTCTACATAATAACGAAGAAGGGTTCGTGAATTCGTAATAAAAACAATGGCTTATGTGGGTGCGTGTCCATATGAGACACATTTTAAAAAATGACCTAGGTATACTGATATCGTTTTAGGGAAATATTATAAAAAATTGTATTCAAAATAAAAAAGATTACCTTAACTTTTGAGCGTTTTAATACAGATTTTACATATAGGCACACAATTTTGAGCATCACGCTTTAAACGTATGCAAAAAGAAAACCAAAAGATACAAACACTTTGAATAAAAATACCAAGTCAGTTTAAAAACCCCCCAACACCATAATAAAATTCAAAAACTTACCTGTTGCAAACTTATAACAGAAACAATTAAGTGCTCTCACCATTTCTGCACTATTTATAAGCCCCTTCTAGAGTGACGCTAAATCCTTGAACGTTTTGTTGGAGTGGGGCTACTTGAATTTTTACTTCTCGATCGTTCTAGAATATTATCTGTTATGGTGAGGTATAGCTATAAATATCAGAAACCACTGCAGGAAAGCTAGTTCACCGATTTCTTCTTTTCTCGAATTAAGGGCCTGAAAAAACTAAAAAATGGCTGCTAAAATTGCTGTTGTAAACGGTCTAGACCTGGAAGAGGGTAAACTTTACCGTATTCTTGACATCGAGAACAAGGACGGACCCTTTGGCATTTCCACAATCGTCTATCTAGAAGACGATAAAATGGTATATCTCCCTAAAAGGATGACCAAAACCGAGGCAGAAGTGGCTACCATACGTTGCAGCCAATTAGGCCTTGTCCGTACTGGCAAACATTTTGTAGAGAAATACGGATGCACTACCCCTATTTTAGAGATACGCAAGTATTGGTAAGTAAAATATTATTTAATTTTTACGCTTGAAATTACAAAGGTTCGTTTCTTTTCTTTCAGATGCAAACTGCCTTTTATTATAATCACTATTTTATCAACCACATATCTTTAGTTTTTATTATAAATTGATATAACGTTTTAAATTGTAAACTTATTTTTACTAATATACCTTGGGATTTCAAAATGTTTTTTTTTAATTTTCCCACGGCCCCTTTGAAATGAAACACAAAAATTAATTTTGAATATTTAATGATAAATATATCCATAAACTATTTTTTCATCCGGGTCCACCCAGACGATCACCCCCTTCCCATGGAGGGGGCCATGCCATAACTCGACATACCCCTCCAGGATGGCATACTCCGGATGAAAGTTGTGGAATATGTATATCATCTGAAAATGCCGTAATTAGGCATATAAAAATAATTGTATTTTTTAAAATCATACCACCTCGCCGGGAAACATCTCCCCCACCATAAATTCAATAAAATCGATGATTTGATGTACTGCTATAAAAGAAAACCCCGAATTAAAAAATTAAAAAATTTATAATAAAAAGAACTTACCAGACATATTTTCACGTTTGCAAGTAAACGGGTGTTCAATCTATATTTATATAAGTTTTTCCTACTATTAAAGAAATAATTTTTATGATGCATAAATATATGTCGATTTGAGTACGTACTAATTTTTCCTACTAGTAAAGAATTAATTTTTATGATGCAAAAATATATGTCGATTGGAGTACGTACTAATTAATTCAAACACTAATATAATATCATCATATACGGGGCATTTTGAAAATGTAGATAATGGGCTTGTTTATTCTTTAGACTGATTTTAAATACATATATGAGGCTGGTAATAACTACTCTGTTGGGATATTTTAAACGGGCTTAATGGCGGATTAGACGGCTTAACGGGAGATTGATCCTCCTAGCTGGGGCTTGAGGGAAACGAAAAATAATTATTATATGTTCTCTTTCAAGATTAATTTTAAATATATCACCCAAATACGTACAATCAGTTAAAATGTAGTTGGTCTTCAGCTACGTCATTGTACTAAAATATACCATTTAGGTTGAATGTTATGGCAGTTTATAGATATAATTTATAATTTAAAGGCGTAATTTAACGGTCAAAAGTGTTTCATACCCCCTGTATACAGATCCCATTAGTAGTAATATATGCTTGCTTTTATTCGTCCACATTATACATTATTTATTTATTAAAAGGAAAATTACTTTCAATGCAAAATTGCATATGTAATAGACCAACAATGTTGATGAAATTTGCATATAAAACCACTTCTACCTCGCGTTGTGACTCGATTTTATATGATCATTTTATTGAAAGATAATTAATTATGTATTCTGTTTTTATTGTACGATTCGGTAAACATATCCTTAAACATAATAAAATTCGAAAAAGATCTTATTTTCTCCAATATGACCTTTATATATATATTACCATAATCGTGCATTTGACTTGAAAACTGCATATATTTCTGAAATAAAACGTTGCTAAATGATTACAGATGTCTTTTTATTTACGCCGATTTTTTATTCCTTTAATGTAATATACCAGGGCGGTAGTAAGTGATATTTTTATGTTATAAATAAAAAAGTTTTAAAATTGATTGATTTTCATTTAATTATGCAATCCTGAATGACATTCCGATGGGGTATTTATATGGGTATTTTTATCAATGCGATATGGGGTGAATGCTGTTGGAAGGTTTAAGATTTGTTAATAAATTGAGATCGATAATAATATATCCCTATAACCACACTTAAGGTTCTTTGTTTTACCTAGTTACTGTTGCGGACGGCTATTGCAAGATAGCCTAAGCGTATTTTCTTAAATTTTCAGTATTGGAACGGCGGTGTTGCCGTTTCGACAATTTTTATGTTGAATAAGGTGAAATATTGGTTTGGCGACGCCATTAGTACTGGTTTGTCGATAAAATGGTGAAGGCATTATAAAAGCTAGGTTTACCGCCATTTTGTCGTCATCACCACACTTAGGTTTGTTAATAAATTGGTGAAGGCAATATTTGCTGATAGGGGCTTCTGGTTGCATAAGTTCAGGTAGTACCCAGATAGCGGGAGTGCGCGCGAACGTAATTATAGACGGCGTCTGAAAATACTGTTTGCCAAAAGGACATACTAGATCCCCGGTTGTCTAATTACACGCCACGCGGCCTCTAACAATGTTCATTAATGACATGTATTGTATGTATTGTTTGGTGAATACCTATATATTTTTGGTAATAAATTTGTTTGATGTACTTAACTGTTTTGTTTCTTTATCGGGGCTGTTTTCTGTGACAGAGAGGCCAACGGGGTCTGTTCCTGGGGGAACAGGGTCTGTTCCTGGGGGAACAGGGTCTGTTCCTGGGGGAACAGGGTCTGTTCATCGGGTCTGTTCCGGGTGAACAGGGTCTGTTGGACAGGGTTCATAATACGTTTAATCTGATTCCACACGGAGCAGTTTATATTACAATACTTTTTTTGTTAAATCTGATGTCTTTGATTTTAATAATCGGCTAAAAGACTTGACGCTTCGACTAATTACTGATTTTTAGTTTATACTATCCATCTATAAGAGACGTTGCAGCCCTTTCGGGGTAAATGATTGTAAAATAATATTGAAAGCTGATGTTTGTGTTGCATAGCAGATAGGTGAATGCACAAGATTGTTAATATTTTCCTACGCTTATAATATTTATTTTTATGTGAAACACTGGTTGCCTAACTTCAGGTAGTACTCAGATATCAATTAGTTTGTTTTACTAAGTATATGTGTATGGTTTGCCCTAATTTTGTACATGTAGAAAACACCTCCATAACCCCACTTAAGGACCTTTTGTTCCAGCAATCTAATCAGATGTGCCCCCGTGGTTTCACATTGTCAAACATTGTTTAGCAATTTTAAGGTATATGCTCTCGTAGCGTATTTTGCAAGGCTTTGAGGTTCGGCCCCAGAGGATTATGGTTCAATTCCCGCTGACTGCACAAACTTTTTTTCTGTTATTATTTATTCATTATGTTGTTCAATATTGATTATTTAGATAGATGTTCAGGTTAGGTACTTGGGTTGGGGTACTATTGAGAACGTGGTACGTCATCTCTCCCCATAAATATAATAACACGTGACCATGGGTCATAAAGTTGGGTTAGAATCTTGAAATAATGAGGGCTGATAATACCAGGGGGGCGCCACTTAGGCTAAGACGGGTACCCTCGGGCGATCATCGGGTAACCATCGGGTGACCACCGCTCGGGGTCGCTGACCTGCCTGAGCTAGCCTCGCGAATTATGCATAGGGTCTCGCGGTATCGCCTTCGATCACCATGCGCGCTCAACGCCTGTTGTGGAGGCTTCCTCCGCCGCGGGTCTGGGGCTCGCGCCTCCGCGGGTACTTGGGTTCCATGGGGAATGCTGTTAGGTTAGAATCTTCAAATAATGGGGCCCCCTGGTAATACCGGGGGGGGCCACTTAGGTTAATACGGATCCTGTATCTACTGCGAGTAGTTATGACGTCAGACACTAGATGGCTATAGTAGCTGGGTTCCGCTCGGGTTAAGAGAGGGTGGCGACTTCCAGGAAAAGTGCCACGCCCTAAAATGGCGATAAAACTGCAGATTTCAGGACAATGTTATTTCTTATGGGATTTTGAGTTGAGGGTGACATTGCCTTACTACTGACGAGAAGTGTATATTCTATTGTACGATGATGACCAAGAAATTTTGTTAACCTAGATTTACGAAGTGTAAACAAAATGCACGGTTAGTAAAATGTATAACTGAAAGTAGAAAAATAAATGACTAATAAAGGGTAGAATGCACTCGTGAGTAAAGACCGACGAGTACTAACGGACATGTAATATATGTGAGAGATCATACTACACACAGTCTATGTTATTGATAATTTAGCAATTAATAATGAGGGTTGTCCCATTTGTAAGAATTTAAGAATGACTACGAGTTTGGCGGCAAGGGAAATAGTGCTACCGCAAGAAGCTGATTACCTTGATATGTCAACCTATGCGACACAACGAAATAAACTCTTTATGGCCGAACAAATGTTACATAAATATCCCGAAATTTTTAGTTGGTGTGATTTAATAATACGACCTGCAATCAGTCCCCATGATTATGAATTTGAACCTCAGTTTTCTGACTTAGCAATATACGTGGACTGGACCTGGGAAGAAACTGGTTGCCGGAAAATTAGTTGTAATTCCCGCGGGCAAGGTTTTGACTGTACGCCGGATAGGGCACCATTTGCATTTCGCTCTGGTGACACGACATGGACGGCCTGCGAACCGGCTTGCTTTTTTCGAAACGATTTACCACCAGAAAGTACGGGTGGTGTACATTCATTACAAACACAGTACCATAAAGGCCGATGCTATTGGGTAAATAGTGCTCTTCACGCTTGGATGATCGATCCAACCGTGAGAGCGAAAGCTAAATATGTTAAACGGGTTAACACCTTTGCCACAGGATTCGACGTATCCTACGAAAGCGATACTTACGATGTTCCAACCATAAAGGGCCGCATAAATAAATATTATTGCGACGCCTTTTTACAAGAATTCAAAAACGGAGATTGTGGGGAACCCTGGTGGAGTGACGTACTAGGGTATACGTTTATGGGACAAAGTTTAGTAAAATTTATACAGCAAGGTGTTCACCCGACCGCCGGTACGCGAGATCAAATTTCGCTGGTGCCCGACACGACCAAGATACCTTCGTATCTATTATACAAAGATAGATAGAAAATGCATATTAATACGGCATTTAAGATTATCCGGCCAAATGTGTTGCTAAGTGATTTAGGTTTTACGACAATGATGTTAACACAAGAAAAACGAGGCCATTATATTTTTCATAACAAAGCGGGCATAATTGAACGATTTTTATTTTACGATTCAGTTGAAAATGCCACAAATCATACTTTTTCACGTAATAAATATCTGCACATATTATCGCCTTTAAAAAAGGGGGAAAAAGGTAGCAGTACTCGACATGACGCTAAACGAACGCGTCGAGCTGTCACTGGCGAAACGGCTCAATTTTGGGATTCTGTAGGGGATCATTTAAGCACTACCGCCGCTACGTTGGTACACATGTTTGTTCAAAAGGAATTTTACATACAACTAGCCACTGATACTTCGTGGGCCGTACTTAGTCGAAAGTTGGGACCCGCTTTCAAAGAGTTATTGAGTAAATCATTTGTTAGAATGTCAAGTATAATAACGAATAATTCTGTTCGACTTATTGACACCGTAGCCGGCCATTTAATGGGGGAGATAGCGGCCCATCTCCTAGTACAATTTTCCGCGAAATTTGTAATAATGATGAGTAAACTAGCCATAGCTACTGGTACGATAATTGGGGCCATTGCGGATATTGCCCTAATTTTAGATATGTTTGTTATGTTTGGCTGGGACCCACTGGGACTTCAAAATAAAATGGATTCGCAAATCTTAGATATATTACGCGAACAGGCCATTTTAGGGCGATACAAAACGGGTGATCCAAATTGTGAAATTGATCCCCAATTTTTTGCAAAATTTATTTTTAAAGACCACGTAGGTAATTTGACGGATGATAATACGACCGGTGTACCAACGGCCTCTGACTCGCAATTTTCTTACGCCCATCCCAACTATTCCGACAATATTAAATATTATCAACAAGAAACTTTACTGAAACGACCCAAAATCTATTCCGATCAATTAAGTTTTCAAGTCTCCTCGCTAAGTGACTATTTAAACGGTAGAACGTCTAATTCGTTGGGTCAACGCTATAATTGGGAGAGTGATATAATTTCAAATTTAGACGATTTAATTACCCAATATGAAATTTACACTCATTTTATTCAAAAGGACGAGTTAAGTGGTTACTCTGAACTAATCAAGGCACGACAATATGTAACAGCCATAACTATAATTATACTTATTTCTCTTGTTACTTTGTCGTTGATCGATTGGTTTAAACCTACATTACTTTTGGCCATTCCACTTATTTGGTTACTTTCCTATGTTCGGTTTGCTAATAACGAACTTCATAATAGAATTTGGGAAAACCTCTACCGAAAATATTTGCGCTAGCACAACAATCTTCTGTTCTGCAATGGTAAAAAACCGCATCTGAAAATACACTTCTCGTCAAAATTAGCGAATAGTGTAAAAACTAGCAAACTTTTGCTAGTAAATACGTTATGAACCACTCATCCGATTTTGACGAACTATATTTTGCATGGTCTACCATGCAAAATATAGTTAGGTGTTACAAAGATTTTTAAGATTCTAATGTTTATCTGTATAACGATTCTGCGGATATACAGGGTGTTATTAGTACGGGTAAATTTGTTCCGTCAATTTGAAACATTCTATAGAGTAAAGTGGTGAAGTTAGAAATTCTCGGTATGGGCCGTTAGTAAGTCGACAGCAATATCTGCAGTCCTTTTGACGGTTTTTTGCTCTTCTAGCAATATACAGTGACATCAAGAAATGTTGCACCATCTGAACATTTTTTTTATTAAGATTAAAAATAAAATTTAAATACCTGAGATAGTCTCTGTATATCCTGAACGCAAAATACACATGAAAATAAATTTGAAAAAGTCAACCGTAGGTACCTATACGGGGCAAGGGCAAATATTTAATTTTCATTCAAGAGTACGTTTATTTTCAAAAATACGTGAAAATGTTACTAAGAAAAGTTGCTTAGAATTAATTTCTATGCCTAAAAATAGAATCTCAGTTACCTGTGACAAAAATTTAAATTTCATGGTTTCAGCTGTTTCTGCTACTCTGTATTTGGGCTAATGATTTGAAATTGCCATAAATAAAATCGTTTTTGTTTTGAATTATTTAAATAAGTGTAATCGTAATAGTCAAATATTTATTTCGTTAAAAATCAGCAGAAAAGTGGTGCAACATTTCTTGATGTCACTGTATACACTATTAAACAAAAAAGTGTCAAATTTTGGTAGGAAAATCTTTAGAACGCTGTATCATGGCAATGGTTGAACAGATTTTGACCAGTATTTAAGATTTTGAAAGTTCTTTTTCTGCAGGTTTTCCGTGATACAATAGCGAATTTTAAATATGATCATTTTCACATTATACAGGGATCGAGAAAATCATAAATATAAAATTGCTAAATTAATGGTAAATGTTCTAATGAAAGCTATGCCAACCGGGCTGGGCTGTATGCTTTTGTTTTATTTCAAAATTATTCATTTAATACCTTGGGTCATTATTTCGGGACGTTTTTTTTCCTGAATCAAATAAGTGCTCTTGTGCTTCAATAATGTATGTATGTCCGCGGATGATGTTCACGAGAGGGAAAAATATTTATTATTTATTTTACAACCAAAAGTCATTGTTCATAAAAAGCTCTGCTTGTTAAAAAAATCAATTTGCAACATAAAAATTTTAGATCAGATTCATAAAGTAGGTAAACATGAAAATGCATCATATTGATTATTTTAAATAAAAAATTTACAAAGCAAAGTTGTTTACAATGCAAAAAATTCATAAACACAAGTATTATTGACTTAAAAACTGAAATTTAAAAAAATAGAATAATATCAAAATCAACAGTGGTTTCATGCTCAGGGTTCACGGAATTATTTGCCTTTAACAAAAAGAATTGTTGGGCATTTTTGAATATGCCTTCACGAAATCAGAATACTGCCAGATGGAAATAAGTTGCTGACGTAACATGGAAGTTTCATCATCGACTCTTTTAATTTTTTGGTAAATTTAAATAATTATGTGAAAATTATAAAATTTCTTAAAATTAGAATTTTTATTTCAAAATTTTTAACCAAAGCTATGTCGAGCACAGCACTTTTTTTCCCTAAATATTGTACAACACTTCCTGTAGCAGTATTCGAATTTAATGGATAATCTAAAACTACAAGACTTTCTGCATAAATTGAACTGCAAGTGAATAGGTAAACATGTTAACTATTAAATTAAAGATTTTACAATACTAATAATAATATCATATTATATCAATACATCGACTTAGCCGCTTGTGACCTTTGCAGTTTTTTGCAGAATCGCTTTGTCCTGGTTTTCAATAAATGCTTTGATAAGGGTTGCCGGGCGATCAAATTTTGACGAACAAAACATAAAATCGTAGATTTGATCACCGAATAAATGTATTTTGATTTTTGAGAGATTCCAGGTATATTTCAATCTAAACAAATGATGAGCAAAACTATACGATTCTGAGTCTATTGCAAGAATGGGTATTTCTGGTATAATATTTTTTTCAGTAAGTAAAGGGTCGAAACGTCGCAGTTCGGTTAGGGGTTCATAGAGATTCAATATATTTTTGTATATCACGGGAAACGAATAACCCGAGCTAACGGTTGAGTCATTGACATCAATATAGGGAGAAAGTAAAATCAAGCCCTTGGGTTTGAGATCTACAGGAACGCCAATAATGCTTGATAAACGGTTCTGCCACACTGGGCTTTGTATGGTGAGCCAACTTTGTAGAATGTGAAAGGCGCCCGCGGAGTCGCCCATAAGAAATACGGATTTTGAATTTCTTTGAGAAACTATTTGTCCCCCGATGAGCAAGAGTTGTTCAATTGGTGTGGGAAATTTATGACGTGGTGCAAGACTATATCGTAGGGAGTAAATGGAACATTTGGTATAGTTGGCAAGGCGTGAAAGAAAATGACGGGCTTCATGCTCGGCCACAAAAGCACCGCCGTGCATATACAATATTATACCGTTATACGAACGGTTGTCATATGGCTCGTATAAATAATAGTTTTCATGTTCGTAAAGAAAACACTCAGGGTAAGTATCCTTTACCGTCGTTCGATTAAACTGATAGGTAATCGCTAGTATTGCGATATGAAAAATACTTCTTAATAATATGTTTGCCAAGATCCAAGCTAAAATGCCCACAATCACTAATATAGTTAACGTCATTATAGTTAAGTACTTATGGCAAATATTATAGGCGATAAGGGGTTGGTAGGTAATAGTGCGATCTTATTTCACGCAATGCCCCACAGTCAACCTTCTAACCCCGTAGTAAAACGAAGGAAAATGGTTTTGGAACTTGTCAATAAGTATTTAGCCCGAATTTCCAAAAGTGTGGATTATAAACTACTTATCACAGAAATGCTTAACGATCACGGTCTGTCCAAGGATTTGACACGACGAGTCATTAGTTCAATCCGAAAAAAAAGCAATATTAAGCCATCCGCTGACGTGATGCGTCAACTTAAAACGGTGAACGAAAATTATTTGTCTCAATCACAATTTGACAAAATGGTCGAATATGCCGTCTCCGGTCTAACGTCTAACAACGATTATAATTTTTGTTATTACTTGGCCATATTTCTAATGTGTGCATTTACGGGAAAACGCTTAAGTGAAGTCATATCTATGACAAAAAAACAACTGGAAATGTTACGTGATAAACATGAAATTGCCATTTACATTCCGAAAACTAAACACGTCGGTCAAGTAAAATGGCACGGGTCCGACAAATTACTGGGTTCGGTCGTTGCTTTGTTAATTCGTGGAAAGTCGAGCTCGTCGCTATCCATATCCCTTTACCGAAAATTTACCGACCACTGGAAAAATGTATTTGGTTCCTTACCACCGCGTGGTATAAAGTTTCATAGTTTACGATATAAAAATGTCGGTAAAATATTATTAAGCCATGGTGAACTGGACCAAGGTAAAATTATTTCTGGAGCGAGTAACTTTGAAACCCAACGCCGCAGGTAGCGCCCAAGAAAGCAATATTCTAGCAAGCGAACAAAAATGGAAATCTTAGATAGAAAGCCGGTCGGTCATCCAGGGGCCTTTATTGCCATCGGCGATGCTGCCGAAAAAGCGTTTACAATAAATTCGCTTACATCGATACCCGAACTAAGACATGAAATTTCCGTTTACTTAGCGAATAACAACATCCCTCAGACCAACGTTCCGGCGACTGCAGAATTTATGATATTTTTACAAGAGTTAGAAAAAATTAAAATCAATCAACCCGAGCTCGCCGGTCCTTTGTACGAACGCCTTGCAAATTTCTGGAAGGAGTTTCCTTTGTCTTTTGAAGAATTCACACGGTCTGCCAAAACTATAGCGGAACAACAAGTTAAAATTAACCAGTTTACTAAACAACAACAGAATTTAATTTCTAGTTTAAAACGGTGTAATGACGAAAATAAACGATTAACCCGACAAACGGCAGCACTAATGGCAGTTATGAATCGCGTCAACCAGGCCCCCTAATTTTTTTATATGATAAGATGTTGTTTTGGCTAGTAGTTATCTTGCTTCTAATAACGTGCTTTGGTATAATATACCTTAATATGTCACCCTCAATGTGGTTATATTATGATTTAAAATCCAACGTCACTGCATATAAAAATAATCAGTTAAGTAATCTTTATATTAATGGCGATTTGCCAACACTTAGTACGATTGATTTAACAAAGTCTATTGATAGAAACGCTTTATTATATTATTTAGCAAAAAATCCAAAGGCAACGAATACTTGTTACGTTACGGAATTGTTGAAAAAGACCACGCTGTTTACTAATCCCACCACAATATCTGAATTATCGACCATCATTTATTCATTCATCTTAGCAAATCGAGTTAATTCTAGTAAAATTAACATAAATGTTGTAAAAGACTTTTTAGCCAAAATTCCTTAGTACCCTCGATAAAATTAAATGATTTTATTGAACTTTATCGTTGGTCTACGTTAAAAATTAATGTGGGTCAACGCAACTACTACAACACCCTGGTCAATATGATTGGCGAAGGGGCGGTATGTCTTAATTTTGATCCCTATGCTCGACTCATTTATAGATTATCGCATAACGTAAGACCCTTTCCGACTATACCAGCCTCTATTGATTTACTGGAGAGCAATAAACTAGAACCCATTGCAATTTCACCGCGTAATACTACACCAAGAACAACTTCAACTACCCTGGCGTGGGATGGATTAGAATTCTATACTGGTGCTAAGGCGCTATATTTTCCCGGTATTAAACCAGTAATGGATTTAGGTTTTACTGCCCCAATCGTTAAGGTTCGCGGTTCGTCGTTATTCCACATACATGAGGGTGAGTACCTATTGGCACGTATTAACTGCAGTTTGGTTTATATCGGTAAATCCTTAACGTTTGCTACCCCCGGCGTTATTCAGTCCCATGTTGAAAATTCGGGCACAGTAAGTAAATCTATCGTACTGAATTTAAATATAGAAAATGGTACTACACAGCGAAAAATAAAATACATGTTTGATACACAAATATCAACCATAGCTGTGAGCGAGTGGGTATCCTATAAAATTAACACCTTGCTTCACGACGTTTCTGTCGACAAAATAAATGCCAATGAATTAAGTATTAGTACGAAAATACCCGGACAACGCCTAATTGCTATATTTGGAGATTCTATTCCAACGATTACAAAAGATAGATCCGAAAACCTGATACTTGACGGGACAATAATTCACAAGGAAACCCTTTTACCTTCTCTGTAATAATTTTGCAAATTCTACGTTTCCTCCCTATTAATTTTTTTCAATGGTCTACGATAATTTCCTACAGTCGATAGGTAAAATTCCAAGAAGTTCGTTTCTACGTGATTCCGTTTTTAATGTGAACTTTTAAGTTAAAATGCAAATATTCTTCATTGTTGCTAGGCAGGAATAAAAAAGACATTTTCAAGGATTCCGTTTGTCTCTAGGTAAAATGTATTTTGAACAAGGAAAACTCACAAATATTTTTAGTAGACCTACAATACATTTTACTTCTGTAAACATATCATAACTTTAAAATAAAATTAGTTACTTTAATTTGCCATCTTTCGGGCAAGTCCAAAGGAAATTTCATTTCAATAAGTTATTAAATGCCGCAACTTCTTCGTTTACATTCTCCTTTCCTTGAAAGTATAAAAATTTTGTAGGCTTAACATAATTTCATTGTTATCGAATATATGGTGAGTTTCCTCTTCGCATATGATATTTTAATTTAGTCGAGGTGAATTTGTAAGTTTTACCCTTTCCACCAGGGTGGGTTAGATAAATGGTTCCCCCGTCGTCGTTAACGTTGGTTGTGGCGCTGCGACGGTTTACGTGATGGACCTGATTTGGGCCAATTATAGCATGATCCTCGGAATGATCCATGGGATTGAAGACAATTCGACGACCGTCGTGATGAAATACTCTTTTAAAGTCGGCCTGATCCGAAAAGACAGGATCGAAAAGTTTAGCATTCCATTTACCATGTCGAAGTGGATCCTTTGCAACGTAAAATGTCAGTGATGGATAACCCCAATGATTTTCTGTGAATTTTCGTTCGTTACTAGGCCAAATAAAATTTTGCCAATAACAAGCACTTTGCGAACATCGATTTGCTTCATAATTACCAATATAGGCAAAACGACAAGGTGACAAGAGTGGATAACTGGGGCCATCGGCGTGTTGTCCCATACATGGTTTAATGGGATAGGGGGAATCTAGGTATCCGGCCCCGAAACGATTATAAATTCCACAATTGTATCTGCGGTTAGGAGTAGTTGAAAATATTCTCGAGTCTTCATAATGATACTGAAGTAACGATGACCTAATTTTCTGAGGGGGGTCAATATAGGTACTCATAATGTAAATATGATTGCATTTGTTAAACGTTACGCTCGATGAGGGTGGTGTACCATATTGTAGCTGAAATTGCCACATTGCCTTCAAACGTTCTGTTGTCACCCAAGGAAATTGTTTTAAACTATGTAGATCAGTTAAATAAATGGGTATTATTTTATTGTATTGTTTAGGGTGTGAGTAATACAAATAACCCTCTCTATTTGACTCAGTCCGCTTCATGGCAAAATTACATTCGCCAAAATCGTCTTTGACGGATAAGTAATGAGGCCAAATGTGAACACCCAAGGTGCCGGGATCATTGGCAAGACAACCGTTCGGTGGCTCGACACCTACAAAGGCAAATTTACACGGGTCGGGTACATGTCGTAACTGGGGATAAACAAATTGGTCGGAAAACGCAGGATCCGTCGCTGTAACGGGAATTAGGACCTGATTAGACAAGTAAGGTACATCGGTGTTCATTTGAAATATACTGGGTAATTTACAATGAGGTCCACGAATATTATTGACCGCTGAGACATAGGGTGAATTACATATGCAAGTTCGTAACATGGGGTCGAGATCATTTCGGTCAAATGTGCCGTGTTGACCACAACCTATATCAATGTCACAGTTGCTAGAGAGATTTACTTGAGTAACAAGGTTTGGGTATTTACATTTGCACATCCATAATACAGTTTCGCCATCCAACTTGCTTTCGAAGGGTATCCAATCACCCGTCAAAGAATTACACGTTCCTTTTCGGGATCCCTTTATGCAGTAACCTTTGTTCTTGTTGGCGTTAGCTTTAACCGTCACAACGTTTTTGCCATCATTAACGGTGACAACAGAATCTCGTTCAAAATGTACACATGAAGCATTCACTTGTCTACAAGCTAAACAGGTCATTAGATCATTTACGTTACACTCCACCATTTCAGGAACACTACAGTCCGTTGATTTTTCGACCCTAGACACTATGGGAAATATTGTGTAAAAATTTGTATTTTCCGTATACCGTGTAAGTACTTCTTGTTGGGATAATATATCAATTTTTGAAAACCACGCTAAGCACAAAAATCCCAAGAGTAATATAATCATTTTAAATAGTAATAAGACGGCCATGGCAGCACCAATTTCCTTATTGGAATTTATTCAGCGAAGTCAAAAAAAAGTGTGGCTACAAGTATCGTCGCGGCTATCTTCAACGACTGTCATCATTCTAAATAGAATGTTAGAAGATGGCCGTACTCGTGAATTGGCTAACCATTTAATAGGTCAATATCAAAAGGCCACCCAATTTCATGATACCGCAATATTTGTGTTAAAACTGCTCGTCAGTAGCCAGAATTGGAAAGTTTTAAATTACATTAAGATTCCGTCAGTACCGACGGAAGAAATGCTCGAAAATTATGTGGCTTATTTTAACCCGATCTCGAGTCTTCCACAACAGCCTCCCAGGTATCAGAAACCTCTAAATCCGGCAATGGTGTTTTTAATAGAAATCGTAAAATGTTACTTTAACGATGACGGCACATTTTCAAACAAACAAGAATTGGACGAAAAAACCAAATTACAGTTGGAGCGGGAGATCGATGATATTATTCCTTCACTAATCGAACCAAGTATATCGATTCCTGAAGTAAGTGAGCACTTTTTGCAGAACGTGATAAGGGACCAATTTCCTGATGCAGCCGATAAATTATTAAATGACCTCACCAAGCCGCCGCCAGATACCGATCATGAATTATTGGTGCAGAACGAGAAATCCTATCCGGTTCAGATTATTAATAAACGTCGACGTATTTCAATAAATAACAATTTGTCGAAGGAAGACCTTCAACTGGAAGTATCCAATCGAGAGCCGCTGGACAACGAGGAGCGAACTGGCCTTATCAGAGAGGATCCTAGTCACATTAGTAATAAACGCTCACAGTATTCACCCATGAATGATTTACCACAAATACTTGAACCCATCAATGATAACAGTGCCCTCCCTATAACAGAATGATATATTCGAAGTGCAATTTTCATATTTTAAATGGCAAGATAGGATTTTCACACCCTTTGGTTTTTTTACTGTAATAAAACATTTTCCGTTTTCGACGACACTCGAAATGTAACTTTCGTCAGTATCAACCGTATGTTTACATCGTTGGTTTGCTTCAAATACCCATACAGTTCCAAGGCTGGTCTTTGCTTTTAAATGATTCTTGGAGATGGTTTTCACGACGAGTTCTAGTCCCGGTAAAGTTAATTCAGTTTTTTTGCTAAGCCATAAACCCTCGTTACCTACAAGGTATAGTAATTCATATGTATCTCGTATAAAGAGAACCTTTAAAAGAGAACAAGTTGGTGGATAAATGGCCTTTATGATATCATTTGAGTCCAGGTTATATTTATCGGTTTTATATACCACCGACTTTAAACCAGTCCACGGCATGGGAAATGTATCTAAGCTGAATCGATACCAATTTAGATCCTCCGATGTGAATTTTTCCATTATATAATAATTTGTACTAGAATAGAAATGATAAAGGGGTGTAAATGTGGCCGTAGGTTTACGAGGAAAGTCACACATTAATGCATACTTACAACACGGATCTGGTTTAAAAGAATATGGTGTACCAAATTGGTCGGTCCAAATATTAGCGGCTAATACTCTCATAAAATAGCAATTACTTTGGGTGGTGGAAAGTTCGTTCGGTAAGATTATGGAATCGGCAGTAATCATTCCGCGATAAATTGCCGGTAATAAAGGTAAGCCATCATCCCTGTCTAAATTAATTTGATGCCTTTAAATATACCACAAAAATAAATTTTCTAAATAAATATTACCCGTAAGTTGTGAGCGTTTGAATAAATCATGCGAAAAACGATCCTTTGTCCATACTTCATTAATCTTATCAGTATTGGTCATTAGGAGCAATGCTATCTTTTCGGTTAACCAACAGTGTAAGGTATTTTTCTTGAATTCGTGGCTAAACACCAATCCAACACATTTTTCAAGGACGTCGACAAACATTAAATGTGGTCGATAAAAACAACCCACTAGGATATCTAGTTGTAAAAAGCTCTGTTTATAGAATTATTATTTTATTAACGTAAATGATATTCAACTGCTTCAAATTCCATAACACCCAATTATTGGGCGCATTCAGAGCGACACATCGATGAGTAATCGATGCCAAATCGTGTTCTGAACGCGTGGAATTATGCGATGACTAATCGAAAAATGAGCGATCGGACGCCATTTTTACCATCGCTTGCAAAATACGATTAGTAAGCGCGATTAGTGATTTGTTTACATGTTTCTGACAAAAATGGTATAAAAATCTCAACCAACAAAAAACAAAACTGTGGAAATGGATATAGAAATATCATATGAATGTAACAATATGGTTTATACCATAATTGGTAGTCAAAAACTACACGATCAATTACAAAATGGTAAGTTGAAATATATATGTATGAAAATAAAATAGGTTATGTTTTATACCAAGAAATAAAAGGTTATTTTATTGTAGTAAAAAACTAATTTACTATTCTTTTTAGATTCTACTTTTTTTGAAGGCTACATCTCAAAAAATGCAGGCACTTTAGAAATGCAACCAACAGCAGCAGATGTTCCTCAAGGTAGGTACTAGGCTCTAGCTAAATCGTATTATTAAACTCCTTATAAGAAATCTATCGACACTACCTGGATTACTTATTTCAGAGAGACGGAAAGTGAAGGAAACAAAAAATGTAAAAAAGGATTGATTGACTTCATGGAGCTAATTATTATTTATACTTTAACAAGAACGTTCTTGATATTATTATAAAATACATTTTCTTTATTTTAGATGAAGCAGAATCTTGGACATGGACAAGAAAAAGCATTTTGCTATTTTTGGATTGCGTAGAAAAAAGAAAGCTAGACTTAAGAAATTCAAAAATAAAAAAAAAGGAGCTGTGGAAAGGGATAACAAATGAACTGATAAGTCATGGATTTGGAAATATTGACGAAGTAGTAGTTGAAAGAAAATTCAGAAATATGAAAAGTACCTATAGAACTATAAAAGATAATAAAAAAAAGAGTGCAACTGGCAGAGGGGATGTCAAGTGGGAATATTTTGAGGCCATGGACAGAATATTTGAAGAAGACAAAACAATAAACATTGGGCATACTATTTCATCTTACTTAAAACCTACTGATGTCTGTACAGTCGCTTCATCATCAATAAGGGCAAACTTGGGGACAAATATATTCAGTTCACCAGATGGTATTGGAGTTCAGTCGTCATCAGATGGAAGCCTGGTATTGCAAGTTTCAGAAGAAGGAAGAGCTGAAAGTGCATGTTCGATAAATACACCATTACCATCACCAAGCTGTTCAGTAACAAGAAGTCTGCCACCAGTAAATTTAGAGCAAACTCCCAAATCAGGAACCTTATTAAACATTAGGAAAAAGAATGATAGGGCAAAACAGTTATATGGTCTTCGGAAAAAGCAAATTGATGTTGAAGAAGCTAGGGTAAATGAAGTAAAGTTACTGAGAGAAGCCATAGAGGAAAACAATAGAATTCAAAGGGAAAGGAATAATTTGTTGCGGGATTTTTTGGAAAAATAAAATAGATAGTGCTATTTTTATCATTGTAACTTTGCAAATGTAATGAAAGTAGCTGGCTGACTTCGTATAAACTAGCACCTTCCATCACGTTTTTTAAATTTTATCATACTAGAAAAATAAAAAAAAAATGACAGGTAGATACAGGGGAAATTTTTTCCTTTCCAAATCTGCATGGCAATTTTTGGTAACTTTGCATGTAGATATATGGGGGCCAACAATAAGTATATATTTTTATAATGGAATGCCCTGTATATTTCTAAAATGAAAGATCTTTTTCTTATGATTTTAAATATACCATAGAAGTTTACATTTGGTTCAGGTAGGGTGGTCTATGGTTCAGTCATTTTTGCTTTATTTAAGTTTAAGCAAATACAATTATAATAATAAACTCTTAAATAACGCAAAAACGGCTAAACCAAATTTAATGTAAACTTGTATGGTATATGTATTAAAATCATTAAAAAAAAGATCTTTTCATTTTAGCCAGAAATATATAGGGCATTCCGTCAAAACGATATATACTTTTCGTCGCCCCCCGTATATATGTAGAGCAACCGGAAATTACAATGCAGATTTGGAAAAGAAAAAATTTCCCCTGTATGTCTGATTTTTTATTTTTCCCATACGATAAAAAATAAAAAAGTTATGGGGGTGCTAGTTTATAGGAAGTCATCCGGTACATATTTTCTTAATTTGAAAATATAAATGTTTACACATT
Organism: Polydrusus tereticollis; assembly: GCA_963920685.1. Lineage (NCBI taxonomy): Eukaryota > Metazoa > Arthropoda > Insecta > Coleoptera > Curculionidae > Polydrusus > Polydrusus tereticollis. Next base: position 27,185,571 of record OY987334.1, read on the forward strand.
AAACTGCTCTTTTATAAATAAAGTAATTAGTTTAAACAGGCAAACTGGGTTAAAAGCAAACGAACTGAGAATTTTTGACTTTGAACTTTATTAAAATAGCGAGACAATTCTGTTGCGTTTTTGAACTGCAGCCATTTCCAAATAAGCCACTTCGTCCTGTATTGCGTTGTTCCCTGGTTCATCTAGATTTACATCCTCAAATTCATATAAATCATCATTGTTCCTTTCAATAATGAAATTGTGCAATACACAGGCAGCTGCAATCATTGTATTGCCAAACTCAAAATCGCTTATGTCAAGGTATTTCAGCCTCCTAAATTTCCCTTTTAATAGCCCAAACGCCCTTTCAATGGTTGACCGTACACTACTCAGTTTAATATTGTAAGTGGTTTGTAGTCGAGTTAAGTGACCAGTATCTCTAAAGGGAGTCATCAAATTAATTTTAAGGGGATATGCAGCATCTCCTAACAAATGAAAATTCTGAGGGATTAAATCTCCTTCAATCATTCTCTGGTAGAGAGGGCTGTTTCGAAAGACCCTGGCGTCATGCATCCTTCCTGGACTACCAATGTATACGTCTATAAATTTACCCCTGTAGTCACATGTACCTGTAAATTGACAATTTTAATTAAAATAGAGAGGACATATATTATTGTAGTGTATAACATATTATATACATTCTTGCTCCTGTCTATTAAGTCGAGGGGTATGAGTAAAGCCAGTAATAAAATATGTAAATGTAAGTATATTTTATATATATAATACAAATGTAAATTTACAGTTTATTACTGGCCTTACTCATACCCCTCGACTCAATAGACAGGAACAAGAATGTATCATCAGCTATTCTGTTCAGTTTGACATAGAATTAAACACCAAAGATTATAAATAAAGACTTGAATGATGGCAGGAATAGTTTTAATTTAAATAATAATATTGTTTACCCTGCAATATAATTGAGTGGACCCCTTTCCTATTATAATAGTCCACTTCATTTCCAACAGGTTGCTTACATTGAATATGACATCCGTCTATTGCGCCAATAATGCCAGGAAACCCCCTTGACCTGTTTTGGAAAATCTATAAGTAAAGATATATTATTATAATATTGAGGAATCTTCATCACCATTTTCAATTCGGGTTGTATGAAAGATACTCCACACCCTACATTGTAAACCCTTAGTATTATGTAATTTAATGCAATTTACACTGAATGACCAACTTACAGCTGCTGATGCTTCATAAATGTTTGCATCAGGCCAAGTAACATATTGTGGTAACAAACTTGCAACTGCAGTAATTATTTGCCTAAAGATTGTGTGGCTTGTACTTGCTGCCAAATTGAAGCGGTCACCTGTTGCAAGAAAGCTTTCCTGCTTACTTAAGACCCACATACTAAAAAGAACTTTTTTCCTTAGCGGTGCCATTTGATCTGGATTTGGAAGCACATTTCCCAGTATTTGAGCTAAGTCCTAAAATGTAAGGGATATTACGACCACGACATCTATCACGCGCTAAAAAAAAATACAAACTTACCTCTGCTAATTCTCTGGACATCCTAAAATGTTCGTAGAATTGGATATCATTATAATTTGGAATTATTTGTTCAAAATAATCTTGATTTCGTACTTTCATCTGCCTTTCTTCAATCGCTAGAAGAGGTAATGGTCTGGCCAGATCATTGACCATATTTCCCACAATGTTCATATTAATTTGGTCATCGTCCAAAATAAAATTTAAAATAATATTTTCCATCTTGATAAACAATACAAATAAATAACCTCAAAAACCACAAACGAAAAAATGCATTCAGAAGAACTCATCGAAACTGCCCATCGTCACGTGACTGATTACTTAGCGATTACTCATTGATGTGTTCCTCTGAATGCGCCCATTGATAATTAAACTAATCGAAATAAGTTAAGGATATTATAATAAACTTTAAAAATAAAAAAATCCACCTTTACATATATTTTATTTTTTTTATTAGTCTTTACAACAAGAATCATTTTTGAAAAACACAGTGACCATGTATTCCAAACCCAGTATTATTTTTATTTAAAATAAAACCTTGTGTCACTAAGATTGATTTTTAAACTATATAAAAAATTTTAGGTTCTTTTAATTACTTTTAATTACTTTTAGGTTAAGTTTTACAGAGGTTGTTCACAGTTTTATTTAAAAATACAATATAATAAATTTTAAAAAATTACAAAAAACAAAATATTACTGATTTACAAAAAAATATACCTCTAAAACTAGAAATGTGCACTTATATATCACCATTGATTATAGCTAAAAGCCGATCGGTTTCGATTATAGCTCTATGATTGTCTAGTAAACTTTGTTCCCTTTGGTCCAAATTCATAAGTAACTCCCGAATATTTGTAATTATGTTTTCACGATCTACCAATCTTTTCTGCATTTCCACCCTTCTAATTCTAATTTCTTGAAGGTTGTTTTCTAGTTCCAAATCGAGGAAAATACGTCGTTCTGCATCTTCATCTAATATTTCCATAAAATCATCCGCGTCGTTTAGAACGAGTCGTTCCTCTTCGTCCGGTAGTGGGACGTCCGGTAGTGGAATTTCGTCCTGTACTGGAATTTCGTCCTGAAGTGGGATGTTTGGTTGGTTTATTGGAATCTCTTGCTCGGCGTTGATTAAATATTCAAAATTCAATTCATCACCCAAAATATTGTCATTTTCTTCCAGGAGATTTTGTCTCAACATATTTTCCACTGCAATTTCTACTTCATCCCTTGCGGGTGTCAACACTATATTTTCTATAATGTTAATTTGATTTTCATTGCACAAACGCGCAAGTTGATTTATACTAGGTTTGGAATACATGGTCACTGTTTTTGATTCTTGTTGTAAAGACTAAATAATTTCAATTCCTCTCGATAATAATATATAGGCCTTTTTCTGTTCAAAAAAGAACAAAACTCCTGCACATGTCTTGCCTATGTCTAATGAAACCAATTTGTCTATTTCTCTCTTGCTCTCTCTCTTTAAACTCATTAGTGGTAATTTATATATGTATTTTTTCCCATAACTCTTTTAATAGATGGAAGATACTCCCATATTCTATTACATCTGACAACACTGGTCAATAAATTCATTCCGATTTTTATTTCAAAGAACACATCAACCACTTCAGGTCATTAGCGCTGCAGAATATTATTACAGTTTTAATAGGTTTTAATGACTCTAGATTACTTAATTAACCAGACTGCAGTCTTAGACTCTTAGATATTATCGTTTAAATTGCAATTGTACATGCAGAAAAGTTTTAATTAAACCCTCATCGTCTTGATAAATTCCATATCGCAAATAAAATAAACCAAACTAAATTAAAACGAGAAAGTTATTTTCTTAGACTTTAGATATTATCGTTTAAATTAATCAACATGGTTTTTGCAGTTGCAATTGAAGAACGTGAGAACTAAAATAATAGCTTTTCTGCATACTTAATTCTATTTTGAAAACGATATCCATCCAATATATGCTGCATGTAGTTACTCTCCCTCGCTTTTCTGTAGGCATATTGTCAGACAAATTGATGATAAACAATATTTTTTTTCTTCATTAAAAGTTACCGACTTCATAATTATTTTGGGATGTAATTGATTTGTTACAATGGTAACATTTTTCCTATGATCCTCCCGGTCCATCGAAATGAACTGTAACTATTATAATGCACAAAGCAAGGTAATTTAATTCGAAGTTAAAAATTGTTTTTATAACTGTTTGGTAATTTTCCCCAAACTTCTAAAAGTTTGATAACTTAGGAGTAAATTAATCGCTATTTGTTTTGCAATACCAGTGACGTGCTAAAATAAAATATACTCTCTTTATCTCGATTTAATATTTTATTTCGATTTATAGTGTCTTACAAAAACTACATTTATATTGGGAACTTGGTGGTCCGTCGAAATGACTTCTTGAATTTCTATTGTTATAATGAACAAAACAGGGCAATCGCACTTGTAGATCAAACGATTGTTTGTAGGGTATTGGTAGTTTCGACCATATCTCCAAAATTTCGATTGGTTCACCATAGTAAATCAAATATTCCAGAGGGAGCATTTTTAGTTCTTCAGCTGTAAAACTGGAAAGGTTTTTTGTCCCATTTAGATGCTCCAACATAATGTTTGATGATGCACACGTCATACTTGAGCGTCTGTCAAATTATTAAATTATTTTTGATGTATTCTACTAGTTTGTCCTAAGAGATCTCGACAGAAACTGATGTAGACATGAATATTAAACTACTATTTATCTAAGAAAGAAATGAGGGTAGGTAAGGGGAGGCAATAGGATTGAAAAGTTGATACCTACTGCGCATGTGGAGTGGTTGAAGGTCAAGGTGGTAGGTTTGGAGGGAGGAATCAGAGTAGTTGTAGAAAGGGGATTGTGTAGTTGTAGAAAGGGGAATTAAATGAGTTTTGGGGGTGAATCCATGGATTTGGAATGGTCTAGAACATAGGAAACCTAACTACTTTTGTGTTTATTCTTAAACAAAAAAAGGAGACACTCGTATATGTACAGACCCGGAAGTGTTAGGATTTTATGTTCTTTGAATTTACCCCTACATGTATTTCTATACGGAAGTCCTGTTAGAATGCGAACAGCTTTTTTTTGTCCTATAAAAGCGCGCTTTGCGTCCACACTTCCCCCCCCAAAACATGACTCCGAAGCGAAGCACTGAGTGAATGTTTGCAAAATAGACGGCTCTGAGATCGTCTCTATGTAAGTACCTTGCCATGACCCTCAGGGAGTAGCATGCAGAGTTGATTCTTCTGCAAACCCCGCGAACCTGTCCGGCCCAGTCCAGATTCTGGTCTATGTCAAGTCCAAGGAACCTCGTGCTTCCCTCCAGTGCCACCATCCGAGAACGAAGCGGGACCTCGCCAGGAATGCCTGCGTCTCTCCGTCCCGTTCGGAAGCAAATTGCATGAGTTTTCTCAGCATTTAGAATTAATCTATTAAGTTTAAACCACTCCTCGGCTGTCTCTAACCGGTCATTTGATATTTGTAATAACTCGTTAAGCGATTTTGCTATTGTTAAAATGTTAGTGTCGTCAGCAAAGGTCACCAGTTGGCAGTCTTGGTTTATTATTTGTGATGCTGAATCATTGACATAAAAGATAAATAGTAATGGACCCATGACACTTCCCTGTGGTATTCCCATTTGCATGGTACCCTCCTCAGAGAAGTGCCGTGTCCCATTACTCTCGATCACCACCTTTTGCCTACGGTTATGAAGATAAGAGTGTATCCAGTTCAGGGCAGGGCCCCTAATGCCATACCGCTCTAGTTTCTCTAATAATATTTTGTGGTCCAGGCTGTCAAAGGCCTTTGACAGATCTAAAAACAATCCCATTGATAAGTCATGATTCTCAAAGCCATTCACCACTCTCTCAACAAAGTCATACACGGCTGTTTCTACTGACTTTCCCTTTAGGTACCCATGCTGCGACTGGCTGAGAAGTCCCTCATTGTAGAAGAAGCTTAGCAGCCTAGTACACATTGCCATTTCGATAATTTTAGAAAAAGTTGATATTAGGCTGATGGGCCTGTAGTTTTCAATGTGGGTGGGATCCCCTTTCTTGTGCAGAGGCTTGACGATTGCCAGTTTCAGTTCGTTTGGAAAAATCCCATGTTTGAAAGAGTTATTAATGATATAACACAGAGGTAGTGCCAGCTCCTCAGAAAACTGCTTTATTAGAGTGCTAGACATCTCATCATAACCTGTGCTTTTTTTGCTTTTTAGCCTTCTTATTATACTTATGACTTCAACAACTGTTATGGGGGTAAGAAAAAAAGATCTGTAGTGATGCGGAATGTTAGTATTAAAATTGTTTGATGTTGGTAAATTTTTTACAAGATTTTGGGCTGCATGAATTACAAAATTGTTGAAGTAATTGCCGATCATGCTTGGGTCACCTGGAATCTGACAGCCTGTCTCACGAGCCTCATTTCCCTTGATTTCTCTTAAAATTTACCAAACACATTTTGATTTATTTTCACTGCTTGCAATGCGTTCACCATATTTAGCTTTGCGCATATCTACAAGCAGCCTGTCATACTTTCGCTTACACTCCTTGTACGCTTCCACACATCTTTCATCATGCCGACTCATGACCAACAAAACATCCAACTGATTTTTACACTCTATAATCTCAGGTGTTTGGTGATACCATGACTTTTTAATGGTTTTATTGAAAGTTCGCAGTGGAAAACAGTGGTTGAATATTGGTCTGAGAGTCTGCATGAATGCCTTCCACTAATCATTTACTCTATCTTCAGGTACAGTTAAGACGTTTTCCCAGTCCTGTTCTCTCAAAAAATGACCAAAAGTGTTTATATTTTGGGTGCTAAACATTCGTTTTTTCCCTGAGTATTGGTTTTGTTCACTTACCTTTGACCTGAATACAATTTTCTGTCCTGTGTGATCTGAAATGTGTGTGTGTAGTATTTCAGCTGTAAAGGTGTGACAGTTTGTAAAAATGTTGTCGATACAACTGTTTGAGGTCCTGCTTATTCTTGTGTAATCTAAAATTGAAGGAGTCATACCAAATGTCTCCAGTGTAGAGAGGAGGTCATTCGCATACCTATTATTATTGTCCTTGATATCTATATTAAAGTCACCTGCCATGAAAATCATACAGATTTCCCCAAAAAACTTTAAAAAGTCTAATATCTGAGAAGTGGGTGTACGGTATACACATAATATGATGATTTTATTTGAGTCAATTTTCACTTCAACAGCGGAGCATTCAAACACAAAGTCCTCACTGACAATTGAGATGTCATTTCGACATTTCCACTGCAAGTCCTACTTAATAAAAATAGCTGTGCCGCCATGATTGCCTGCTGCTCTGCAATATGAAGATGCAAGTTTGTATCCTGCTAGGTTATAACTGAGAAGTAGTTCTTCCGACTTCCAATGTTCACAGATGCATAGTGCGATACATTCTGCATGCTCCTGCACCATACACTGCAGCCTGTCGATGCAATTTCCTACGGATTGCACGTTGTGGTGTATAATACTTAATTTGTTTGACTCGCCCTCTGAGTTTTGGCTTCTTGACCCCTTGTGTAAGGTGCTATTCTCCTGATGTTTAAAAAGTTATTTATTAAGGTACCTTTGGGCCAGAGATCTGCTTTCATGGCTGCCGATTTTTTTTTCCATTGGCACACCAATTTTAAAAGAGCTTACCAGATGCTGGTTTTTAGTAACTAGTTTCTCACATAGTGTGGTCTGTATGCCATTCTCAGAGAGGTAGTTTTCTATGTCCTGGGTCGAAGTATCGCAGGCAAGGCCTGATAGGAACAACCGGGCACTTTGCACCATTGATGGTGCAATTTTTAACTTGGAGGCAGCTTCGTTGCTTCCCTTAATTGCTTGGGGTCTGTTTTGCTTGAAACCTCTGCGCTTTTGAGTTTCCCACTGTTCATCCTTCTCGGTGCTTGATGCCTTTGTATTTTCTTTGACCGGATTTTGAGACTCCAGTATTGTATTGTTACTTTTGGGGCTGTCAGTTTCGTTTACTTTACGATTATCATTTTCTAGGTTAGAACCCACGTTATGAGGTAATTCTACTTCTTTCTTTTTTTGTTGGCGGATGCTTCGATCTTGCCGTTTGCTTGATTTTTGTTCATTGGTGGAACAGTCACCTTTCATTTCGGTGACCTTGTTGCCAGTTCCTTCCAGTGCAAAAGTGGATTTGCTCGGGGCAGTTTGGTCGGTGGTTTGGTGTTCATTTCGCCCTTCACTTGATGCGCTGGCGGCAACACTGTCTTGGGTGAGGTCGACAGTGTCGTTCGACGCGTCCGTCGGGGGCTCGCTTGGCAACGCTGGACTTGGACTCTTATTTGGTTGTAGTGGGAGTGAAATTTAACTGATCATGCTCTCTATTTTTTGCAGGTTTTTTGATGTGCCCTTGTCTATTTTTTCCAATTTTTTTCTAATCCATGAGAGATTTTCCTCTAATGTACTATTTTTACGATGTAAATCGAGTACCTGTTGTTTAAGGTCTGATAATTCCAAGTTTTTTCTTTCCTCGTCGGCTTCTTTGTTCTCGCCGCATCCTGGACATTGAACTAGGTTTTTACTGCCACTGGTGACTCGTAGTCCCCTTATTCTTAGGGCACATGAGTGGTGGTAGCTCTCTTGACACTTTTCGCACTTTACACTGCTTGAAGCAACATTACTTTTACAATATTTACACTTTTTAGCTTCTGATTGTTTGGTCGCGTCTACTTCATTCGGCGCCATCTTGTTTCTAAAATAACTATTTTAATTTACCTTCATTTAAATAAAAGCCAAATTTTGCATTTTTATTTTATTACCTATAATATAAGTAGTAGAAAGGGTATAAAATTAACAACAGTATTATTTGTATCAATCATAGTGATAAGCATCATAATACGGTACAATATTCACAAAAAAAAATACAATTTATATACAAAACTTAAACTAGGCTAAACTAACTTAAACTACAACAAGATACTAATTATTACACCAGGAAACATTTATTTACTATTTAATCGAAGAGATCTTTTAAACTCAATTATTTTAATTTGGATCTCTTCCATTAAAATAGAACTATTGGGTTCACCCATTTCTTTTAATTCGAGTGATAAATATTGACCAAAATGATCATATTTATCACTGCTTGCCTTTTGAGGCATTTGATTGATAGCCTGTACGGCAGATGAAACATCCCTTAAAACATTATCAATCTTTTGGATTTCATTGGTTTTAAGTAAATTTTCAGTCTTTCTCTTTTTAGAGACAGGAGTTTGACAAGATAACTCATTCACTTCTGTAAGAGTTTGACTATTGTCATGTTCTATTATAATTTCTTCCAGAACTTCACCATTTTCTGTGTCTTCCCACTCTGCTTCAAAATTAGATGTTGTATTTCTACAATCTTCTTTATTATATTTGTACAAAAATTTAAAGAAGCTCATTAATGGCCAAACAGGCCTTGAACTGGAGGGTGCACCACTTCGGCTGAGCTTCTCTTCTACAGCTATTTCTCTCCTAAATTTGTCCATCAGAGCTTTGAATCGAGATTTGACACTGGGGACTAAAAATAATATAAATTTATTTATTTAATTGAATCTCTAATCACTGTTTTACCTACCTGTAGTTTGTAAAGATCTGGCAACTGATGCCCAACAATTTTCTTTTTGTATAATTGATTTATACCCCTTATCAGTTTTGTCATACAATGGTAGATAGTTTGCTACACATTGTAACAAAAACTCGTCATTAATAAATTCTTGGCTGCTCTCCATTTTTACAATTTTTATTAAACTTGTCACACAGCACACAGTATAAGAAGAAAAATAGGTTAAAATCGGACAAAAAGAATGGCGCCAAAGCTAGCTGCGCATGTCAAGAGTTAACAGCAAGGACGGCATTGAAAATGAACAATTTTTTTGGCGGGCGCGTGCCGAAGTGTCACTTCGCCAGCGAATTGATTAGAAATGCAGCTTTAAAGTATACAAAAATGGTAGTTTCAATGTACCTTTATTAGGCAACTTTTGAAAATACTGAGTTTTACTGATTACTGGATGATCAGAAACTTTAAAATAATTTCCAGCAATTTCTTATGATCACTTTTCCCATAAAAAAATTTTCCCGCATGTCATACGACTAACACTTTCTGAGATACGGCCGAGAGCCATTCTTAGTGGGACACCCGGTACATAAGTATGTATTAACATACATAGGTACAATGGATATTTTTTAGTAAATTTTTCCCTTAGGCCGACACCTCCCATAAGCGGACAATACAGTTGGAACCATTGGTGTCCGTCTATGAGAGGTTTCACTGTAATGCTTTTGAATTTGCGATTGGGATTTAAGGCAAATTTTTTCGTGTCAATTTTTAAATAGCATAAGAGTGTATGATATCAAATTGTTGAGAAAAAAGCTCCTTTTAATTATCCTAGTGAACACCTATCGTCCCATTTGAAAAATGGATAAACAAAATTTCATTTTTTAAATGCTTGTGAAACTTAGAAAATCAATTGTTATTATGACATAATTTTAATATTCATGTCTACGAGTACTTGACTATAAATAAACAGATTTAATTACTTTGTAGCACTCTAGATTGAAAATAAAAAATAAATATAAATATCTTATAACACGTCAAAAAATGACCAGTGAGGTGTCATTTTACTCACAATATCATGCTGAATTCAAATTAGTAAAAATATACAGGGTGTCCCAGTTAAAATACCAAAGTAAACGTCACTTCCGATCAAACCGGAAGTGCTAACAAATCGAAAATTATGTCAAAAAATGCAGACTCATCTGTTATGCATAATCCCCTAATTTCGTTTTAATATCTATAAATACAAAAAAGTTATAGGGGTAAACGTCTTTTGAGAAACACCCGGTATAGGGGCCCATGATAGCTTGTCCAAAATAAATGCATATAAATATATGCATACCACTGAGCGTGCAATGATACCGATGATACCGAGGGTAGAATCACGCGGGCTACCAGCTCCAACTAGTACTAGCATACCACAGAAGGGTAGAGTCACGCGAATGTGGCACAACACAATTAGCAACTTTTATATTTATTACTTATCCAGGTTTCATGAAAATATCAAATATTTTGATATGATAATAATACCAATTATATTATTATTATTTTGTAATTTTTGTGATTGGAATAAAAATGAGTCAAATATAAAATTAGCAATAAAACAAATAAATTGTTACTTTAATTAAAAAATGCACATAATAATAAATATTTTAAAATATGACTGACAATGTTAAAAACTCGGTTAAAAATATATGTCAAAATAGGTAAACTGGGTTATCAGGGTTGCCCGTGAGAAACACTCACCTATTCTCAAAAATGTCAAACAAAATGCCGCATACACTTGGGACTCAGGACTGATAAAGCTACTCTAAACGAAATAATTGAACCCAAGCGGCTCTTTCAGTCGTATTTGTTTATTCTTTTAAGTCATGGATACCCATTCATTGGAATTTATTTTATAACTAAAACATTGAAACGACTACATGGTCTATTAAAATATTATCAGCACTTTTTGCGGCGTTGCCCCCTCTGCCTAAAACAAGTGCCAACATCATTACTTTAAATCGAGCACCATACCTATATATTTTGGATAGGTTCTGCATGTTCTCAAACCAAAATAACACCCATTAAATCCGGTAAAAGTCTTATGGTATACGAGGTAGGATCAAAAATTTGAAATTCCGCTAAGAGTAAAGTACCTCAATCTTTCATTTTAGAATATTTTTTAACTAAGAATTATTGTTTTAATATCAAAGTTATACCCAAATTCCAAATTTCGCTTATTTTGTACAAAAAATGGATTTAATCGTGTTTTCTGAATAACCCTGTAGAAAAAATAAATGGCAACCGAACAGTACGAAAATAAGATTTTCCGACTTTGTTAGAGATAACCGTAGATCATAAAAATCTGTTCAAAATATATTTTTAATTAAATTTTTTTCTTTATAAATCAAAAGGAAACTTTCTGTGCATACTTCAATGTATAAAAAACTATTTAGGAGATGCCTTAAGTCAAAGTAAATCAAAAAATATCAATTGGATGTAATTAATTTGTTCCCTCAAAAAATAAAATACGGTCTGCAGCAAAAAAATTTAATATTTTTATGTTTTTATTTTAAAAAGCTATAATATCATGAAAACAAACTAATCGGACTTATGATCGACGGTTATCTCTAACAAAGTCTGCAGAAAATCCTATTTCCGTAGTGCTCGGGTGCTATTTATTTTTTATAAAGGGTTATTCAGAAAACACGATTAAATCAATTTTTTGTCCAAAATAAGCGAAATTTGAAATTTGGGTACAACTTTAAAATTAAAACAATAATTCTTAGTAAAAAAATATTCTAAAATGAAAGATGGAGGGACTTTAATATAATTAGCGGAATTTTAAATGTTTGATCCTACCTTGTATACCTAACGTCCCATAAGTATTTTACCGGATTTAATGGGTGTTAACTTTCAGCCGGTCACTGTATAATTTTTTTTTTATGATCAAGCACAAGCACTATAGGAAAAATCCTTAAGGCGCTCTGGGAGCGGTGAGTGTGCAAATAAAGCGATACACGTTCTTGAATCGTTGGAGGTGATATTTGGTGGGAAAAACGGCCTCAGGAAGGTCGTTCCACAAAGATGACGATAATAATTAGAAACCAAAGTTTATCAGGCTTTGAGGAGAGTCAGTTAATGCCTGCCTAAGGCATATAAAAAATTTAACCCGTTTTCATCAAGTAATCATTGAAACCAACAGAAAAGTAAGAATGGACTTATTATGTGTCAATAATTATGATAAGTAAAAAGAGATATAACTTATCAAAAAAATTAAAAATTCTTCCAAGTTCTTGATTGTTTTGCTTACAATAAAAGCAATAATAAACGTAGATTATTTTATTATGACGTACGTTGTTATTTAACGAAGTTTATTTATGAAGAAGGCTTTTTATGTTCCAGAGCGTACCATTCCCAATACATAGTTTGACATAAAATGTAGTAGTAAACGTATATTTTTTTGTTATGACAGGTTATATTATGACGTAGTTTGATATGACGAAGGTTATTTTATTTATAAAATTAAACCAATTTAAGAAGATGGTCCAGCCGCAGACTGATCCGAGGATGGTCCTGCCATCGAATCGGATGGTCTAGTAACAGACCGACCTAACTGGTCTATGTATTCCGTTCTTTTAACATCGCCACGTCTGTACATAGGACACCTGGACACAGACCAGTATTCATTGTGCTCAGCGGCCAATCTTAACACGCAGTTATGACATAAAATGTGTCCACATAATTTCATGCATTGTGAGACTCTTCTCTTTAGATCGGTTAGTTTGCACACTGAGCACAAAAGATCCAGCTCCTCCACTGGACTTAAATGGTTCTTGTTACAAGAAGATGAGTGGGAGGTTGTACTGGCACTGGACCAACGTACCCCTCTGTACTGACTGGTCCTGTCAAGTTCATCGACTAGCGACGCAGTTCTGGTAAGAGTTTTTTTATAACAAAATTCCTCTCGTATAGAAAGATGGATGTACGGACAATTTTCACCCCTCTCACATTTGCCCTTGTTCTGATAATCCCGGCAGTATATAAATTTATGAAATTTTCTGCATTTGAAAATTTCACACGTTTCACCATTGGCAAATGTTTCGCATCTTTCCAACTTGATGCTAAAATAATAATACATACAATACAGACAGCTTCTTTTTTTAAACTAATCCTGAATTTTTTTTAAAGTAAGTAATGGTTATGGATACTTCGAAGGATACTGGTTCATTTAGTGGTTATGTTTAGGAATTCAGGTGCGAATAGAGTAAATTTCAGAGGGGGGGGGGGGACAGTGGCGTACCCAGAAAAATTTTTTGCGACGTTTTGCGATCTACGACCCCTACCACGGTTGTAACATTAGGTAACGTACGCAATATACACATAAATTAATAGTGCAAGTTTATATCCTTAACATTTTTTCGAAAACTCAAAAATAACGGATATACAGGGTGGCAAAATTTGTAGTTTGAAATAATTTTTGCTTTATTAGTTTTTGCTACCGGTTTTAGTCAAATTTGAGACACTTATTACTACTACGATTTTGTTTGATTGTTCGAAATTTGACATACCTAAATATTTTAAGGCTAAAGGGTCTTAATGACCTTAAACTTAAGGTAATGCCTCCTAACTTTTTTCTTTAAAGTTTTTTATATTTTTTGATAGATCACTTTTGATAGCTTTTTAATAATAGGTACTCTTCAAAAAATATCCTCTTGTTTTATTACGATTGTCAGAGCCAATTAATATTTTGTAGTCTATGTTGTTTACAATCATCCTGTATAGATTAGGTACCAAAAATTCTAATAGTAAAGCGTCAAGAAAGCTCGAGTTGTTAATGTAAACAAAGTCGGAATATTACCGAAAACGGAGACGAAAAACGCTCTGCATGCTGAAGAGCTGACATGAAATCAATATCTTAGATTATTTATGTTTAGGTTTTAAGTTTTTAAACTAGGCGACAAAGAGCAGTGTGTATTAAGAAGGTTTTTTTTTAAATGTAACCCCCTATTTTTTTATTTAGATTCAACATGAACTTAACGGGCTTTTACCGTCACTGTGTTCCCGGTGCAGGATTATTCTACGCCCACCTCTGCAGGGCTAAAACAAGCAACCGGACTGAAGGTCCTAGTGCTTCGGCACTTGACGGACTTTTACCGTCACTGTGTTCCCCGTGCAAGATTATTCTATGCCCACCTCTGCAGGGCTAATAATAAAGCAAAATAAAACAAGGTAAGCAAATTAAGACAAGGTAAGCAAAGTAAATCAAGGTAAGCAAAGTAAAAAGAAAGAGGGGACCCCAGTAAGAGCCAACAAGTCAAATCGGGAAGCAAGTCACAATCGGGCAGTAAAACAGCAAAAATTCAAAGATAAAATGACAAAGCAAAGAGAAAAACGGTATAGTTACGAAATAAATAAAGTAGTCATGAAATATATAAAATGAAGTTATAAGATATATTAGGTAAGTTATAAGATAAAGTTACAGAGCAAAAGTAATTATTAGGTAATATATAGAAAAAAAAATGAAAACTTTGAGCTGTTTAAACGGTTATAAAATTCATTCCGAGGGACTATCAGAACCAGGTTCGGTGTACACTGGTTTAAGATCCTGTACGTGCCAAATACCCTTTTTGTTACCGAGTTCGTAAGTACAAGTGCCAGTTTTTCGTTTAATTTTGAAAGGACCTACAAATTCGGGGGCCAATTTCGCACTATAATAATTTACGGCATCCGATAAACTTTTGTTTTTACGCCAAACTTCTTGACCGGGAAGATAGTTTACAGGGCGCCTGCGCAAATTGTATTGGTGACGGTTTTTCTGACGCGACGACTCGATTCTACTGTGTATTGTCCGATACAGACGTTGAAAAGCATCAATCCGTTCCTTGACATAATTTTGGCCTTCTGTCTCTACAGATGGAAATTTTTCAGAAAAGTCTTTACCAAACAGTTTATGTTCTCTGCCAAAATTTACAAGGTAAGGCGAATAACCAGTAGTTTCGTGTCGCGCGGTACGGATTGCGCAACCGATTGCGGATAAGTTGTCCTCCCAGGTCCGGTGATTATTTTGTTGCACGTACGAACGTAACATGGTTTTAATTACTCGATTAACGCGTTCGGTATGATCCGCTCGTGGATAGTAAGATGCGGTATAAAATATCTGGACTTTATATTTGTCACAAAGAGTTTGAAAATCTTTAGATTTCATCGCGGTTCCATTATCGCAAGTCAAATACTGAGGGGCTCCATAGACTAAAAATATTCCTTCCTCAACACACTTAACAAGTGCTTTAGCAGTGGCAGACCGACAGAGAAATAAAACCACGTACTTACTAAAATAATAGGTGACAACTAAGATGTTTGTATAACCAGAACGTGAGCGCGGTAAAGGTCCTATAAAATCGAGACTAATGGCTTGCCAGGGTTCTTTTATGTCGGGGCGATTGCCCATTAAACCTGCAGGGCGTTTTTGCTCCACTTTGTTCTGAGCACACGTTTTACAAGAACGAACATATTTGGTTATATCGGATCGCATTTTCGGCCAATGATAGCGCTCAGCAACTTTCCAGAAGGTCTTAAAAACTCCCACATGGCCTGCGGCTGGAATATCATGACAACGAGATAAAATTTCCCTACGACTATCTTTAGGCACCACTATTTTCCAACAGCTGGAATTATCAGGAAAATTAGGGTTATTGGACTTAACAAATTTATAAAGAATGTCATTCTCGACTCGCCAACAAGGATACTTTTCTGGACGTTCCTCTAACCTATGAATCATGTTTATATACCATTTATCTGTTGTAGTAGAATATGAGGGTAAAGGTGGCGACTCAGCGACAGGTGAAATTGAGTCAGCGGCCACAGGTACTGACCTAGAAAGAAAATCGGGTACAACATGTTCTCTACCTTTACGATTGATTAGCTGAAAATCATAGGGTTGTAAGCAAAGAGCCCAACGAGCGAGACGGCCTTGTGGATCTTTTAGATTATGTAACCATAACAAAGAATGATGATCAGTGATGCCCTTAAAATGAGTCCCTTCAAGATAGTGACGAAGTTTTTCTACACCCCAAATTACTGCAAGACACTCCTTCTCCGTGACAGTGAGTTTCATCTCTTGACGAGTGAGAGAACGAGAGAGGTAACTGATTACTTTTTCGCCGTCATCGAATTGCTGACTTAAAATTGCTCCTAAGCCGAAATGAGAGGCATCAACTTGAAGAGTAAAAGTGCAATTGAAATCTGGACATGTAAGAACAGGGGCAGTAACTAGAGCTTCTTTCATTAGGTTAAAAGATCGGTGGCAATCGTAATTCCAATCCCATTTTATGTTTTTCTTAGTTAGCCTAGTAATGGGAGCCATGATAGTAGAGAAATTAGGTACGAATCGCCTGTACCAAGAGGCGGTGCCAATAAAACGTCGAATCTCAGTGATATTTTTGGGAGGAACTATATTTACAATGGCTTCTACTTTTTCTGGATCGGGTCGTAGCCCTTTTGCATCTACAATGTAACCAAGATATTTTAGTTCGGGCTTACAAAAATGACATTTCTCCTCAGATACAATCAAACCTGCCTCCTTCAATCGATCAAAAACAAGTCCCAAAATTTTTATATGTTCTGAAAAAGTCCTGGAAATAATGATTATGTCATCCAGGTATACCATCACGTGATTTTCCAAATCGACACCTAGAACACGGTCTACAATACGTTGCCAGGTCGCGGGCGCATTAGTTAAGCCGAAACGCATGCGCAAAAAGTGATATAAGTTCCGGCCTGGAACAGTGAAAGCAGTTAGTTCACGTGAAGATTGGCTGAGAGGTACTTGCCAGAAAGCTGATTTTATGTCGATAGAGCTGATATATCGGGCATCTCCTAGGCGATCTAAAATGGCAGAAATATAAGGAATGGGATATGCGTCCTTCTTAGTCTTCTCGTTCAATTTCCGGAAATCAATGCAAAATCGGTAGTTATCATCCTTCTTGCGTACTAAACACACTGGACTCGACCAAAGGCTTTTAGATGGTTCTATCACGCCAAGTTTCAACATCTCGTCGATTTCCTGATCCATGATCCGCTGTTTATACGGAGAAACTGGGTAGTAACGTTGCTTGATTGGCTTGGTGCCCGATTCAAGTTCAATTTCATGTTCTGCAACCTTGCAAAGTCCAAGGCCAGTACCCATTTGAAATATTTTCTCCTTAACCAATGTATTAAGAGCGGTTCTTTCCTGTTCTGATAAGGAATCGCCATCTATGATGCTACAAATTTCCGTGTCTCCAGAATTATTAGAGAAATGCCAGACGTCCTGCTTCAAATCTGGAATGATCTCCATAGACCTCCAAAAGTCAATGCCTAATATGAGCCTATGTGATAACTCAGGTAAGACTAAAATATCTATCATACGAGTTTTGCCTAATAAAGTTACTGGTGCTTGAAAATAACCTAAACTCGAACATGACTGCCCATTTGCAACTGTACAAGTGGTTTGTTGCTTGACAAGTTTCAGACCCAAACCTTGCAACAAAATAAAACCAGGATGTCCAACAATAGTCCGAGAAGCTCCAGAATCCAAGAGACCTAACATATTGCAACCAAAAATCAATATTTCCAAATATGGACGTTCGTCACCATGTGCGTGGGAGATAATAAAGTCTAACAGATTTTTATTAGAGAAACTTATGTTGTCGGTCGGTGAATGTTGAGGGATGGGAGTAATCTTACGACCTATCGACTCTCCCGGGTTCCGTTTCCCGACGCAGAACATTTTGGACAATCTTTAATAGTTACATTTGGTGCTCCACAACGATAGCAATGGATTTTGCGGGAGTCTGGACATTCGCGGTTCAAATGCCCTAACTTGTTACAGTTCCAGCATGTGATTGGCCTAGGATTAAAGGGTGTTCGAGGTGGTGTTCTGACCTCATCAACAGAAGAAGGTATAGAGTGGTTGAGAGGGCGGCTCATTTGAGTAGAAGAAGACGGAGATGGTTCATCCGTAGCAATGAATGCGAAATCGGGCTCGACAAAGCCATGGCGCTTTCTTGATGGAGGGACATAGTGATCTGCGCGATATTTCTTAGCCTCTAGCTTAAGACACTCCTCTTCTAGTTCTTCCAGACTTTGAACTACAGGTAATTAAGTGGTGTAAAATGGAGATAAGTTCCTAGAGACAGCTTGCAGCTGACCATATCGCTTGAATAACGCTGACATACTAGAGAGATAATCCACAATGCTTTCAGTGGGATCCTGAGTTCTCTCCAAGATTTCCTTAAACAACCTAGGACGGTAATCAGGCGGTTGAAAATGACGACATAAAAGAGCTGACAAACCAGTCCAGTCTGAAAATCTATGTTTATTCGCGCGAAACCAAGTCAAAGCTTTGCCTGAAAACAGATCTATGGCAGAATCGAACAATTCGCGTTCTGAAACGCCTCGAGCTTCACGCAACTCTGATACTCTTTCCAGAAAGTTGTGAACAGAAAATTGTTTAGGGTCGCCAGTAAATTTAAGATTCCATTTTTCAACGCGCGGAGTTTTGCTACATGAAGGTGGAAATTGTGAAACATTAGGCGCTGTTGGAGTAACATTATGCGCAGGGGGCATGGTATTATGCACGGTTGGCGTGACATTAGGTGTTGATCGCGTATTTCTCGGTGCTGAGTGCTGAGAAGAATCTGAATCGGAATCTAAGCGAGTCCTACCTAACAAAGAACTGAGATTAGGATTTTGTTCCAAAAGAGTCTTCAAATTATCCAGCTTACTGAGATTTTGGGTTAAAAGCTGAGATCGAATTTGACCTTCGTCATTACTCAAGCCAGTAACAGGAATACGGTCCAAACGATGAAGCAAATGAATGAGCTGAGACTCTAATCGTTCAAACTTGGTCTTGGCTTTAGCTCCGGAAACGTTCTGAATAGAGGATTTAAGGTATTTTAAAGTTTGCACGACGTAAGCTCGTTCCTCGTCAAAAACGCGATTGTACGCAGGATAAATTAGTTTTTTGCCCTGCTTTTCCATACGCAAAATAGGGCGAAACTCGTCTACGGTCTGCGTGTCATCAGCAGGCAATCCACGAACTGAAAGCTCATATACGAGCATCTCCTTTCTGAGAAACTGAACTCGCATATTATAGTCCATTTTAAACGAATTAAATTTAACACACGAAAGCTCAAAGAATTAACCAAAATAAAATTTAAAAAAGTCAAAGGCAAAAGAAAATGCTTTATGATGGAGATAAGCAAAGTAAATGATTGTAGTAAATATTCGTGATCATAAATTTGTTGATCAAAAGTAAGGTAAAATATTTACTCGAATGGCCAAAAACAAATATATGTACTTAATAACTAGTAAAGTCAGTAAATAGGTAACTATACCTAAATAGTAAATAAGTCACAAATAAAGTGGATTATAGACAAAATCAATACTAGTCAATCCAACAGTCAATATAACAGGTAAGTCATAAAGAAAAATCATACAGTTAAATACAATAAATTGTAAGGTGTTAGTAAAAAAAAAAACAGCAAAAATAAGAAAAATTATACAGCTCACCTAGGGGATGATTTTAAGGGTGAAAAAAAAAATTACGTTTTTGCTTTTTAAGGGCCCCACGTTGGGCGCCAAAATTGCAACGCGTCTTTCGCTGTTATAAAAAATGTAGTTATAAAAAAAAAATTAATTATTTATTTTTTTTTTTTTTTAAGTTAGAAAATTTATTTAAATTAAGTAAAAATAAAAAAAAGTGAAGCCAAAACCACGAAGCCAAGACCACGAAGCCAAGCTGAGGTGAGAGGCTGAGGGACCGCGTGCAAATGCCCTAGCTCTATTGCCAGAGAGTAGGGGGGGGGGGGTTAAATAGGGCGCCACCGTTTTGCAGCCAGGCCAAAACGGAAACCTCCAAGATGGTGCTGGGGCCTCACTCTCAACTGGACTTCACAACTTAGGTTAGAATCTAATAAAAAAAAAGAAAAAGGAAACCCACAGGGGGAGCTGTACAAATAAAACAAAATAATTAATTAAAATTAATGCTGGCTTTATTCAAACAAAAAAAAAAAATCAAGAAAATATATGGGGGTTAGTATTAAAAATAAACTTAGCTGTAAAGACGTCCAATACAGAAGACGTCCCAAGGATGATGTCCAAAAAAGACGTCACAAGATCAACCAGATCAGAAGATCTGAAGATAAGTAGAGGACGAAGAAGAAGGATGAAAGATGAGAAAGAAAGAACGGAGAAAGAAAGACGGAGAAGAAAGACCCTGTTAAAAAAAGAGAAAAGCATTAGCTGATGGCTTATTAATAAAAAAAAATACCTAGTTCCTTTTCCCTTCGTATAATAAATTTATAGTAAAGTATAAAATTAAAATGGTAAAACCAGCTAAGTGAAAATAAACAAAAGGAAAAAGGAACTATAAAAAAATTAAAGCAACTATAAAAAGCTACAATTACAAGCATGAATTAAATTTAAATTATTTTGAATTAAATTAAATTTTGAATTAAATTAAATTTTGAATTAAATCAAACTTGAATTAAATTAAATTTGAATTAAAATAATTTTGAAAAATGTCAATAAAGATAATTAGTCACAAATCAAGTTTTGGTTTGAGATAAAAAAAATAAATTTATAAAATTATATTCAGGGACATGGTGATTAAATATTTTAATTAAGCTTGAAGAGCCAAAAACTTAAAATAAAATTAATTTATTAAGACAGCACGTACGCCTATGTACTAAGGTTACATCATAAAATAAAAAAAATAATCAATTATGTACACACATAAGGGAAATATACAACAATATAAAATATAGCACAAGTAATGTCAACATATTAGTTATCAATTAGCAAACCAATCAATTATTTATTAAAGCTAGGACATAATAAAAATAAAAAAAAATAATTATAATAATATAATCAGGATATGCCGCTATTAAAAGAGCAATACAAACTTAAAAAAAAAATGTCCATTCAAGAATCATCTTGACAAAATGGTGGATTTATAATAATTATAATCAAAAAAAAATAAACGAGATGGTTAACACTCGAACATCTCAGATTTGATCAAATAATTTATTCGATGAGGAGTGAATGCTGTGTAACTACATTGTTTGAGTTACTTCACGTCTGTAGACCATATATGTATTAGTACTATATGGCGCCTTGCCCATTTAACCAATGTAAACGAAGTGAAGCCGAGGTTCCTTGTCCCGCCAGGGTCATTTCGCGCAGTGCGCATGCGCGAGATGACGTTTGTTTTAACAGGAAAAAAATGAGGTTATCACATTTGACTTTGACAACTGGACAGAAATTTGTAAACAAACATTAAAGTTCTTGATTTGTTTAGGATTTTGTATAGTATTTCGACTGAAAAAAGAAAAAAAACGCAGGTAAATATATCAATAAAACTTTTATTAGATATTTTACATTCATTTTTAGAGTTCAACAGGTAAAATAATAGGTTTTAATAGGATTTTTTGGAGTACATGCAATTTTCGGTAAAAATAGGTACCTAGGTACCTAATTATATCAACAGCAGCAAAGGAAATTATAATCTTTAGGAAATGGACTACCTAGTTATTGTTCCCTCACGAAATTAACGTAAGTAAGTTAATAGAAAGAAGCATTCGATCTGGGTACATACCTGTAGAACGATAAATCTTTGTTCAAGCTTCTACGCCTGTTTAAAATAATGTAAAATATTCCGTTTTGCCTCGGCATCGTCACAAAATGGTCACAGTTCACACACACAATCAAAATTTGCAGAAAAGTAAAGATAAACAGTACACAAAAGCCGTTAATAATAACAAATCTACTCGCTGAAGCGAGCTGTCAACCAAATTAACATTTGCTAAAGATTTCGAGGTTATGTCGAGCAAAAATGAGACGTTGTCACGTTGTCACCCTCTAGTCATATGAAATTGTTATTTGACGCGTTTTAGTTTAGAAATGGAAACAAATAATTTGGAAACACTTGGAAGTACGGACTTAATGCTTATTTTGCAATTCTTTAGCAAGATTTTTGGTAATTCTATCATTGCTCTAATTTTCTAAGACTGCTCACTCTTCTGCCCTATTCTAAAGAAATAAAAGCATATTTGGCAATACCCTGACGGCGCATGCGCACAAGTCGAAATGACCCTGGATCTGCTATCTCTGTTGTTGCTTCAAGATTTTCAGGGTAATAGCCATATAGTACTAATACATATATGCTGTAGACATTAAAAGATTTACAGTCTGCTTGCTAATCTCAACGATAAAGTATGTGTGATTTGATTTTGACACACTTAATAATATTTTATATTTCGGGCACACCCTGTATGGCAAGAATTAAGATACCATGTCACACTTCAAGCAAACTTGTGCTATATCAGACAAAGAAAACGTTTCAAAATAAGCAGTAAGTTGGACCCCGTTATAAAGAAAAAAAATATAGTTTAAATAAAGTTAATTAGATTTCAAGGTCAAGATTAATTGCATTTAAACCAAATTGACAGTAAACAGTTAAAAAAAAAATTCTATAGTATAGGTAAAATGGGGTCCACTTATTCGTAAAACAACAAAGAATTTCATTTACTTAGCCAACGAGACCCATTTTACTCGATCATAACTATAAAAGCACATTTATCTGAACAAAGCATGTGGTGTTAAATTATGGCCATTTAAAAGCAATATACAGGGACAAATATGAAAGAAAAATGAATTATGCTTACCTAAGGAGCTATAGGGTCTGTAAAATTGAAATTGGGGGTCTCAACGTTGGTGAATGCTCTGATGGTCAGCCCCTTCACGGTCTTAGTGACCCGACTTAACTAAAAGAGAGCCCCGGATGGTGTTTTTAGGAGAACAGTTAAAAAATTGACAAAGAAACGGCATGGTATATTAAAAAAACTCACCTTCAACAGCGAACAGCTTTGACAAAAAAAAATCCCACGATGTGGCTTTCTGTGGCCCCAGAAACCAAAAAGGAACAAGCAAAACTAAAGTAAACTAAAGGGGCACAGAAAGTATCGCTTCAGATCCAAAAATCCTGTAGAACAGATGGCTTGAATAGCCCTGGATCTGGAAACGCC
This sequence comes from Polydrusus tereticollis, assembly GCA_963920685.1. Classification (NCBI taxonomy): domain Eukaryota; kingdom Metazoa; phylum Arthropoda; class Insecta; order Coleoptera; family Curculionidae; genus Polydrusus; species Polydrusus tereticollis. The sequence goes on from OY987334.1 coordinate 27,208,763, forward strand.
TGCTGCCTGGTTGAACGCTGGAAGTTAAGTGAAGTCACTGAAGAATTCTAGGTTAAAAGTTGAAAAACGGGCCGTTAACAGGATATGAGAGAGAAGAGAAACGCCAGAGAGGGGTGGAGAGAGATAAAGCGAAAGAGCGACCCATTTCCGGCCAGAACCACAGAACAATAAAGGTTAGGGCAGAACTACCTGCTCGCTCCGAAAGAGAGAGACCAGTTCACACACTGGCGGCGACATGGAATGAAGTCTCCAGAGCAATGCGCACTCAATTGCAGACACTCCAAGCCAAGAGAAACGAAACAGATGCACCCAAACTTAGCTTTACATAAGCAGTCAATTCGAAAATCCCACAATTCACTAAAAATCATTCAAAGAAAACCCAAGTCTTAAGATACTCCTGCCATTCTCAGTGCAAATGGCCATTGAAGTTTGGGTTGCCAAATAATATTAGTGCCCAAACATAATTTCAGAAGAAGAATATTAACCTAGAAAATTCGTTCGTCAATTTGACAGGTGATCATGAAAATTATAAACCAGGACCAATTTTGGGAATACATAATAAAATACTAGTATAACTCTCGGATAGAGTATTCCAGGGAGATATGTGATTTAAAATAGGAGGATAATGTAGCTTTGCTCGGTCAAAGACAACGAAAACAGAGGCCGTTGACCTTAGGTATGTATTCACTTTGAAGGTATTTGTAGGAGCTATTTCAGACCAAACTATTAATACTGTTGAGGAACTAATTTATGAAGAGTATACAGGGAACCAAACATTGTTTTAAACAGGCAAGGTATGTATTTACTTTATACAGGGTCATTTGTTAAAAGACACCATACACAACAGACTTAGTTCATTTGTGACAAAATCGGATTGTCACATCACTAAAAGCTTTTAACCTAACGCATTATCTCAATGTTAATGGGCGAAAGTGTCAATGATATTTGAAAGTAGAAGTATCTGGTTCCTTAATTCCTCCCTCCTTAGGCTTGGATCTCCCGAGACAAGCAAGGGCTGATTTGAACGGTGTAAAGAGGGATTGCTTGCTCCGTCAATTCCTCTATTTTTCTGTCTCTCTTCCTACAGTTGCTAATTTGTGATTTATATTTGTATGCGAAATACATTAAACATAAAAGTATGATTATTACATACAGGCTAAAAGAAATTGAGCGATTTTCCCATTTTAAATCCGTTAAGGTTACATTATGTTGCAAATTTTCTATTTTACTTTTAACACTATGATACGTAACTAGCTTCAATATCTACCATTATTCCAGATTGTACATCAGAAATAGTCTTACATTCACATCCAACACCTTTGGAATGGAGTAAAAATGTCTTGCCATTTTGATGTAGCTATTTCAATCAGTGGCCTTACTTCATACCACTTATCTTCAGGATTTTCTTCGGGCATAGCAAATGACATGCAAGTTCAAATTTCTTCAAATCTTTGTAAGCCCAATCCGAAACGTCTTCCAAAAGCTGGAGCACTGAAAAGGCCAGATTCTACCGACCAGTAGTCACGTCGATTGTGAAGCTCATTAATTGTCATTGCTTAAACAAAGCCAATTGTTTTATAAAATTCACTTGCTGATATCAAACGACGTCGTTCACGAAGTCTGGCATTAGTATATCTCAAAATATTGTCCGTAGGAAGAAATGCTTGCCAAAAATCCAATTCTTTCATCTCCAAATTTCCACACTGTTTCATGTACGGTTACTTCATTTTGAATCACATCAGCTATTTGGCTTGTCTTATCAATTAATTCACCATAGTGTTCCATATTGTTAAAGCCAGGTATATTTTCATCATTTTCGGAATCGGAGGAGGTGTCTGAAGACTCGCTATCTAATGAAGATTCAAAAGTATATAATTTGCGTTTATTTGGCCTATCAAGAGTTTCCGTATTCTTGCGTGAAGTGGACGGAAGGTTATTACAAAAAATTAAAATAATCATTTTTTCGTCCTATTAAATTTTAACAAAAAATTTTCTTGTTATAACATTATATTAGAATAATTGATTATCGCCTGTTGTCTCTCACTTAGAACGTTAAGCAGTTGTTTACAATCTTTGACTCCCTCTAAATATTCATCCATTTTTTTTCCACATCTGACCGTATAAGTAGTATTTCTTAAATTTTATTAAATTAGCCGATACTTGCTGGAGATCCCTAACAATAGGATGTTTTTAGGAAATAATGTAAACTACTATTTACATACTTTTCTCCAGTATTTATTAATATTATTTTATATTAATGTGACATGTTTCGCTACATTGTCGCTTTATCAAACAAATGTAAATCAATAGAGCTGCGCTCTTCCAACCTGGTGGAGAAATTGCTTCAAAAACGGGATACTTTTTCTTTCACCATCTTCAATTATTATTCCTTGTGAGACATTAACTATTCCACCATCTTCAGTTATTGCTATTTCTTGTAACACATTGATTTTTGGTTTAAGAAGTTTCCGTAAAACGTCGGAACTTGATTTTTCTGACATTGTTGATTTACTATTACATAATATACAAATAAGTAACACAAACGAATAATATCATAGAACATATTTTCTATCATAATATTTATAGTAGATTCTAAGACTTTAAGTTACAAATTTTTCAAGAGAACATTTTTAATATTGAAAAATAAACGTTACTATTTCTTAAATTTATACATTAAACGGCAAGTTATCGTAAAACGAATGATAATCTTTACTTAAATCAGCTTTTAGGCTTTAAAGGTGATCGTGCTTGGTTTTCTTAATTGGTATCTCACTGTGGTATAGCTGGGAAAGATCTTCTAATGTACATGGATTGGTTTTATATGCATTTCTGTATTTCAAAATACGATTCTCAGCATTATGTCTAAGTTTATATAGCACTTGCCCATCAGGTTTGTACATTATTTCACGTAAGTCTGTAACTGTCGGATCCCCAATTTTTCTACCAGGTCTTATTGAGGTGAAAAATTTTAGTTTGCCAAAGTCTTTAAAAAACTCGAATATCAAATATTTAACGATGTAAGGACGGGGATTTTGTCTTGCATGGAGGCAAATTCCAACATACTTGGCTGGTACATTAATCGAAACATTTCTTAATTTCCTTTCAATACACGAATGCATGGAGTCTGCCTCCATTTGAGTAGGCCCCTTCCCCAGGTATTTTTGCTCAATTGTTACACCATATTTCATAGACATATTAAGAAGAGCATTGGACATTGTGGAGTTGCGGTTTTGTGAGGTACATCCATCACTCCAAAGTATTAGGGATTTCCCATTTTCCACCTTATTTAACACATGCTCTTTTATAAAGTAGCATAATATGGAAGCATAATTATTTGCGGTAACACCTCCTGCGGCCTCTTGCCAGATAAAGCAATAGCCATCACCGGTTTTCATATTATATATTGTATAATTATGGACCATAAGTTTTGTTTTGAATTACAGCGAAGAAACGTTTGATTTCGAACTTAGAAGCACAACTTGAAGGTCCAGGCAATACACTTCATTGTCTAAGCTTTTATCTAGGTCTTTCGCCTCCCTAGCTTCTCTCTTTTTTTCTTGGTGTGTTAGGAATTCTTCCTCCGAGAGATTTCCAGTTCGATGAGACACACATTTGTCGCACTCGTCCTTTTTAGGTGTAAATAAGCTTAAATTAAATTCGTCAAAAACGTGATTAAAAGTTGCTATTGAAAGACGATGTATACCCTTTTCTATACACCAAACTTCCTTATAAACCCTGTATATTGCTGATTTTGAGATCCATGTCGGTTCCAAGTATTTCTTGTTTGAACTTGCCCTACAATAATGCGACTTGGCTTTAGGAAGGGTGTGGGGGTTTATATTAAAATATAAATTGTTCTTTATATAAATGAAATTTTTATATCATTCAAAAATAATAAAACATTCTTGTCAGTTGTAATCATCTTTTATTAACTTCCGTTTCCTCAGTTACAGTTACATTCACTGTCAAAGGTAACAATCATAAAATACCAAACGACGTAAAATAAAACAAAATAAAATCAGTGTAAGCAAGTACACCACAAATACTCCCCCCTCCAATAAACATCCGAAAATTAGTAAAAAAAAATAAACTAAGTATCTAATGAATTTATTGTAAAACTGACTTTTTTTTTTTATTTTTCTGAGAACAAGGTATTTCGTCGTGTTCTATTAAAAGAAAAGCTGGTTTAACCCTGTCAATGCTAACAACTACTTCTTTATTATTTTTTAAAATTACAAAAGTTTTTGCAAATCTTCGAATAACTTTGAAAGGACCTTCATAAATGGATGAAAGAGATGGCCTCTTAGGTGCATTTCGGTTTGTTCCAAACTGAATACTCTCAATCTCAGAAGTAGACACAAGTAGCGATGCTACACCGCTAATCATTTCTGTCGTTACTACGCCGTCCATTTGATACTGAATTGGAACTAGATGGACCAACTGCGCGACTGATGGATCTGATAAGTTTAGGTTGTCTAGGTTAGGACCATATTTCTCGAAGGTCTTCTTCAATGGTTCTATCAATCGTGTAACGCTAGATTCAGCCTTGTTACACTGGACCTCGCAGCCGTTGGTCGAACATAAGACGCCGGTCTGGGAAGGATAAGCAAATTCAGCCCCCTTTAGAGGGATTTGGAAGTCACCTATATGATATGTGGTGGGTTGGTTGATAGGATCAGCGGATATCTTATATAAATGATTGGTGTCTATTAATATGCCACTGTTCGGATCACCTGTGTTCAAAAGGGACATTGACGACACCGATACAACGGTTATGGGTAGATCTTCAGATTCAATTATGGAATTCAACAGGGATAGTCTCAATATAGGTGTACCGCCCTTCGAGGAAAATATCGCCATATCCAGCTCCCAGATGGTGTTAGATAGCTCATATACTGGAAAGAGAGGTCCTTTCTTGAAGACCTCGTACAAGTACCAGGTGCAGCTCCCGGTACGCATCCAGCCACAATAATACATGCAAGGTAGCGATTGATGCTTACAGCCTGACCAAACCTTGACGGACTCATTGAGTTTAGCTGTAGGCTTGCCGACGCTCCAGTCTTGCCTTTGCTTGGAGTTGCAATTCTCCGCGTCACAGGCACCGGCACCATAACATCGAGAGTGGGACGTTACTAATATGTCCCAATCCGACGTGGAATATATATGTCTATAATATTGCTTTTTGTATATACGAAGCAACTGGTATTTTCGCACTTCTCCGGAATGTAAGTGTAGACAGAGTGTCTGCCCTACAGCGAGCGTCAAAAGTGTGTGTGTCTCTGTGGAGCATTTCACGTCCTCACATGCTGTGTTGTCCGACGAGATGTAGAGTGTCTTGTCACATGTTGCAGCAAATCCTATCAATAAAAGATATGAGATTATAGAAATAGGTGACATCTTGAGAGTAAAACTATTGTATTCATCACGTCGGGGTCACCAATTATGTGGGGGTTTATATTAAAATATAAATTGTTCTTTATATAAATGAAATTTTTATATCATTCAAAAATAATAAAACATTCTTGTCAGTTGTAATCATCTTTTATTAACTTCCGTTTCCTCAGTTACAGTTACATTCACTGTCAAAGGTAACAATCATAAAATACCAAACGACGTAAAATAAAACAAAATAAAATCAGTGTAAGCAAGTACACCACAAATGGTTTCAAAAAACTCCTGAAAGTTTTTCCTTCCTTCAACAAATTTTCCCTTATTTGGACGGTGTTGTTCTTCGTTATCTTTATTATTTATACTTCTATCATTCGCCAAATTTTCTGCACTATTTCTTTGGTTAGATCCTGAATACTTCCATATGTTTACCATTCTTTCACACACTGCAATTGTATTTAGAAACATTTTTTTACATACTCTGACATCCGCACTATCTTTATTCTTTAAATAATATTCGGAAGAATACTGACGTCTGGATTTATTTTCCTCTTTCCTGTTTCTGTACCGTCGAGTTGGTGCACTTTTAACAGATAAATAGACAAAAGTTTTTCTCTGCTCCCAGTTCATTTCCTCCCAGAATGTTTTAAATATTTTTTGTTGGTCATCTTCAGTTAATTTGTGGCACTTTAGACCAGTTTTGGAGTTCTTTGTTGCTAAAGATAGTTTGCATTCGCAAATTGGCCCAATTGATCTTCTTGGCTTCGCAATCTGTGTCCAAACACCATTTATTTTTTTCCTACCGTTATACTCGTTTCCTTTTTCTCTATTAAGTTCATTTACCTTCTGTTTCCAGGCATTTTCGTTGACCAAATGTCTCGTTTGTCTTCGTCTTTTTCTTTTTGGCTCAGTAAATTCATTCTCACTACTACTTGATGAGCTATTGTTTACAAAAGTTTCAGAATCGGATTCACTCTCAGAAAACAGATTTTTGTTGACAGCAGGAGCGTTGAATTTATCATTTTTGTCCACTTTTGTTGGCTGGAGATCATGGTGGTTACTTGTCTGTTTATTTTCACTCATCACCTCGGGACTTTCTTTGCTGCAACTGAGTACTTCTATAATGTCTTGCAAATTATAACAGATCTGGTAATCCTCTTCTTCATCAACTACTATTAAACCTTCATGTAATGATGTTGAGGATACGCTGCCGCTTTGCGACGCCACATATTTCTCATCCGGCGACGTCACTCAAAAAAATTTTCCTTTATACTTATGCATGCAAATTCTCGAAAATACTAAACTTGAAAGCCGACTGAAATGGTAAATGTTTGGGCTCTGAAGGTGGGGCTTGTAAACTTTATCGTTGATTGGTGACAAGGTACCATACCTTGGGTGCCAATGAAAGTTATTTGCGACACAGTAGGTTGCAACGAATGAACCTGTAAAGAAAAAGAAGAAGAAGAAAAGGGTGTGGCCAATAAGTGTCCATTTCGCTGTATAGTTATGTTGGAAGGTTGATCGTTACGCAATTTTTGCAACAGCTGTCTTGAATTTCTTATCTTATGCGTGTCTATAATTTTCACATCACTTGTTTCTTATCTGATGTGTAATGCTAATTAAATACTAATATGTTTGATACATTAATATGGTGTGTTTAATTGGTATTGCTATCTCCTTATTAGCATAATACATTTTATTAAATTGCTTGTTATTTCATATTTATGCTGTAATATTTCTTTTAGTCATACTAATATGTTTGATTTTGGGGGGATAACTTTTAATATGGTGCGTATATTGTCATCTGTACATCTATTTTATGTAAGCGATAGTCATAATTAATAATACAGAGAATGAAACCAGATGGCTCCCTCTCGTGGTGCTGGTAAATAACACCAATCTCTAAGCATACCTGCGCCCTCTGACATGGACTTATCAAGCCACAAATACCAGAGGAAAACCTGCAAAGACAGAACGTCACAATTGCAGGAGTCCTCGCTAGGCAGCGCTATGCGTTTTGTCGGTTTAGTAACCGAAAACTTTCTGTCAGAATCCATAGCCTCACTGATGAGCTGTTATACAGCGAAACGCGTCTGAGGGTGGTTCTGGCAAAAGGAAAAAGCAAACCATTTTCAAAAATTAATAATGTGTGTTTAATAAGGATACTTATTGTTATCTGTACATCTATTTTATATAAGCAGTGGTCATAATTATCTGTTTTGTTGCAGTCTAAAGCACATATTTTCCTTCTCATTTTCCCATCATATTCTTGGCGATTGGCCTTGTCTATCCGTTTCTGTTTTGTTATGGTCTGAAGCACATTTACTCCTCGTTTACCCATCGTATTCTCGGTGATTGGTCTTGTCTGTCTGTCTGTCTGTCTGTCTGTCTATCTGTCTTATTTTCTGAATAAAATATTGTTTTAAAATTTGAGTATTATTCCTACTAGAACGATCTTAGCAAAATAAGTTGGTATACTATCATATTAAGAATAGAAGCTTGGCGAATTGTATCTAAACATAATGTAAGGCCTCTTATTATGTGAATAAAGTGTTGGTTTTACATTTGAGTATATATTACTACAAGAATAAAAGTTTTCATAGCAAAATAACTTTGCTATACAGCCATAGACCTTCCAAATCTTAAAAAGTATTTTAAAATACAAATTATTTTAGTAAATTGAAACCAATTGGCTATAACACAAATTAGTTTAGATGTGTGCTTCAAATACCAATCAATAAAAACTACTAATTCAAGTCACAATAAAACTAGTTAAAGACAATATCTTGAAAGTAAATTAAAACGAAGTTATTTGTTTGGAAAGTGTTTATTTGCAAAAATTAAATCTTCAGTAAAACAAAGCATATTCATGGGATGATGGGGATATTGCTATCCCAATCAGCTTCAATGAGCCGAGTCCCAACATTACATTGTAAACAAACTTTGGGTAACATAATTTGGTACAATGGTCTTGGAATACCTCATCCTTCTCTTGATATGGGTATTAACATGGTTATGTGTGGCCAGCGAATTTAAATAGTATTGATGAATTTAGTAACAAAAATGGCACAATGTATTAGTTCTTGCAGTTTGCACTATTACATAACTTTGAGTTACACAAAAAACAACATCCAGATAGTTTCGTTCTTGCGGTGAATTGACTAGACTGATATTCATCCTAGCCATGTCGTCTTCCATGTCAAGCTCAAGCTCCTCGTCTCCAGACTCAACTTCCACAATCGCCGAATTGTTGATATCCCCTTGCAGCAAATTAGTCAGCGTAAAGTCAAAGTTATCCTGGTTCATTTCTTCCATATAGTCGAACTGCGACTCAATATTTAACAGCAAATCAATATTAAATTTAGCATCCATATTAGCACAAATTACACAATCACAATATTCAAAACAATATGTTCGTTAACCAAAGAACATTAAAATCGCTAAACTATACACTTTTATATTAGTTTGGTGGAATGACAGGGTGTTCGTTACAGACTAAATCACAGGCGTTACAGACCAGTCCGGCCAACCAAATCACAGGGTGTCACAGACCAACTCGGCCAACCAAATTACAGGGTGTCACAGACCAGTCCGGTCAACCAAATCACAGGGTGTCACAGACCAGCTAGATCAACCAAATCGCAGGACGTCATAGACCAGCCAGACCAAACAGTCTCCCCACCGTTTCTATAAGAATATTAATCATACTTCCAGTTTTCCTACAATCTAAAATAATACTAGTCCATCAAGAATCTTTTTCTTGAACACTAGCGTGCGTGAAAATAAATACTCTAGTACATAATAAATTTTGTGTGTAGCAAACTCATCGAAAAATCTCAAGCTAAGTTAATAAAATGGCACATAGTGAATCAGCGAAAATCAAAAATGTTTTAAACGAATTTTTAATTTTTCCAAAAAGTGATATCAATGAAATAGCAGGCAAAGAAATAATTTCAGACACATTTAGTGATATCCCAACAATCGACTTTAATTTATTTGACTCTGACCTATTGGATTACATAAAAATAGACCAGAAGAAATACCATCAAACAAGAATACCGATCGTGAGACACTTTTAGCAATGGGCCAAGGCTTCAAAAATGTACTTTTAGGAATGTTGAACGTCTTACTACATGGACCTCGAGAAACAATACAAATTTTAGCTCTATGTGATGAAGCCGCAACAGTTACTTTGATGGATAGTTCCCTAGTTGATCGTTTAGGTGTCACAGGTAAAAGCGCGTACCGCTCTGTGTACAGTGGACTAACGAATTGAGGACAACTCACTTAAATTCCATTTGCTTTGACGTCGACATATCAGGAATACACGAAAATGCCCGAATGTCCAAATTGACAGGTGTAAGATCAGTAAACAACTTAGCATTGCCAGAACAGCATATATCGCAGAATGAATTTCGCAGCTATTCATATCTAGCAGGTATTCCTTTCACTGAAATTAGACATCAACCCATGCTACTAATTGGACAGGACAATATTCATTTGACAGTAGCCCGCAAAATATGCGAAGGTCCTACAGATTCACCGATAGCATCAAAAACTACTTTGGGATGGATTATTCATGGACGCGCCGAAAATAAATTTCTAAAGAAAAATGAATTTAGTTTCCATATTTGCCATCAAGATACTAATGATTACCTTCATAACCTCGTTCAAAATTCATTTACAAGAGAACCATTTGGTGTATCAATTTAAAACTTACCGACAAATAAGTCAGAAGCAAGAGCTATAGAAATAATGGAGAATACTACCAAAAGAGTGGGTGATCGATTCGAAGCCGGCCTTTTATGGAAAGATGATGGAGTCGTACTACCTGAAAGCAAAACGGTTGCTATTTATAGACTTGCGTGCATCGAAAGAAAAACGAAGAAAGAAGAAAGTACAAAGATGAATGGCCCACAACAAAAATACCCTTTTCACAAAATGAAATTGACGGAAAGCCCAAAGAAACAGTTATAGTTACACTGTTACAAAATGATGGTCTACCGGACATCGAGAGATATTCAGAATTTGACAAATTAATCAGGGTAACAGCTTGGGAGTTGAGATTTATTACAAAATTAAAAAGAAAAAGGACAAAAATACCAGATGCACAAAGAAACCGAGAAAATATTTTGACCAGACAAGAGATATTAAATGCAGAAATATTTTGGACAAAACGAGAGTCAAAAAGAAAGTTTTCTAGAAGACATTGAAAATATACAAAAAAATAGAGAGCTAAAAAAACAAAGTAGACTCAAGAAATTAACCCCGACATTAAAAGAAGACCTTCTTGTCCTTGGACGAAGGACAAACTTTGCCAGTTTTATGAGTGATCGATCAGGTAGGGCTGTGTACACTTTTTGAAAAGATAAGGAAGGAGGGTCGTTTTTTTGTATTAAGTGTATAATCTTGAAATATATAAAATTTGCAGAGCGCTTTCGGCCTTAGGCCATCTTCAGTGCTTCCTAAAAGCGAGGAAAATCCAATTTGTAAAATTTATTTCTAAAATTAGTTTAAGATGTCGTTTTTAGAAAATTGATTTAAATTCTAGTTATTTACCTATTTTATTTGTTGAAAAATTTGTTCTGAGAAGTACTAAGAAATGTATTTTCTGGATTTTACTCACTTTGTCAGGAAACAGGAAACTTCATTAACAAAATTGAACAAGTGGGCCCTCATCAGCACAATGTAAAACTAATTGGTAAAACAAATAACATGTAAATTTGTAAAAGGACGAACTACTGGGACGAACCACTTTTGAATTTAATTAATTAACCATCGTTTTTTATTTAATTTCCATAATTAGATTTTTATTACACGTGGAACGTGTTCTTGAGTCAAAGTTTGATGGTTATCTAAATTGTAGGACTAAATCTGTCTTGTCATTGAACTGACATTGTTGACGTTGTTGAGATTAAATAGCGGGTAATTTGAAAATTGTCATGGATAGAGAATATTGAAATTTATTTTATTTTAATTCAAAAGGCGTCTGTGTAAAGGAATGTAACTTCTATTTAGATTGACTTGTGTATTTAAAAAATCAGACTATGTAGCCAAGGTTGAAAGCTTTCTACAGGATAACAATTTCAGAATCTTACCAGACAATCCTCACGATAGATTCATTAGAAAAACTTCTAGATTTTTAAAACATTTTAGTGAATTCTTAGATGACAATGAAGCACCAAAAAACATCATTTCCAGCAATCCCATCTTGCCACGTTTATACGGATTACCCAAGATCCACAAAATTGATACCCCTATCAGGCCAGTGGTAAGTTTTACTAATACTCCCATTTCCAACCTTTCTACGTTCACACTCAATCTTATAAAATCATTAACCAATTTCAAACCTGCATCTACAATACTTAACACTCCAGATTTGGTCAATAAAATCAAGGATTTAAATTTACCTCAAAACTTTCTACTGGTCTCCTTTGACGTGACAAACCTATTCACGACTGTCCCCAAGTCGGAAGCAGTGGATATTGTTGAAAATATCTTGAGATCAAAAAACTTGGATGAGGATTTGGTAATCAATACTCTAACTTTACTTAATTTTTGTTTATCCCAAACTTACTTTTGTTTCAATAATAAATTTTATCAACAACCAGACGCTCTTGCCATGGGAAGTTGTTTGTCTCCTTTTTTAGCGGATGTCTTTATGGATTTTTTGGAAAACAATCACATATTGTCAGAAAACAACCCAGAGATCCTCCATTGGTACAGGTATGTAGACGACTGTTTATGTTTTTTGAATTGCAACAACGAAGGAGCCTTAGAATTACTTAATAAACTTAATAACATACCCCCCAATATATCCTTCACCCTTGAGACAGAAAACAACAAAACAATCAATTTTTTAGACCTTACCATAAAAAAATCCAATAACAACTTACAATTTCAAATCTACAGGAAACCAACTCAAACTGACCATGTCATTCCTTACAATTCAAATCATCCTCAACAACATAAATTAGCATCTTTTCACTGTTACATAAATAGACTTCTTAACATTCCCATGACAAAAGAAAATTACCAAAACGAAGTAAATATATTAAAACAAATAGCTTTCAATAATAACTACGACCCAAGTATGATAGATTCCTTGATCTCTAAAACAAAATGCAGAAGAATTAGAAACGAGTTATACCCTCCTCCCATTATGATCGATAAAAAATATGTTGCTATACCGTTCCTCGATCAAAACACAAATTCTAACATCAAACAAATACTTACACAATCAATACCTAATCTCATTGTTTCTTTCAAAACCAAAAACAGTTTAGCAACACACATTGTAAATTCCAAGGATAAAATCGAACATCTTTCTAAGAGTGGTATCTACAAATTAAATTGTAATTCTTGCAACAGCACCTATATTGGTCGCACCTGTAGACCATTAAGGACTCGTATAAAAGAACACCTTTCGATATCCTCTTCTGCTTTTGGCCAACACCTCAAAATTTCTAATCATACTTTCAGTCCTTCCTCCAATTCAAAGATTATTCATGATATATCTTCCAAAAATTTCAACAGACTCGATTTTATGGGGGACATAGAGATTAATAAAGAATTACTAGACAATTCCCTCTGTTTAAATACACAAGTCAATCTAAATAGAAGTTACATTCCTTTACACAGACGCCTTTTGAATTAAAATAAAATAAATTTTAATATTCTCTATCCTTGACAATTTTCAAATTACCCGCTATTTAATCTCAACAACGTCAACAATGTCAGTTCAATGACAAGACAGATTTAGTCCTACAATTTAGATAACCATCAAACTTTGACTCAAGAACACGTTCCACGTGTAATAAAAATCTAATTATGGAAATTAAATAAAAAACGATGGTTAATTAATTAAATTCAAAAGTGGTTCGTCCCAGTAGTTCGTCCTTTTACAAATTTACATGTTATTTTTTTTACCAATTAGTTTTACATTGTGCTGATGAGGGCCCACTTGTTCAATTTTGTTAATGAAGTTTCCTGTTTCCTGACAAAGTGAGTAAAAACCAGAAAATACATTTCTTAGTACTTCTCAGAACAAATTTTTCAACAAATAAAATAGGTAAATAACTAGAATTTAAATCAATGTTCTAAAAACGACATCTTAAACTAATTTTAGAAATAAATTTTACAAATTGGATTTTCCTCGCTTTTAGGAAGCACTGAAGATGGCCTAAGGCCGAAAGCGCTCTGCAAATTTTATATATTTCAAGATTATACACTTAATACAAAAAAACGACTCTCCTTCCTTAGTTTTATGAGTGTTACCGCCAGAAATCCGCACATTCTTCATGCAAAACATAAATTAACAAAACTTCTGATTCAACATTACCATGACATTTTCGGTCATCAAGGGGTAGAAACAGTACTTAACAAAATTATACAGAAATTTCGGATTATTGACGGGAGACAAGCAGTAAAATAATGTTTTCAAAATTGTCTCAAATGTAAATTAAGAAAATCTAAGCCTATTGTTCCTTTAATGGGACAGCTACCACAAGAAAGATTGATTCCAAATGTAAAACCATTCACTTACGTTGATATCGAATATTTTGAACCTATCATGGTCTCAGTAGGACGAAGACAAGAAAAAAGATGGGGTGTCCTATTTATATGTATGACCTTAAGAGCGATACACCTGGAAGTAGCACATTCCTTAAATGCGGATTCTGCTATAATGGCCTTAAGGAGATTAATTGGTAGACGAGGAACACCAGAAGTAATTTTTTCTGATAATGGTACAAACTTCAGAGCAGCGGCAGAATAATTAAATAAAGCGGTAGACGATATGAATAGGGAAGCAGTAGCCGAGAATATGTCAAAGAGAAAAATTAATTTTGAATGGAAATTTATACCTCCTCGCTCACCGCACATGGGCGGCTCGTGGGAAAGACTTATAAGATCTGTAAAAACTACCTTTTCATTCATTCTAAATGGACAAAAATTAAATGACGAACTTCTATTGACACTTTTCTCTGAAATTGAATATATTGTAAATAGCAGACCACTGACCTATGTATCCAGTGATTCGAATGACCCAGAAGCTCTTACTCCGAACCACTTTATAATGAAAACTGAACCTGATGAAGCAACATGCCTCCAGAGTCCTAACAATCAATTATTCCGGAAACAATGGCAGAGATGTCAACAAATGTCTAATAGTTTTTGGAAACAATGGGTAAAAGAATACTTACCAATACTATCACGGCGAACAAAATGGACTGATGAAACAGATCCTATAAAAGAAAATGAGATAGTAATTATAATGAAAGATAATCTGCCCAGAAACCGCTGGAAGCTTGAAAAGATTATAGCAGTCATTTCTGGACGAGACAAAAGAATAAGGGTGGTTGATGTAAAAACCAGCAGCGGAGTTAAGCGAAGACCTGTTAGTAAAATATGCAGACTAAAGATGGAAAAATAAAAAAAAAATCAAAGAAATGCATTTGTACACCTGCTATAGATACCTGAGGATGTGATTCTACACCAGCGGGGGAGAATGTTAGTTTTAAGTCGTTTTATATATAGTTTTGACGTTTTTGATAAGAATTGTCAGTAAGACAAGACAAATGATTAAATTAGATTGTGTCAGAAATCCAGAGTTTTGAGTTTAACTTTAAGCTTTCAAGAGAAGACGATAATTCCTTTTAACACATATGTTATAGGATCAATGATTGTTAAATAATAATAGAAAGAGATCCAAATTGTTAAAGCATCATCCATCCCTCGCAATGCATGGTTCGCGAAAGTAGATAAAGGTAGTCCTCCTAGAATTCCTGGTCACGACAATATCGCAAAGAAAATCTCACCTGGATGAAGGATATTTAATACTTTCCTCCTTAGAAGAAATAACATTATCTCAACATTGTATATGATAAATGCTAAATCTGGGATAGTATCACTATTAGCAATACTCTCTGTTGCAGTAGAGGGCATACAGAGTGATGTATCGATTGTAGGGACACAATCACTTTCTTCAGACATTACCCGTTGAGCACGTTTAGTACCTTGAGATACAGCAATTCCATTTAACCACCTTCTTTTTCCGTATTCAAAGAGCCGGGATAATGCCCAAGTCTCTTCTTTCTTAAGAATTAAGCCTTGTAAATTAAAATTATAATCCAGATTATTAAGAAAAGCATTTCTCATTTCTGTCTTTCGGCCTAATTGATTGGGTTGATACTTAATTAAAACCACTTGATTATCTCCTTGACCCATGACTGTTGTACGTAATTGTTGTTGATATGCTGTATATAAAATTGTACAAAATGTTCCAAGTGTCCATAGCTTTTGTCTCATTCCTTCAAATCCTCCTTTTTGATTAATATGACATGAGGGTCCTAAACTCGGTAATCCATTTGGTTTGATTCTTGGAGGATTTACACGGCTATTATTGATCACATAACTCCCCTGCATCCAGAAATGGGAATCTTTATACAACCAATCGAATCCAAACAAGTTATCTATATCATTTACAATAAGGTTAACACTCTCGGCCCTTTAATACATATTCCAATTTTCAAGATCTAACTTTATAATATCTGCTCCTTGTGATTGTACCTTAGTGAAACTAGCTATTTTCTTTGATAGACCTAATTCAGAGTCGGACATTGTTTGATGAGGGAGATATCTATATAAAAATTTCCTAATATTCGATTCACATGTTGTTTGTAATAGTCTCTGACGATATGTCTGAGAGCAAAAAGTACGACCTCCTTTAGCTTTGAGTTCTCTCTCTCTTTTCGTTTGAAATGAGACATTATCTTCAGGATCAAATTGTCAAGTATTTACTTTTTCAATCACTTGTTTCACCTCTTGAGGTTTCCCTTTAAGGTATCTCAGTATCACGCGAGTTTCTTGAATAGGAAGTTTTGGCTTTCGTTGACCATGGAATATGGCGAATCCGCATGGATCGAATTTTTGGGTCCAATAACTAAGGGGAGGTGCACATGCTTTATCAGATAATAATTCAGAAGTGTCTATAGAATAATCGAACGAGAAAGTCTTTTTTGTTGTTATATATGACCAAGATGATAAGGGAACTTGGACATCTTCATATTCTGTTAGAAATCGTTTTTCTTGCCAAGCTTTAAATATTAAGGGGTGAATAATTGAAGAGAAGTGTATATTAGGCCATACTTTTTCTTTTTCGATATATTCTTTTATTAAAGATTTAATAAAAATATTACGAACCGCTTGAACACAATTATAATCAACTTGTTGTTCTTTGCAAGCTTTACTCTTTAATGTATGGAGTCCTTGGAACGGATCAAGAAGAGGATGTCCCAACGCTTTCGCAAGAGTACTAAGTTCTAAAGACCGATGAATCTGCTCTGTATTGGAATTTGGAGGATACATTACTTGTGAAAGAGGTGTTAATACGAAAGATGGAATTACTTCATTTAAGCTAGCTATTGTTGTTAACAACAATTTATCAAATCCTAAGTCGTTCTGCTGATCAGCACAGATATTTCCGATAACAAATCCATCCCATGATTTCAAAATAATAAATAGTTTTTCTTGAAATGTAGGCCAAAGATTTTCAAGGGTATTGATTAAAAAGCGACCACGTGTTAACAAGTCCCCCCCTTTGAACACAGTAGTAAGAGTCCAATAGAGAAAGAGACTAAAACGAGTTTGGGCAATGTCAAGAGATCCTAATAAGAGATTTGTTGGTCCAATTGATATTCCATGATTAGGACATGTATATGTAGGGAAACTGAAAAGTTTCCCCAAAATCAAAAGAGAGTGGCCCACGTACTTATTAGTAGGTCAAGAAAATTTAGATGTATATATACATTCTTGCATTCCTGTATATCTCACAAGCACCAATCTCACTTAGTTTAAAAAATAGATGATTTTGCCTTTTAATAAACTAACAACTTTATTTGTCACTAAATTTAATAATCAAATTATCAATACAATTTACAATAATATTCTAAATCTAAATCATGCAAATTAGATAAATTAGAAGCAAAAATTATGGTCATGCGGTCTAAATATAGGTTTAAATTTATGATGAACAGAATAACAATTTGTTTTTGTTTTTACAATACAGATACCTACGTCAAAAAGTTAATCAATTCATTTTAAAGTTAAACAAAGAAACCTAAAACAACATTCTCAGCCTTGTGAGTAGTTATAAACATGAGAAGGCTCTTAAGTCTGCCGCTTTCAGTTATGTCCAAAATTAAAATGATCACCCTTTGCAAGAAAAAAATAGAAACTGAAATGAATTTATTTACCTAATAGAAATGAAATTTAAATACCATGCTTCATCATTTAGATCCAAATTTTTAACCAAATTAATGGAAGCATCTATATTACTGTTAAAATGAATATGTTTTAACCAATTATGCATTCAAATTAGCCTAGAAATGATTTATAATTACCACATACCTTGTCAAAAGGGCGTAATAAATCTTATCAAAAAAAAAGGATATTAAGTAAATCCTTTCCTTATCATAAACTTTTAATATTTCCTACTTGTTTTGATCATCTATTTTAAATTTACTGCAATGGATAGGACTTTATTTCAAAAAGGGGGGGTCATCTTATTATAGTCAGGAACTTTAATGTTTCACTATAAATTCTTTGACTTCTTTTTATACAGTGACCGGCAGAAAGTGCGCAGCATATGGGAAAGTTTTTTATCTTTAAGTTTAGAAAATTAATTTTATTTTAGATAGGTTCTGCATGTTCTCAAACCAAAATAACACCCATTAAATCCGGTAAAAGTCTTATGGTATACGAGGTAGGATCAAAAATTTGAAATTCCGCTAAGAGTAAAGTACCTCCATCTTTCATTTTAGAATATTTTTTTACTAAGAATTATTGTTTTAATTTCAAAGTTATACCCAAATTCCAAATATCGCTTATTTTGGACAAATAAATGGATTTAATCGGGTTTTCTGAATAACCCTGTATAAAAAATAAATGGCAACCGAACAGTACTACAATAAGATTTTCTGCACACTTTGTTAGAGATAACCGTCGATCATAAGTCCGATTAGTTTGTTTTCATAATATTATGGCTTTTTAAAATAAAAACATAAAAATATTAAATATTTTTGCTGCACACCGTATTTTATTTTCTGAGGGAACAAGTTAATTTCATCTAACTGATATTTTTTGATTTACTTTGACTTAAAGCATCTCCTAAATAGCCTTTTATACATTGAAGTATGCATAGAAAGTTTCCTTTTGATTTATAAAGAAAAAAATTAAAATTTAAAATATATTTTGAACGGATTTTATTTCTCACGCAAAATAAGGATCAATATAGGTTATTTTCATTTATCAAATACACTTTTAGGATAATCCAACTAATAGGTAATACATTCTTTAACTCAATAATAGGAAACAAAAAATGCTAATTAAGACTATTTACATTAACAATAATTATTATAACTTTATATTTCTACATGTCCTCCTCCATTTTCTATACATTTTATAGTTCTTTTGTTAAATTCTTTGGCTACGTTCCTTATTCCAGATGGTCCAAATTTCTAAAAGGGCGATACTTATACACCTGGTTTTTTACGTAACCCCAGAGAAAGAAGTCTAGAGGAGTAATATCCGGCGATCTTGCAGGCCAGGGATTTTCTGAAAACCGTCCAATCCATTTGTCGTAAAATTGTTGATTTAACCAATCCAATCCCTTACTTGTAAGGTACTATGAATAGAAGCACCATCTTGTTGGAAATACAGATTTTCTCTTAAGTTTAAGGGCAGATCATCGAGAAAATCGCTTATTTAATTCTGCAAGAAGGTTAAATATCTAGCGCCATTTAAATTCTCTCTGAAGAAATATGGCCCTACTATTTGAGTATTTAATATACCACACCAAACGTTAGTCTTAAAAGAATATTGATCTTTACATTTAATTATAAAATGGGGGGTTTGGTCAGCCCACCACCTGCAATTTTGGGAACTTACAGTGCCGTTGCTTGTGAAGGTTGCTTCGTCAGTAAATAATATACTATTTCCAAAATGTGGATCATCTTCTTTTTTGCCTTGAAACCAAAAGCAAAAGTCAAGAGTAGAATAGCAGTACCACCCTCAACCCAAAACTCCATAAGAAATAACATTGCCCTGAAATCTGCATTTTTCGGGCCATTTTAGGGCGTGGCACTTTTCCTGGAAGCCACCATCCTCTATTAACCTAAGTGGAACCCAGCTACTATCGCCACCTAGTGAGTGACGTCATAACTGCTCGATGCCGGTAATATAGGGCCCTATTGACCTGTGTGGAACCCTCCACTGCTGTCACCTAACCCCCCACACATTATTCTAACCTAACTTTTGTCCCAACGGAACCCAGATCACGCGTTACCCCGATTATATAGTAACATCATTGTAGGGGTGCCACCTAACGGGGAGAGATGTACGTACCTGTTATCTTGAGACCTGTAGCGCCACCTGCTTTTCATATCTTGTTTACTGCGATGGTAGGTATGACGTTGTAAATCAGTTAAAATATTTTAAAATATAATAATAACAGAAAAAAAGTTTTTGTCCTCGGCGGGATTTGAACCATAATCCTCTGGGGCCGAACCTCAAAGCCTTGCAAAATACGCTACGAGAGCATATAGATTAAAAGAGTTGATCAAGCTAAAAATATGGGGAACCCGCCAATTATAACGTATAGGTGGAACAAAGGACCCAAGTGTGGAGACGATGGGCAAATGGCGGCAACATGTTTTTGTCTACATAATATTGCTACATCTGTTGCAGTATGCATGCGCCATAACATGTCATCAATGAACATTGTTAGAGACCGCGTGGCATGTAATTAGACAACCGGGGATCTAGTATGTCCTTTTGGCAAGCAGCATTTTCAGGCGCCATCTATAATTACGTTCGCGCACACCCCCGCCATCTGGATACTACCTGAACTTATGCAACCAGAAGCCCCTATCAGCAAATATTGCCTTCACCAATTTATTAACAAACCTAAGTGTGGCGATGATGACAAAATGGCGGTAAACCTAGCTTTTATAATGCCTTCACCATTTTATCGACAAACCAGTACTAATGGCGTTGCCAAACCAATATTTCCCCTTATTCAACATAAAAATTGTCGAAACGGCAACACCGCCGTTCCAATACTGAAAATTTAAGAAAATACGCTTAGGCCATCTTGCAATACCCGTTCGCAACAGTAACTAGGTAAAACAAAGAACCTTAAGTGTGGTTATAGGGATATATTATTATCGATGTCAATTTATTAACAAATCTTAAACCTTCCAACAGCATTCACCCCATATCGCATTGATAAAAATACCCATATAAATACCCTATCGGAATGCCATTCAGGATTGCATAATTAAATGAAAATCAATCAATTTTAAAACTTTTTTATTTATAACATAAAAATATCACTTACTACCGCCCTGGTATATTACATTAAAGGAATAAAAAATCGGCGTAATTAAAAATTATAAAACTTTTTACATTTACAACATAACAATATCACATACTACCACCCTGGTATATTACATTAAAGGAATAAAAAATCAGCGTAAATAAAAAGACATCTGTAATCATTTAGCAACGTTTTATTTCAGAAATATATGCAGTTTTCAAGTCAAATACACCATTACAGCACTAGTTAGCAAAAATATTTAAATAAGACAAGTATCTTGCATCAAAAATAATACCTGAACGAAACAAAAATTTGGCACTTATCGCCAATCTTGTATATAGGTACAATATATTATAAGTGAAAAATATTTACAGTTAAAACTAAGGATTAGAAACATTTACCGTGCAAGAATAGACATATCTACATACAATTAAAAAACTAGGACTAGAAACATTTATATTAGGAACATTACCGCACAAGAAGGCATATCTATATACAAACTTAAAAACTAACAAAAAAATGAATGGAAAAAGACATTGGCGGGTATGGGTATTTGAACAGAGTAGGAGTAATGTGCAATATTCGCTTATAGATAGAATATTATCCTTAACTTATACATACAACTTGAAACGAGGGCAAGAGCAAAAATACCTGAACAACACTACACTTACCAGAGGGCACTCAGTTTAAACAGGGACACGACGTGAACGTGGCCCATATTGTCCCCATTCGATTTTTATGGAAAAACGAATTTTCAAAGCAAAACCAAACGAAAAAAATTATACCACAAATGATTTGAAATCAGAAAACAGTTCTATATATATATAACATAATATACGGCTCTTTTTAAGTTATACAGGGGGAATTTTTGCCTTCTTTTACTGTATAACCAACATGGGCTCTTTTTAAAGTTATACAGGGGGAATTTTGGCCTTCTTTTACTGCATAACCAATATGGGCTCTTTTTAAAGTTATACAGGTTAGGATATAATATGTGTGCGTTAGTATTTTGGCCTTCTTTTTACTGTACAACCAATATGGGCTCTTTTGAAAGTTATACAGGTTAGGATATAATATGTGTGCGTTAGTATTTTGGCCTTCTTTTTACTGTACAACCAATATGGGCTCTTTTGAAAGCTATACAGGTTAGGATATAATATGTGTGCGTTAGTAGATTATTCTAGCAATGAAAATAATTTTAATGCTAATAGTAATATGAGTGCTAATGTTATAATAATATGAATAATTATAATACTAATAATGAACAACTGAACAGACCCTATTGAACAGACCCTGTTGAACTGAACAGACCCTGATCAACAGACCCTGTTGAACTGCCCTGTTGGCCTGTTGACCTGTTGAACAGACCCTGTTGGTCTGTTGACCTGTTGAACAGACCCTGTTGAACTTAGTCATCCACATGCATAAGTGAGCAATGCCCCCATGGTAATGTGCTGGGTGAAGATTTCGATATTTGCCGCTTATCATCATAAGGGCTGAGACCGATTTTAGTTTGTTTTATAGTATGTAGCTCATGTTTTTGGGACCTAATTAGACGCTGTGAAATAGGCTTTTCCAACCAAGTTTCAAGGCAGGTGACGTAATCTTCAAATGTGATTTTATTTTTAATAACAGACCTTTTAATGCCCTTTATCTTTTTGGTAACGCCCAAGTTAGATAAAACCTTATCAATTTCCGCCCGCTCTTTGTTTAAATTCTCTAGTTTTACCCGTTCTTGCTCAATCTCGTCTGGAGTATAAAGCAGTTTAATAGCATACATTTTAGACCTAAGACCAACAAAATGGGTCATAATGCGGCCATTGTTCTCATCTTTCATCATTCCCAGCACCTTTTTGTTCACTTGTGGAATCGTATAAACGTTATCACGGGCATAATCTGAGGTATCAAAATAATCGTTACAGTCTCGTTTCATTATCTGATACACATCATGGTTTTTAATTTCGTAAATAAGACTATCTGTGTCTGTATACAATACACTACAGGTGTCAAAACGTGGAACCATGTACTCGTAGTGAAAGCCATAAATCGTAGTCTTTGCCAAATCAAGAATACACATGCCGACATAAATCGGCTTATTAAAATAAATTTGTGTTTTTGCAAGCTCGACAATTACTAAATTTTCGGAAACAATTGTGCTGCTTTTAAATTCTGGCCGGGATATTAAGGCTTCAGCGCCATAGCGGCCATCCCATTTCGTTATAAGTTTGACGTCAGAGTGGTTCCGGATATTCTCCATTGTCTTTCCAAATACGGCATTGTTCATAAGTTTAAAAAAATTCTTTTCAAACTCATTCTTGGCATTTTGGCGCAGCCCCGTGTTGAGGTCGATATATGATTTTAGCCATGGAGATTGTTTAAAGGCTAATATTCGGTGTATTTTACCCAATTTTGCACCCAAAGTTAGAGCTTGCTTTAAGTTTCTATAGTGTATTACGTATTCTGTTTTATTGTGTAGCGTAGCCAAAAGTTTCTCATTCTTTGCCCCGGGCGGTTTTTCATGGTCAGGGCATAATGGAAAATCGGAAAACTTATCATGCAAATTTTCAGGTATTTCCAGGTCCACTTCCAAAATAAACCCTTCGGCAGATTTATCTGAAATTTCACTAATGTTTAAGTGAGATATCTCGTTTTCTGAAAGCCACCTAAAGCCGCCATAAGGTAGATATTGCGACATTGCCCAGCCGTATTGATTATTGACATCAAAGTACATGAGATAGGAGTCTTCTTTAGTTGGATCATAATTTGACATGTACTTGTTGTTGGCTTCTGCATACCTCTTTGAACACTGACTTAGCCCCCCGCGAACTCCCTTTTCTATGAATGTTAGCATCTCTAAATCAGTAAGCAGCTCAAGTTTTATCATATCTTCTCGATGAATTAAGAGGGATAAACATTGCCACGCATAACCAGGTAGGGTATACGACCATGCAGGATCAAGGCTATATGTCCTATGCGATATATCCCTAAATGCTTCAAATACATCCGTTAAAAGCATTACATCCGTTTTAAGATATAAGTCAGAGTAATCTTGCATGGTACGGCAATTAAAAGTTTGCCAAACTTTCTGCGCATTTAAATATTGCGCGTCACTTATAGCTACATCTTCTAAGCTGTTATAAAACGCCTCTTTAGGAGGGAGTTCAGTCTCATTCAATCTTTCCCAAGCGTTCATATAATCATAAGGGAAAACACCCTTTCGGGTAAGTAAGTTCAGTTCTTCCCCCAGGTGTTCAAACTCTGCTTTTAGGTTAGAATATTCACATAAGTATGATGCAAGCTTATCCAGACCGCTAGCAAGAAAGCGAAAACTATCTATAAATCGAAAATGAACAGTACTATCCATTATATGCTTCGTAAATGAGATGTAATTTTCTTTATTTACAGGTAATATATCAATCTTCCCCTCTATTTCAGATAGCGCCCGTATTATCATGTGCCCATCATAGCAACTCAAGTTATGGAATAGGACAGGTATTGTGTGCGAATCCTGGTACTGTAGATTGCAGTGCTCATGTGCAGCGTTTCGATACTTTCCGGTAAAGTGTGAGTGATCTCTAACACGCTTATCGTCTTCCGTAAATGGCTTCTCACATATATGGCAGTGAGTAGTGGCCAAAAAACTTTGTTGTTGGGCAGGCGTAAGCGGTTCCATGGGCAAATCACATAAAAAGACCGTCTCGACGTCTTCAGCAAATTGTTGAAGCTCGCGCATAAACCACTGCATACAGTCTTGGCCTGTGTAACTTTTATAAAATGATAGAGAATCGTCATAATTACATTTTACATAATAACCGACGCTATAAGGGACATGCTCTTGTTCCTTTTGAGTGTTTTTTTCTATATCATCGACTACAGGTATTAGCAAGCTTTCCGAGTCTGCGAATATAACAAACGGGGCTTTTTCCTTATGTTTAAAATTATTAAATTCCAAAATATTATTGCCTTCTACAGGCATCCGAGGTATTGCTAAGGTCTTGTGTTTAGAGCATTCGGACGTGTGCTTATCTAGTGTTATCTGCGTGCGGAAATAATGAAGGCAGCGATCACAAAAAAATTTTCGATGCTTATCAAGACTCAATTGCCTTGATAGTAAGCGTGAAAGGTCTTTAATCCAAACAAAATGGTATTTTATAGGGCTTAAATCAATATCATCATCTGAGGAAAAGTAGCCGTCTTGTAAAAGTAGTAAGTTTATATGGTTAGGATGCTTATTTTCAGGTATATAATATGGCACAACCAGATAATTTTTTCCAATTTTTTGCAGTCGATATACGTTAACGGATATTAAGTTTTGCTTTTCAAACTTTGAAATTTGATTAATTGTCATGGGAAACTTAATACCTTCCAAGTTTAGAACTGACTGAGGGTTTGGATAGCACGATGTTCGTTCAGAATGCTTGAACGCGGGATATAAAGCGGAAACGATGGACCACGCAAAACACATTTCATCACTGTTTTTTACATTGATGCATGCCCTTCTTTTAGCTATTTGTTTTGGAAGTTCGATGTAAGTTCCGACCCGAAGAGGATTATAATGATTAATAGATACCATTAAATGCATAATTTTGCGTAGTGCCCACCCAGAATTTCTTTCCTGGAACGTGTCTAATTCAACTAAAATAGGGTTCTTAACATGATCGGTAAACCACTCATTTAAGTTTGTGTTACCTAAAATAGGGGCATTCGGAGTAGTATTGTACTTTGTATCCTTTAAAATTTCATCTGCTTTACTAATTTCAAAATCCCCACAAAGAGTGGTGTTTACTTTGAGTGCAGTAGTTTTTTTTAGTGCGTTTTGAATTCGCCGCTTAAAAATTACCAAACAGTCTTCTAAAAATGATCGTACATCAGTATGACGTTTGTTAATAATAACACCCGTCCTGATTCTCGATTGGAATGCCGAATGTAAATCTTCCCACTTTACTCTACAAGAAGCCGTTTCTGCACGACGTCTCCCACTACCCCCACCCACTTTACGGTCCTTTAGTAATGACTGAAACCCCTTAATTTGGGCTAAACACGCTATTATATGAGACTTTTCAGCCACAGACTCAGCGCGTTTCAAAAGTTTATTTAAATTGTGAATTGCACGAGTACAGTCCTGCAATATCTTACCACAGGTAATCGTTGTTAAGTTAGGGGTATCCATCTGGGCCCTAATTAACTCGACGTACTCACTTGGGAACGGCATTTTTTTTTACTCTGTAACAAAATAAATATGGCTCAAAATACGTATGCTCTCTCTAACGTACAAAGACAGAATGGGCTCTGGAGCTCCTGCGTCCTGCCTATAATGCACCCCTATTTATAACCCCGGTTGGGGTGCGTTCAGAAAAGTAGCAAACCTTTGAAAAAATAAGGTGCGTTCAGAATTAATATTCGAGGTTTAGTATGCAGTAGATGTACATACAACAAGCAGTTTTACACGTTTTTAAAATATATTACTTGCCGAAAACATTAATATTTTACGGGCTGAAAGTGAAACCTGCGATAAGTTTAATCGCCGTAAAAATGTTTACCAAAACAGACTCTAAAAATTTTATTCCCTCCACGTCACAACCCTCCCAAACTACTATATTATTAAATTATTATTATTATTATTATTATTATTTACCGCTAAAGGTTTTGTTGCACCCAACGAGTCCGTTAAAAGGCAGCAGCTAGGATAATGGATTCATTGCATAGTCGACAGCGTGGTGTTAAACATGGTAGAAACATTAAACATTATTCTCGACAATGTTGAAAGAGTATTTATACAGAACAAATATTACGCATCCTGTCTACCGGCTACCTTAATAGTTTGGGAGCTTGCTAAAAAATATAATATCAATGTTGAACCGAAATGTGGACAACTCTTGTATGATGAAATGGGAAGCAACATTCATTTTTGGAACGTGTTTAAAGAAAAACCTTATGATCCTACCCTTAAAGTGATGAAACATATGATACCTTCTATCGACGTTAGCAAGTTCCAATATAAAGAATATAAATTGGGTGCAGACCTGGATTCAATAGAAATGTTAAATATTTTCAATCGGTTCCTAGAAACAAAATCAACTCACTTTTATTTTTCAAAAGCTCCAGATAAACTTAAAACGATTAGGAACATTATTCATAGAAGTGTATCTAGATGTATTTAATAAAGATTATGCGTATTTACAATCGTATTAATATTATTACATACGTATCATTTTTTACCTAAAAGAAACAGTGTTTTACTAGAAAATATATTAGGGCTTCTCAGAACTACACCCTGTTTATGGGTATACAGCGTCATCATTATGATTGACGTATCAGTGTTATATTAGTGTTTTTGTTTGTGTTCAGATGATCTGAAACAATATTATAGGTATATAAGACCTGTTTTGTTTTTTCAGTGTTGACGTTGTGATTGATATATAAGCGTTATATGTTTGTTTTGTTTCCGTTAAGACACTGTTTTGTTTCAGTTAAGATATTGTTATGTTAGTGTTGTGTTTTAGGTAGTGTTTTAAACACCCGTTCCGTTGATGAGTACGTCATTCGAATGTCAGAGTTCTGCGAGATAAGATGGCGAACCGAAAAATTAAATTAGCGCTTTTGTCTTTACCGAACGGCCTAGATTTTGGTTTTAAAATGGTTGAAAATGGCTGCTTTATTGGGAATAAGCCCGTAGAATTTGAAAATAACACCCTAGTGATTGATAATGAGAAATATACTTTAACTGTAGGACTTCTGAATTTATTGACAAAAGAACGCCCTATAGGCTATTCCAATACAGAGCTGGATAAATATAAAGAAATCCTTCTTTTATCAAGCGCACACCGAAGGGGGTTTAATAGTAAAAATCACATAAATTCTAGCAGAAGCTGGAAGTATACAAACATTATTTCTAAGCTTTTTCCACCAAAAAGGACTTATTTAAAGAAAAGCAGAGTGAGCATGATAAAGAAAAACCTTAAATTGAACAGTACTATTCCTCCTACTTTGAATGATTTAGAACTTGATTACGATAATGATGTTAACAAGCTAGTGGAAATGTTTAAACAGTTAGAGAGCGACAATTTTAATCATAAAAACGACGATAAAATATGGTCTATATTACTAGAACTGGAAAAACTTGGTGTAATTGAATTTTTCAAATAAATACACTACCCCTTATTTATGATTTCAGTATATATCTACCCCTCGAGCAGAATGGGTGTGTTAATTTACCTCATTTTATTTCTCACTGTTACTTCTACAGCTGTACAGGCAACAGACGAAACAGCTGCCCGCCAATATTTAACAGACTATGGTTACTTGGAAGAAAATGCTACAGATAATGCCTTAGTGTCGATATCAGATGGGTTACGGGCATTTCAAGAAACTTATGGTCTCCCTGAAGATGGAACCTTAAATAACGAAACTATTGCTCTAATGCAAAGACCACGCTGTGGCGTCAAAGATATTGCAGATTGGGGAAGAGGCTCTAACTACTTATGGAAAGATTTAAAGCTATCCTGGTCTATCTACCCCCCAAATTATTCAGTATATCCATATAGAGCAGTTGCTGAAAGAGCTTTTCAAGCATGGGAGGATGTTTCTTATTTCCGCTTTAAATATGATAGAAACATCCATAATATTACAATTTCGTTTGCCGACCAACGGCATAAAATGAAAAATGACCTCACCTGGTGTCCCTACAAATTAGATAAACCTACTTTAGCGCACGCATTTTTTCCAGATGGAAGTTTCAATGTAGAGATTCACATGCATTCAAAAGAGCCATGGAGTCTTTCCTCCAAAAATGGTGGGACAAATTTACTAAGCGTTTTAATACATGAGATTGGGCATACTCTAGGTTTAGCCCACACAGCTGACGAGAGCGCGATCATGTACCCGTATTACAAAGCGGAAAATGTGAAAATAACTCAGGACGATATTTATGGTATCGAGTACCTTTATGGCAAAAAATCTTTGGCCACAACAAAAATACCCACGTCACCGAATACAACCCCACAGACAAAAACCACGACAATACCTACAAAAGTTACAACCACTCCACAGATAAAAACCACAACTATGCCAATAAAAGTTACAACCACCCCACAGACAAGAACCACAACTATACAGACAAAAGCTGCAACAACAATCCCCAGCGTACACCCGACCCCTGACGCGCCCTCGGTACCCGATGCGGCACAGTTTCCGACTCTATGCGACTTGGACTCGAAAACAAATAAAGCTTATTTAATCGTTAAAAACAAATTATTTATTTTTTATGAGAGATTTGTTTGGATGTTGAATTTAGAGACAAAGCAAATTTCTAATACCCCGTTTCTATTAACAGATTATTTTAAATTTTTGCCAAAAAATTTTAGGAAAATAACTGCTATATATGAACGTCCTAATGGAGACATTGTATTGTTTGCCGGTGATCTGATTTACTTTGTAGAATACAGCACGTTCGCGTTAATAAAAACGGAATCAATAGATAGTCTCGCTGCCACAAATGTAAAAACCAGAGTTCAAGCTGTCGTGAACACAAACAAGGGAAAAACCTATTTATTTTTCAATGATATTCTAGTATGGGGCATAAATGAGTGCATGTTTAGGCCCGACAATTATCATATAACGTCTGAATTATTTAACGGGATTCCCGCAAAGATAGACAGTGTATTTCGTTACACCGACGGCCGCCTTTATTTTATTCAAAACGACATGTTTTTTGAATATAATGAATTTACCATGAGCTTAATTCGCATCGGTAAAATGGATCTTTCATTTTTTGGTATATCTTGCCCTAATGTAGGCGTTTTGGCGCAGCTTAAAGATTTATTACATAAGATTATATCTCGTAATATAAAATTTTAGTTATGTAAAAATAAATAAAATGTATATTATTATAAGCCCAATAAAAATATATTATCATTAGAGCTCTCGTTTTCTTTAATCAACCTATGCCAAACCCGTTTTCTTTAATCGACCTATGTTCCAAGTCCTATACAAGTTGTAAAATAAATTACTTTCCCTATATCTTTTTCGATGCATACGGAGTGTTATGGTCATTGTAATTTACTAGCTTGCTATCACTTGTTAAATTAACTTTTACGACACAGTGGCGTAGAACAGCTGTTTTAAAATTAATTATATTTGCAGGATTATTTGGTCTATGACCCTATTAAATAATGCCTTATTTAACTGCTAGTTTGATTGCTCAGATATTGTGACGTACATACTCAAGCTACAAGAATTGAGTTATAATATTTAAAAAAGATATAAAAAACAATATAATATTAAATGTGTCTTATATTATACTGATAAAAACCCACATGTAGATAAAATGTTAAAACAAACTATTATACAGGTATGAAAAAAAAAAAAACTAAAAACAATTTTCATTTCTTTATGGCTGTTTTGAAAAACTAATACCCAAACTACTTGGTGCAAATGCCTATATAAAGTAGTTGTATTCTACATAATAACGAAGAAGGGTTCGTGAATTCGTAATAAAAACAATGGCTTATGTGGGTGCGTGTCCATATGAGACGCATTTTAAAAAATTACCTAGGTATACTGATATCGTTTTAGGGAAATATTATAAAAAATTTTATTCAAAATAAAAAAGATTACCTTAACTTTCGAGCGTTTTAATACATATTTTACATATAGGCGCACAATTTTGAGCATCACGCTTTAAACGTATGCACTTTTCAAAGCAGATGTTTAAATTTCTTATAAACGAAATATTTAAGAAAAAGTTGTCTGTAGAAAACCCTTGCGATAATTTGTTTAGACCCTCTGGTATAGAATCATTATAAATAAATGAAATTTCAAAAAGTTCTATATAATTTTCAAAATCAATCTCGGGTACTGATAATAATGTCTCATTTTTAAGGTTATATGTAAAAATTTTTTCGCATAAATGACAATTAAACATTTTAAAATTGTTCATATAAATTCAATTTTCATAAAACTATAAAAGGACCTATTGTTGTCTTGTTAATACGCTCTATCATAGGGATACAAACACTTTGAATAAAAATACCAAGTCAGTTTAAAAACCCCCCCCCGACACCATAATAAAATTCAAAAACTTACCTGTTGCAAACTTATAACAGAAACAATTAAGTGCTCTCACCATTTCTGCACTATTTATAAGCCCCTTCTAGAGTGACGCTAAATCCTTGAGCGTTTTGTTGGAGTGGGGCTACTTGAATTTTTACTTCTCGATCGTTCTAGAATATTATCTGTTATGGTGAGGTATAGCTATAAATACCAGAAACCACTGCAGGAAAGCTAGTTCACCGATTTCTTCTTTTCTCGAATTAGGGGCCTGAAAAACTAAAAATGGCTGCTAAAATTGCTGTTGTAAACGGTCTAGACCTGGAAGAGGGTAAACTTTACCGTATTCTTGACATCGAGAACAAGGACGGACCCTTTGGCATTTCCACAATTGTCTATCTAGAAGACGATAAAATGGTATATCTCCCTAAAAGGATGACCAAAACCGAGGCAGAAGTGGCTACCATACGTTGCAGTCAATTAGGCCTTGTCCGTACTGGCAAACATTTTGTAGAGAAATACAGATGCACTACCCCTATTTTAGAGATTTTGAAGTTCTGGTGAGTTTTTTTATATTATATCAATTCACTATTCATTAGCCCATTCTTTTTTCAGATGCAAACTGCCTTTTATTATAATCGCTATTTTATCGGCCCCATATCTTTAGTTTTTATTATAAATTGATATAACGTTTTAAATTGTAAACTTATTTTTGTTAATATACCTTGGGATTTCAAAATGTTTTTTTAATTTTCCCACAGCCCCATTTGAAATGAAACACAAAAATTAATTTTGAATATTTAATTAAAAAATATAGACATAAACTATTTTTTCGTCTGGGTCCGCCCAGACGATCACCCCCCTCCCATGGAGGGGGCCATGCCACAGTTCTATATGGTTCTCTGGCAGGGCATACTCCGGGTGGTAGTTATGGAAAATATATATCATCTGAAAATGCCGTAATTAGGCATATAAAAATAATTGTATTTTTTAAAATCATACCGCCTCGCCGGGAAACATCTCCCCCACCATAAATTCAATGAAATTGATGATTTGTACTGCTATAAAAGAAAACCCCGAATTAAAAAATTAAAAAATTTATAATAAAAAGAACTTACCAGACATATTTTCACGTTTGCAAGTAAACGGGTGTTCAATCTATATTTATATAAGTTTTTCCTACTATTAAAGAAATAATTTTTATGATGCATAAATATATGTCGATTTGAGTACGTACTAATTTTTCCTACTAGTAAAGAATTAATTTTTATGATGCATAAATATATGTCGATTGGAGTACGTACTAATTAATTCAAACACTAATATAATATCATCATATACGGGGCATTTTGAAAATGTAGATAATGGGCTTGTTTATTCTTTACACTGATTTTAAATACATATACGAGGCTGGTAATAACTACTCTGTTGGGATATTTTAAACGGGGTTAATGGCGGATTAGACAGCTTAACGGGGTTTTGATCCACCTAGCCGGGGCTTGAGGGAAACGAAAAATAATTATTATATGTTCTCTTCCAAGATTAATTTTAAATATATCCCCCAAATACGTACAATCAGTTAAAATGTAGTTGGTCTTCAGCTACGTCATTGTACTAAAATATACCATTTAGGTCGAATGTTATGGCTGTTTATAGATATAATTTGTAATTTAAAGGCGTAATTTAACGGTTAAAAGTGTTTCATACCCCCTGTATACAGATCCCATTAGTAGTAATATATGCTTGCTTTTATTCGCCCACATTATACATTAATTATTTATTAAAAGGATAATTACTTTCAATGCAAAATTGCATATGTAATAGACCAACAATGTTGATGAAATTTGCATATAAAACCACTTCTACCTCGCGTTGTGACTCGATTTTATATGATCATTTTATTGAAAGATAATTAATTATGTATTCTGTTTTTATTGTGCGATTCGGTAAACATATCCTTAAACATAATAAAATTCGAAAAAGATCTTATTTTCTCCGATATGACCTTTATATATTACCATAATAGTGCATTTGACTTGAAAACTGCATATATTTCTGAAATAAAACGTTGCTAAATGATTACAGATGTCTTTTTATTTTACGCCGATTTTTTATTCCTTTAATGTAATATACCAGGGCGGTAGTAAGTGATATTTTTATGTTATAAATAAAAAAGTTTTAAAATTGATTGATTTTCATTTAATTATGCAATCCTGAATGGCATTCCGATAGGGTATTTATATGGGTATTTTTATCAATGCGATATGGGGTGAATGCTGTTGGAAGGTTTAAGATTTGTTAATAAATTGACATCGATAATAATATATCCCTATAACCACACTTAAGGTTCTTTGTTTTACCTAGTTACTGTTGCGAACGGGTATTGCAAGATGGCCTAAGCGTATTTTCTTAAATTTTCAGTATTGGAACGGCGGTGTTGCCGTTTCGACAATTTTTATGTTGAATAAGGGGAAATATTGGTTTGGCAACGCCATTAGTACTGGTTTGTCGATAAAATGGTGAAGGCATTATAAAAGCTAGGTTTACCGCCATTTTGTCGTCATCACCACACTTAGGTTTATTAATAAATTGATGAAGGCAATATTTGCTGATAGGGGCTTCTGGTTGCATAAGTTCAGGCAGTACCCAGATGGTGTGGGTATGCGCGAACGTAATTATAGATGGCGCTTGAAAATACTGTTTGCCAAAAGGACATACTAGATCCCCGGTTGTCTAATTACATGCCACGCGGTCTCTAACAATGTTCATTGATGACATGTTATGGCGCATGCATACTGCAACAGATGTAGCAATATTATGTAGACAAAAACATGTTGCCGCCATTTGCCCATCGTCTCCACACTTGGGTCCTTTGTTCCACCTATACGTTATAATTGGCGGGTTCCCCATATTTTTAGCTTATCAACATTGATCAACTCTTTTAATCTATATGCTCTCGTAGCGTATTTTGCAAGGCTTTGAGGTTCGGCCCCAGAGGATTGTGGTTCAAATCCCGCCGAGGACAAAAACTTTTTTTCTGTTATTATTATATTTTAAAATATTTTAACTGATTTACAACGTCATACCTACCATCGCGGTAAACAAGATATGAAAAGCAGGTGGCGCTACAGGTCTCAAGATAACAGGTACGTACATCTCTCCCCGTTAGGTGGCACCCCTACAATGATGTTACTATATAATCGGGGTAACGCGTGATCTGGGTTCCGTTGGGACAAAAGTTAGGTTAGAATAATGTGTGGGGGGTTAGGTGACAGCAGTGGAGGGTTCCACACAGGTCAATAGGGCCCTATATTACCGGCATCGAGCAGTTATGACGTCACTCACTAGGTGGCGATAGTAGCTGGGTTCCACTTAGGTTAATAGAGGATGGTGGCTTCCAGGAAAAGTGCCACGCCCTAAAATGGCCCGAAAAATGCAGATTTCAGGGCAATGTTATTTCTTATGGAGTTTTGGGTTGAGGGTGGTACTGCTATTCTACTGTCAAGCCTTGCATCTAGATCCCTATCTTGAAGGGTATGCAGAAATTTGGGTTTATATGGTAAATACTTGTGATTTTTAAATATTCTTCTAATAGACTTTTCTGAAATACCAACTTATTCTTCTCTTTCGGACAACGGCATTGTAGGAACTTCATTTACTGATAACTAAACATTTAAATCGTTTTCTTCCGTAGCTGCAGTTTTTCTATGGACAGTTTTATACTTATTTTCCACCGATCCACTTTGTTTCAATTTATTGACAATTCTAAATATAGTGGAATTGTGAACATTTTTATTGTATCTATTGTTAAAAATAATTGCTGTCTCGCGATAACTGTAATAATTGTCACCATGAATTAAAACTATTGCAATTGTCTCCTGTAAAGACAACTTTTCAACTTCCATTTTTATAGCAGAACTAATTAAATGTCATTAATTTAATTTCAATGTTTGACTTGTTTTCATGGCTGCTTTGATCTTAAATAGTATAGATTATGAGAAGGAAATTAATTTGTGTTATCATTTTTAGGCTTTAAGCTTGCCCTTGGGGCATAAGAAATCAGTTTTTGAAGAAATATTATTTTAAAATTATTTAATATGTGTACAATATATATTATTGATCCTTATTTTGCGTGAGAAATAAAATCCGTTCAAAATATATTTTAAATTTTAATTTTTTTCTTTATAAATCAAAAGGAAACTTTCTATGCATACTTCAATGTATAAAAAGCTATTTAGAAGATGCTTTAAGTCAAAGTAAATCAAAAAATATCAGTTAGATGAAATTAACTTGTTCCCTCAGAAAATAAAATACGGTGTGCAGCAAAAATATTTAATATTTTTATGTTTTTATTTTAAAAAGCCATAATATTATGAAAACAAACTAATCGGACTTATGATCGACGGTTATCTCTAACAAAGTGTGCAGAAAATCTTATTGTAGTACTGTTCGGTTGCCATTTATTTTTTATACAGGGTTATTCAGAAAACCCGATTAAATCCATTTATTTGTCCAAAATAAGCGATATTTGGAATTTGGGTATAACTTTGAAATTAAAACAATAATTCTTAGTAAAAAAATATTCTAAAATGAAAGATGGAGGTACTTTACTCTTAGCGGAATTTCAAATTTTTGATCCTACCTCGTATACCATAAGACTTTTACCGGATTTAATGGGTGTTATTTTGGTTTGAGAACATGCAGAACCTATCTAAAATAAAATTAATTTTCCAAACTTAAAGATAAAAAACTTTCCCATATGCTGCGCACTTTCTGCCGGTCACTGTATATATTTGGAGAGAATATTTTGGAATTTACCAAATTTTTCTATCTTTTTCTCAGCTCGATTCTGTTGCTAATAAATATATCACTTGTTTTTTTTTTTGAAATTAGCCGCCGCGTGTCTTTCCTACACGACACACCCAACAAAAAGCAGGTATTTTTAGTTGTCAAACAATTTTACGATTTATGGCAGGTGTTGACGTTTTCCTCTTTGCGAGGTGAATAATTAAATAAAAAAAATATAAAGATAATAGAAATAGTAAATGTTAGACATATTGTTGGAACTAGTCTTCCAACAATATTCTTATCTTTATTAAAATGTTATAACCAACCGTAGTATAAGTAGCAGTTCTTAACACAATTTTAGGCATAAATTAAAAACCAATGCGGCTTTTAATTAAAAAAAAAAACAACCCTAATGTAAGTCATTGCAAATGATCCTCACAAAGGTACATACATTTTTAATACAATTCGATTTCTCGATTGGCCTAAAAACTAAAGTATTTTAATTTTTTAGGATGCTTGCATTTATAGTCCTCCAGATGATTCAATAGCAGATCCTGATTACACCCCCCCATGTAGCGAAAAGGGCTTTGAAGAAAATGAGGTATGCTTTTTTTATACACTACCGTAAATAATACAATAAAATTATATTATATGCAGGTGCACTGAAAATATTATTCTTGAAACTTGAACTCTTTTTTTTTATGAAAATGGGGGGGGGGGGATATAACATTATAAAGGTCTGTTTGAAGTGTGAACTCTCTGAAAGTATAGCAGTCAAAATGAGAGTTTGTAAAAGTTTTAAACTTATTTTTTTTTCTTTTTGGATTGCAATCAGGGCAATAAGGTATCACATGACTAAAATTTCCTTTTAAAAAAATGAAGGTGGCGTCGGTTCCCAAATTTGAAACCTTCATTTTACCATCAAAAAGTGGAACACAGACCCTTATTTGGGTTTCTGTCTACGGAGCAAAAATAAATAAAAAAGGTAGGAATAAAAGTCTGTCTAAACCACAAATTTTTTTAATTGAGAGTTGGAGGGGGAAGAGATCTCTACATATTAGAGTACGATCTCAAAAATGGAGGACATGTTTCAACCTTAGTGAAGGTCATCTTTAACAATACAAGGTAAGAAATTGGTGGACAATTAAGGCGGGAGCCTAGTCATAATTTGTACACAAATTGGACGGATTTCTTTCAGACACATTAAACATCAATGCCGGAGTCGCTGAAGGTTTTCTAATGTCGCCCACCCTCTTTTTACTATACATTCACGATCTTTAGGAAAAAAACTAAAAATCCTATATATAGCTTCGCTGATGACAGCACACTTGTTTCATCTTTTACTCTGGATGCTCTTACATCAACTGTCAATGCGCATCGCTATAGACAGCAGAGGTCTCACATATCAACACAGACCTACAAGAAATTCTGCACTACTTGAAGAATCCATTGTTAACAATAACTAAATGTCTTGCAAGTCTCGTTTTAAAACAAATTCTCCTTCCATACTTTAACCTTTTCGCTGCGGGGCGATTTTGAGCTGATGCAACCTGCTGTGCGGGAGACTTTATAGGACAACCGCAGAGCTGAATGATTTCTCAGAAAAAAAGTGCAAAGACAATATTTTTTTATTTAAACAAATACAAACCAGTGGCGGATCTATGGGGGGGGGGGGGGCATCGGGTCCAGACCCCCCCAGGAAAGTAGAAATTTAGGCGAGGCATCTAACAATTTTGGCCTGCGGCGCTATTTTTGCGCCTTCGGCGCTGTTTGGCCCCCCCAGAATTCATTTCTGGATCCGCCACTGATACAAACAATATAAAAACGAGTAAGAAGTTATAGCAAAACAGAACAGTATAAAATAATGTGAAGAAACAAACTATAAACTATTTTAATAATTTTTTTGTGTGTGATAAAGTCTGAAACAGGGAATGATACATAACGCTATATTCCCACAATCGACACACATGTAAACCGATTTCTTCACAACTTTGTTTTTTGCACAAACTGCACATCTTCTTTGGCCGCATTTTCCTTTTTCAGTAACGGGGACTTTCTCTGGAAAATGTCTTCCTGTCAGCCGGCCTGGGTGATCACCTGGAGCTCTCCCTCTGGATAGAGACCTGCAACAAATTTTAAATTAGTAGTTTAGATAGGTAACCAATTTTGAACTACTCATACCCATTTGGTGGGGGGTATTTCGCCAGTATCTCTCGAATCAAGTCCATCTGGAATTTTGCTAGTGGAATAGACTTCTTCGTTGTCTCCTTATACAAGACATGCGCATTCAAAAGGGCCAAATCCAAAAAATGAAAGAATAGCTTTTTGTACCATTTTGTTGTGCGACGTATACACTCGACTGAATGAAGAAGCATGTCAGTTTTATCGACAGCACCCATAAACTTATTATAGCGAACTATACATTCTGGTTTCATGATTTGACGGTGAGTGGAACGGTCAACTTTTCCTGTTGGTGCAGTATTGTAATCGTGAGCAGTAGTTAACATGTAAACCTCCCTTTTGTCGCAATATTTTACTGCCAATAGCTGGTCAGCAGTCGATCTAAACGTTAATTCTCCCTTTTTCAATTTTTCTGCCATTTGCGGCATGTTTTTCCTGTTTTTTTTAACCGTCCCGCAAGCATTCGTTGAACGAGAATATAACCATAAGAAGAGATCTGGACTGGTGTACCAATTGTCAATGTACAAACAATGCCCTGCATCTAAATAAGGTTGTAGCAAAGTTAAAACTACATCTCCAGTAACACCAAATCTGTTGCTTTGATTTATTTCAGTTGTCTTTCCGGTATATACAATGAAATCTAGTATATATCCAGTTTTTGAATCGCATAAAACAAACAGTTTTACACCAAAACGGTGCCTTTTTGCTGGTATGTATTGCTTAAAAAATAACCTTCCCTTGAATAAAAGAAGACTTTCGTCTATGCATAACTCTTTGCCTGGCTTGAAACTCGATTTGAAAGAGTCTCTAAAATGATCAATTATTTTTCTGAGTTTGAAAAGTGTATCGTTATTTTTTGGAGCGTTGTTGTCGCAAAAATGCAATAAACGTAAAATAATCAAATAGCGGTCTCTAACCATCATCTCTCCAAATATAGTAGTTTTTAATAGGCTATCTTTGCTCCAATACTCGGAAATCTGCAGCTTTTTACATCTAGGCATTAACATTGTTAATCCAAAAAATCGCCATAGTTCGTCTATGTTTGTGTCTTTCCAAGATACTAAACGGGAATTTTGTTTGACATTAGTGTGTTCGCATATATATTTATAAAAATTGTTGGTCTCCTCTACAATAAAACTTACTATATCCTGAGTCAAAAATGTTTGAAAATACTCTAAAGCACTACTGTCCGCACCTAAGTGGTCTACAGTGCATCCACTAGCCAAATTAAAAGGAAAAATAGTAGGTTTAAAGTCCGTTTGCACCCAGTTAAAATCGAAAGTAGGAAAATCTGTCTCACCATCCGAGTCTATAACAGATTCTGCAGGGGACGCTGGTGCTTGTAATTCGTTCAAAACCTCAGCCTCAAGTTGATTTTCATCCTGATCATCCCATTCTGGATCTATACGACTCTCAATAAATTCATCTTCGCTGTCAGAACGCGTCAAAATCTCTTCCAACTCGGCCGTTGTGTAAAACTTTCCACGACGCGGAGCGACCATATTTGCCGCCATAATTCGCCGTACACACACCTCCAAGTAAGCTGTTCAACTAACGCGAGGAATTGGCGCGTCGCGAATACCCTTTCGCCAACGCCAAAACACCTCCCACCTATAGAAACTAAAATATAACCAGCCGCAGACAAATATTAATAAGTTTACTAAATATCGGACGCCCGCAACACAGACACGACCGGCTGGGATCCGAAAAATAGGACAGCCGCAGCGAAAGGGTTAATCAAAATGTTAGATAATATTTGAGTGGGGTAATTGTGAGTAGGGTAATTCCGTAACTTTCAAACCTCATTTACTGACTTAACATGAGTGAGGCCGATACATCTGTTTTTATGGACATTCAAGGATACCACTGCTCCTTTGGTTACGTTCCAAAAGAATTAGCGATTTATGATGGGATTCGCTGTTCAAACTATCTATTTAAATCTCCATTTAAGAAAAATTTGTTAACTGTTGGAGATTTGAAAACCGTGACTTGGGCAGAAGAATATCATGGTCTTGAATGGGACTGCGAATATATAAGTCTCCATAAAATTAATAGTATTTTAAACCATGTAGTAAAATGCTATCTGTCACCCAAAATTTACGTGAAAGGAAATGAAAAGGCAAACTCCTTACGAAAATTCTTTGATGAAGAAACTATATACAGTATTCCTATTGGTAAAGAGCCAAAGTTAAGTAAATTTAAGAAAATTTCAGAATGTTATTTTTATAAGAATGGTAATTGTTGGCATTGCGCTTTGGCAAATGTAAAATTACTATATAATTATAGAAACTGTTACTAATTATTTTGTTTTTTTTTCTCCCTAAAGTTGCTGAAAAGTTACTCTGTGTATGATATAGTACCGCTGTTGTTCCTGTTTTTTTTTGTTACTGGTTTCCTGTTTTTTACTGTTAAATTCCT
This sequence comes from Polydrusus tereticollis, assembly GCA_963920685.1. NCBI lineage: Eukaryota > Metazoa > Arthropoda > Insecta > Coleoptera > Curculionidae > Polydrusus > Polydrusus tereticollis. Next base: position 27,248,961 of record OY987334.1, read on the forward strand.
ATTTTTTCTCTCTCGCTGTCTGTATGTCTCTGTCTGGATTCCTGTTTTTTCTCTCTCTATCTGCTGTATGTCTCTGTCTGTCCATCTCATTCTTTGTTTAAGCAATGAACATCCTGTAGAATATCGGATTATGCTAACGATTGCGGTTAAATTCAACCGAGTTCAAGGTTAATTGTCTTATAAGAGTTCGATGGCATGGCTTCCGAGCCCGATGACGTCGTAGCGTGAAATTCGTACGGTTAGAGTGTGCAATGGTGGGTCTGCTCTCAAGCGAATAATAAGGGAAAGGGGAATATCTGTTTTGAACTCTCAAGCATATTGAGTGAAATGTGGTGGTTGAGCTCTCAAGCGAATAATAAGGGAAAGGGGAGTGACTGTTTTGAACTCTCAAGCATATTGAGTGGAATGTGGTGGTTGTGCTCTTAGTAAATATATACTATTATGCTTCTTTTGGATTAACTTAAAACTTAAATATCTTTTAAGTCAATCAAATCATTTATTTTTCTTACTACTTAACACGAAAGAAATTTTGTTTTTGGCCTTATGTAATTAAACATGGTAATTTCACTTCTAAATTTAAAACTTTGTTCATATTCACTTGAGTAACAGGGAGTTAAAACATCCTGTAACTATATTATAGAAATTTAAGTTACAACTGGTACTGTTTAACCAAAGTATTCATTTTCAAACCTTTTATTGCATTATTATTCGCTGGTCTAACGCCACCTTTCTAATATTACATGTAAACAAGCATACCTGAGGCTGACAAGCTCATCTGATGTCATTATTCCTATCAATTGCTGTCACAAGAATTCAAGTCTAATCAAGGCCTGACGTCTCCCTCACCTTCTCCATTGCTGAAGTCTATGCATGGAACACCTCATCGAGACAACTTCCAGGTGAAGAGGACTGAATCTTGGACACACCTCATGGATGACAAGCAGAGCTAAGTATTTGTCAGTCTGAAGGATAACTTTGTAAAGACCAGCAGACCATTTCTTTATTTTCACTTTAATTTTCACCTTTTTATATTGTAAACTGTTTCTTCAGAAACCAATCTCAATAACCATTATTATACAAGTATAGGTAAACTACCAAGTGTTTGTAAGATTTTGCATTATTTCTGGTAGGATGGCGCCCTAAAAAACTTGTCAGATAATAAGACAAACCCACACCTAACAAAAAAAGTCTTCTTGGCCGAGGCAACTCAACATCATTTGAATGATTATCAAAAACGTTACACGCTTAAATCTCGAAGAGTTTGATTACGATATTATTTATAAACCCGGCAAATTAAATACAAATGCTGATGCATTATCACGCGTTCAAATTAACGCATTAGAGAACGAATCAATTATAGCGAACCCCGGAGATATCGATATTGTAACCTTAGAAACACTAAAAGATATGGCAGAAAACGTTTCAGAAGACCCTAACAATCAAAACCCCGAAAATATTCTAATCCTAAGTACCAGTAAATATTAAAACCAAAAACGAATAAAATAAAATTTTTATCTGATATCAGAATCGATCAACCCGATCAATCACTTATTGATACACAACATTCGACTTTTAACGAATCAACCAATACAGGTATAAAAATGTTAGACGAATCGATTAACAACAAAGTCAACCAAATTTTAATATTCCCATGGCCTCATCACAAAGTTCATATTTCACAAGAAAACTATCAACATCAAAAAATTATCACTTTAGGTTCGTTTTGGTTCAAACTTAGAACCGTTCTAGAACAGTCCGCACATGCGCATCGAGATATTTCTGTTTTGGTTCGTTTAGAACCGTTTCCGAACTGAAAGTTAAGCATCTTGGTTATATTTCGAACCGGTTCGTAACCGTTCTTGAACTATCAATGCAGTTCCAGCTTATTGATAGAATCGATTCCGGATTTTTAATTAGCGCACGCGCAGAATTTTCAGCTCATCAGCTGATTTTATTATCTTGGTTTTTGTTGAAACGTTGAAACTAGAAATCACAAAAAAACGGGTTGTTCAATAATAATTAGTATGGGAGGATAACTCTATAGTTATGGCAAGTACCTACAAATTTATATATAAAAATTAATTGAAATAGGGAATCTAGTAAATTACAATTTTCGAGAGTATTGAAACATATTATTTATCAGTTCTTGTAGGATCAGCTTTTAAACTCCAGCAGCTTTAAGCTCCAGGTCGTCTTCAGAAGTTGATCATATATTTAATAACTTAGTACCAGAAGTTGTATATTATGCTGAAAATATTGTCAACATTTGTATGTACTCAGACACTCAGTTTATATAACATTTTAAGTCCCCAGAGGAATCGTAGTAAGCTTAGCGGCAGAATTTGAACAGAGACTGTACTATCCAACACATGACACTGGGTTTGAAGGAGTTGCTGCAGTTCAGTTAAATAAATAGTTTACTTAATTACGATTTTATTCTTTGAAGTAAAATTTTAACCCCACATTGCAAGTTTTCTAGTAGTTTAATACTTTTATAGAAAATTAAACAATAAAACCAATCAATTTCTACAACCCATAATCCTTCCTCAAAGACTTCTTAAACCAAATAGGGTGTTTTTCAGGAAGAATTATGTGATGTTTTAGCGGAAATGGCGAAATTAAAAAAATAAATTTCGAAAAATTTTTTTTCTTTGCGACAAGAAAAACTTCGGGTTTGTGATCAGCGACCGTAAATTAGCCGATAAAAATAATGAGCGAAAAATTCCCTGTATGCTTTAATCTGATTAATTGTCAAAAAAAATTAAAAAGTTAAAAACAAGTTAAACAGAATTAAACAAGGTTATGTTGAATAGCCGTGAATAGCGTGTTATTCACTATTCATATGGTGTTATTCCAATTCGTCTTCTCTTTTCAGAGAAAGCAAATAATTATGTTTTGGTTTTTTCAATTTTAAAACCAGTTCTCAGCCGTTCAAGAATTTACTGCTGCGTGCATTTAGTTCTGCTCAATTCTCGAACTGTTTGGAACTAATCCTTATTTTACAACCAAAACGAACCTTTTAAAAATCCCAGAACTAAGTAATGAAAACCTTATTTTTGAATTCTTACGCGACTACACAATACTAGGAAAAACCTACCATATGCATTTTCACACGGATATGCTGTATATTAATTTTAATAAAGTTTATCTCGAGAAATTCTCAGAACGAGGTCCGAAACTTATAAAATTACAAAATTATTAAATACTGTTAAAGATTTTGAAGAACAAATAATGTTAGTTAAAAATCATCACGAAGGAAAATCGAACCATAGAGGTATTACTGAAACGATTGAATATTTAAAAATAAATTATTTCTGGATAGGATTAAAAGAAACGGTAGCAGATTTCATTAACGCATGCGACACATGTAACCGCACAAAATATGCTAGGAAGAAACCATACACCCCTTTAATTGTAACTGAAACAGCCTCGAAACCCTTTTAAATAATCCATATTGATATTTTTACTTTTGATGGAAAAAGTTACTTAACCCTAGTAGACGCATTTACTAAACTAGCGCAAGCGTACTTAATAGAAGGCAAAACAGCTATTCATGTCAGCAAAGCTTTAATTAAATATCTTTCATGTTATGGTATCCCCGATCGATTTATTTTAGATAACGGATGCGAATTTAATAACGAGACAATTAAAGAAATATTAAAATTAACGTTCACTTTACAACCCCGTATCACCATGATTCAAACGGTATAGTCGAACGATTTCATTCCAGTATAATCGAACATTTACGCATATTATTAGAGACGCACCCGAATGATAAAGAAAATATGATGGACTACGCCATAATAGCTTACAATAACACCATTCATTCCACCACTAAATACACACTATTTGAACTCACCTTTGGCCATACCAACGCTAGAGACCCAAATGAAATCTTTATGGGTAAATTATGATTTTGAGCCAGAAAAGTACCTTTTAAAAAAACAACTAAATACTATAACGACCCGTTCCCTTCACTTTCTGTTTATGCATTCTTTTAGATAAGCTTTAGGTTATAAATACAGGGCAAATGCATTGTAAAAAGTCAGTCTAGAAATAAACGTACTTTTGTCAACCTAATGGCTTCTCGTCTAGTGTGAAGGATTTTTCTATATTACTTAATTCCTCCCTCCTTAGGTTTGAAGCTCTTGATTCAAACAAGGGTAGACTCTTAAGTTTGAAATTTGTTGAAGTGGTACAGTGTGTTCTTCATTTGCTGGTTTTTCTTTAGGCCTTAGGAATATTTTCCTTATGACAATTCTATACCTAAATGCAATGTACAAAATTATTATAACAATAACACAAGATATCATTGAAAACCAAGAAATCTGGTGTTGCCATTCAAGATTTTGCATTTGTGTTGAAATCTTGTTGTCTTTAATTAGTTGCTTTATATCGTCAAATGGTTGTATTGAGTCGATTTGCATAATTGCATTTCTTTCGAATAATATTTTAAAATCAGGTATTTTAATATTAATACTACTATTAAATGAATTATAATGTTCACTTTCTATCTCTAGGTTACATGCTTCTAACACTAATGTCGGTTTACTTATAACAATTTCTTGTTTAATACAATTATCGAATTATTTTACCTTTTTATTGGTGTTAATTAATAATGAATTGTTTCTCAATTGTTTAATATCTAAATGATTATTAATTTGAACAATCGTACAATTTTCAAGAGTTTTAAGATTACATTCAGTTTTTAGAATTTTGTTGCATAATGCAAAGTTTCTTAATTCTATACATGGTTCCGATACAAAGGCAATGTATATATTTTCTATAACATTTTCTCTTGGTAAAATTGCAAAATGGTTTTCCTTAAATATTAGGGCATAGATTTTTTGGTAATTATAGGTAGGAATGTGAAGTATGGGAATTTCTAGTACAAAAATTATTTCGGTATTTAAAATAATCGCATTAAGTTTACAAATATTTAAGGTTTCGAAATAGTGCAGTTCAGAGAAAGGTAGTAATTCTTCCTTAGTAAAAAGCGTACATAGCAAGTCATATAAATGTGACATGTCCTGATAATTAATTATTGCAAGGTTTACTTCTTCTTGTGAACTAAGTGTTATTGTAGTTAACAGGGAAGAAATAAATTGTTCAAATGCTTCGACATATAATAGTTCGGTTAAAACGGCTTGTTGTATTGTTATTTCGGTGTTTAGTTTATTTAATTTTGAATTAAATTTTTTAAGATTTTCCGAAATTATAAGTGAATTATTTGCAAACCTTTCTTCTAGTTTAGATAAGATTGACAAAGAGCGGGTATTTTGCAGAGTTATTTTTTCTTCATTATTTCTAAGTTTCTCCATATTAGTCATAATGTTATTTAAATCGCTCTGGTCTAAATTTCCAGTTACGTACCTAATGACAGTTCCGAATCCATTAACTAGTGCTCTTTTACTTTTTTTGTGTGTAATTAAATTTAATTTGTCTTGGATTATTTGAACTCGGTTTTCTAATTGTTTTAAAATATTAAAATTACTTCTGGTTTCATTTATTTTTAATGTTAGAAAGTAGGTATTACTCAGTATATTTTGAAAACTTGTCTTCATATTAGTTATATTAATATGAAAGTAACTTTTATGATAAAAATTAATTACTTTAGCTAAACCTAAATTTTCTTGTACGTACGGCGTGTCGTCATCAAACCTGTGTACGTGAAGGGCCTGGTTGTTGACCATCAACAGGGTCAGGTGCGTTATCAAAATCCTGCAAAGAAATTTCTTTACGTATCTTTTTTACATGCCTAACGTTAAAAGATTTGGGTAAAGTCTTCTCGTTTGCGTTTAATTTAGATTTTAAGGTGGGTTTGATGATGTTATTTTCAGCACGAAGAATAAGGCGATCAACGTACAACAGTATTTATTTACAATGTCCGATATACAGTATAGTGAATGACAATAAGGGCGCGGCGTCAGCGTTCCGATCGGAAGCACTGGTACTCCGTAGATTCTCGGTCGTCAATCTTGTCCACAGGCGAAAGTCCCCTAAGGAAGCAGTCAAGCAGAGCAAGAAGGGCTGGTCGAGAGTCGGCGGCGAACTCTGCTGGTCTTAGGGCGGCTGGCGTCTTTTATACAGTCCGGGGCTCGCTTGAGATGCGTTGGATGGAAGGGCGCGTAGAAGGGCTGCTTGGCAGAATACTGGTGGCGCTTTGAGAGGGTAGTAGCGGCGCGCTTCGGTACTACTGCCGTATAGGCACTGTGGTACGGCTTTATTGTGCTACAGTCTCCCCCTCAGAACCTTCCTGACGTCTCGGCTGGTGGTTCTGGACCTTCTTGGGGCGTCCTCGGCGGCGTAATGGCTGGATTGGGGCGATGCCTTCTTCGGGGTCGTCGACTGGCGTATTCAATCGGGTGTTCCTCGTGTCCCTCCCCCTGGAGTAAAACCGCCCCTAAGGCGTAGGCGCTTGCATCAGTGCGTAAAGTGAATGGCTTCGTGTAGTCTATGCATAAGCGAATGCCTCCACCTTGCTTGGGCACGAGTACCACTGGAGCCGCCCATGCACTTTCACATTCTTCGATGATGCCGTCTGCCAGTAGTGCACTTACTTCCTTGGCCAGGGCATCCCGTCGGGTCGGCGTCAATCGGTATGGGGGGCTACTAATGGGTGCGTGGTTGCCGGTGTCGATACGGTGCTCAGCGTAAGGTGTCGGCGGGCCACTATCTTGGAACAGCTTACTGTGGGCTTCCAATAAGTTGTTAAATTCTTCTCGCTCAGGCGCCGTCAGTGTGGTTGCTTCATCGTTGGGACGCAGTTGTAGGTCTATGATGGCGAAGGTTACTTCCGGGTAGAGGGGTGGTAGTTCATCTAGTTCGGCCCACATCTCTTCCACTTGTCCTGCTGCATCATGCATGACGTAGTCCTGGCGAGAGAAAGGGTTCGGTATGGATGGAGGTCCTGAAATTTCGGGTCCTATAAACGATTCATGTCTGTTAGGATTTCCAGTCGAGAGGTCAGGGCCATATCCCGCGATTAGTCCGGAGATGTGGTCGCACTCCATAGGACGTACTGGGGATTCCTCCAATGGCGATAGGACGTTTGGTATTTGGTAGAAAGCGGACATCTCTTCACAGGGGTAGACGTCCGCGTCATGAGATACTGGGAGCGAGTCCCTGATATCAAATGCATGCCTCTGGGTTGGAGCTGGTGATAGTGGTGATAGGAGCTTCGGTATTTGGTAGAAAGCGGCCATCTCCTTACGGGGGTAGGCATCCGTTTCCTGGGCTGCAGGGAATGAGTCCTTAATGATAAAGGCATGCTTTCGTGTTGGAGCTTCTGCAAAGAACCATCGTCTGTGGAAGAAGTCAAGAACGAGGCCGGCATCCTGGATAAAGTCGATACCTAGGAGCGTTTTGGCGTCTGGTGTATCTGGCAGGATAACAAACGTCGCTCCCACGATCCTTTCCTGCAGTTGTACCGGCACGGTGGTTACTTGGACATTTTGAAGTTGCCGGCGGCCGTCTGCGAAAGTGACATACATCTTTTGGTAACAGAAAGTGTGGCCATTCTTTTTTAGTACTGCGTGTAAGTCCGGGCTGGCTATACTGGTTCGGGCTCCTGTATCCAGGTAGGCGGTCCCGGTGATGCCGGCAACGGTGATTTTTACAGCGGGTCGGGCTCGATCCTGCGTGCTGACTGCGCAAAATCCCGTTTCCGGAATAGGTGGAGAGTGTTTAGTGCTACAGTTTTGACAGTTCCTACGAATAACTCCAGGCTTCTGGCATCCATAGCATCGTAGGGTATTAGCGCCCGTTGGCTCAACGGTCGTACCACGGGTTGCTCCACTGTTCCCTAAACTTGCTAGTCGTTTACGACAGACGGTGGCGTCATGTCCGGGTGCACGGCAGTGGGTGCATCGGTTCCTAGGTTTTCTGTTAGGCGACGGCCCCCTGTGGGTGTTCTCCTTTTCTTCTGGTGTGCTTGCTTCTATAATTCGACATTTGGCCAGTAGTTGAGCCAGTGTCGCGACGGACTCGCGGTTTATTCGGTCCTTGATGTAGGGGCGTAGTAGTCCATACAGCATGTCGAGTTGGGCATTTTCATCTGGTGGCGTCGGAAGTTGGGCAAACAAGGCTCGTTTTCCTGCGATGAATGTTCCAGTAGGCGTGCGGTTGTCCTGCGGTGATCTGAATATCTCCTGGTAAATCTGATAAGCTGGTAATGTGGGTGCAAACTCATCTCGAATCATTTGTTTCGCATCATTCCATGTCCTGGCTGCGGCTTTTACCCCTGACCACCATGTATGTGCTGGTCCTTCCAATAGTAATGTTAGTCCAGCCAGGGCGTTGGCGTCGGTTATGCCTTCACTTTCCTTAAAGAAGTCGGCGCTTGTAACGAAGTCGTCTACAGCTTCCAAGGATCGTGTTCCGGCAAAACGGGCGGTGCATTGCGTGAAGTGTTTCACTGGAGTGGGTGGCTGCATTCTTCTTAGAATGGCTTCCAGGTCGTTGGCTGATAGCTCCATGGCACGGGTTGGGCTCCTTGTCCGCGGTATGTTTACGCACTATTACTACTTGGACCAAAGAATTTGAGAAAAATGTTGTTTTCTCGACACTAACGGATATGAGTTTACAAAGCGGCACACTGCGATAAGTCCAATTTCTATCGTAACACTCGCGACAAAAATGTATATTCCGTGTGGTTAATTTCCGCACTTACTTCGGGCTCACACGTTGGTTTTCGCACTTACTTCGGGCTCACACGTTGGGCTGCCACTTTAAGGTGGGTTTGATGATGTTATTTTCAGCACGAAGAATAAGGCGATCAACGTACAACAGTATTTATTTACAATGTCCGATATACAGTATAGTGAATGACAATAAGGGCGCGGCGTCAGCGTTCCGATCGGAAGCACTGGTACTCCGTAGATTCTCGGTCGTCAATCTTGTCCACAGGCGAAAGTCCCCTAAGGAAGCAGTCAAGCAGAGCAAGAAGGGCTGGTCGAGAGTCGGCGGCGAACTCTGCTGGTCTTAGGGCGGCTGGCGTCTTTTATACAGTCCGGGGCTCGCTTGAGATGCGTTGGATGGAAGGGCGCGTAGAAGGGCTGCTTGGCAGAATACTGGTGGCGCTTTGAGAGGGTAGTAGCGGCGCGCTTCGGTACTACTGCCGTATAGGCACTGTGGTACGGCTTTATTGTGCTACAAGATTCTTTTTGCGAGGTAATTCTAATTGGTCTATATTTTGGTTTTAGTTTAGAACTTCTATCATTATTGGGAATGTATACTTCTTTACCTGTTAATTGAGGGTTTTCGGAATCTTTAGTTTTATTTTGCTTTTCTAATACTTGGCTTTCTTTATTTAAAGTTTTTTGATATATTAAATCGAAAAATGGTATCAGTTCTCTTTTTCGATGTAAATTGTATTGTTGATAAATATCCAGGTTTAAATCTATTTCGTGAGAAATTAAATTATCGTATGGGCCATATAATAGTGAAAATGGTGTAAAACCAGTGGCAGAGTGCACACTTTGGTTATAAATTAATATTGCTGTTATCATCATGTCTTTAATTGAATCATTTTTATGCATTAATCGTAAAACACTTAACCTTTCCTTAAGAGTACTGTGTAAACGTTCTAAAGGTGATAACGAATTAGGGTTTTTTATTGTAGTACAATGTAGATGAATTTTAAAAAGTTGGCAAAATTCCTTAAGTGTTCCGTTATTAAATTCGTTTCCGGAATCGCAAGTTATTTTCGAAGGAATGTTATGGTGCGTAAAGTAATGACGCAATTTATTAATTACAGTAATTGCATTTTTCGACTCAATAGCATAGGCTTGAGCATATTTGCTAAATAAGTCAACAATGGTTAGGAATGTTTGTTTTTCAACTGAAAATAAGTCTATAAAAATATGTTTATGTCTTTTTGCAACTAGGGGACATAGAAATGGTGGATCGTATGGACGTCGTTCATATTTAATTTTAAGGCAGATATCGCATTTATTAATATAATTTGTAATAATAGGTAGTATTTTATCTGTCCAGAAGATCTTTTTAAAATGTTCGTACGTTTCTTTGATTCCTGTGTGAGTTTTGTCGTGGTACTCTTTTAATTTTTCTTTAAATTCCATTTCTTTATTCTCATCTTTCTCTTTCTTCTCACTATCTGTTAATAATTGATTTAACGGATTTTCATTTACATCTTTTTCATCTTCATCCTTCTTTTTCCTATTCTTATTTCTTACATTCCTCTCATCGGCCATTCTTCTTATATACTTGACTTCTTACAAGACGAATCTCACACGTAAGATCCTCGTAATACATATCGGAATGAGAAGACGTTCAGCAGCTCGAGTGGACTCCCCGGAGAAATTGATTCCTCACGGATTGGTCGCAGAGATGCACACTTCTACTAGCCTTGTCTCTTTCTTCTTAAATTACATTAACTTCTTTATCAACTGACCCATTTCTCATATCTACTTTTTCATCTTTTCTTTCATCTTTCTTTTCTATTTCCTTTTTCTCCATCTGATACAGCATAGAGGAATTTCTTACCCAATTACCCATTAATCCCATAGTGGTAACCAGGGCCGTGCGGCAGATTTTCTTAGTATGATGCGAGTTTTCGAAATGCCGCCCTTAATAGCCGCTTTTGAAATATTTTCCCTTTGAAATAACCTTCGATTGAGATTTACAAAAAAAACTGTACAAAATATAAGAAAACTCTTTTTATTTTGAAAATACATAAGTAAATATAAACTACCTCTAACAATAATATCAAATATCAACTAGGTACAAAAATTTACTTTACTATAGTTTTAACCTTCGAACTTTTACTTTAGCAAACTCGTTAATTAAAGATGTGTAATCTAGAGTAGCAGCCAATGTAGATTCGATAGAAATTAATGATAGATTTTTAAGTTTTCTTTGGCTTATTGAGTTTCTTAAGTAGTCTTTTATTAGTTTTAATTTTGAAAAACTTCTTTCTCCACTAGCTACAGAGACAGGGAGTGTTAATAAAATTCGCAAAGCTATAACACTGTTCGGATACAAAGTAATTAAGTGATTTTGGCACAAGTAATTCAAAACATCTAAAGGTTTCATAGAAAATTTCAACATCCGGGATACATCACGTAGTTTTCTTCTTGAAGTTCATTTGAATTTATATCTGATTCGTTTTCCACCGAAAGTATTGTCTTGAGACTGGTACAATAATTTTCTAGCCTTTTGTCATCTATATCGTTTAGTTTCAAAATATCATATAAAAACTCAAAATTTTTACTATGGGATTCCAAAAGCGTGAATCGTTCATTCAGAGAGTTAATGGTAATATCCAGAATATAATAGAAGAAGTTTATTTTAAATTTCTTCTCCTCTGTTAAGGGTTCATCGACAGCTTTTTCATAATCAAATTGGCGCTTTTTCTTTCTGGATCTAACTTCAGTTTCGACAGGAAAATCTGTACTGCATTCAAGATTTTCTGCAATTTTATTTGCAGCAATTCTCAGTTGTTCATACCCGGATTGCCTATAATTTTTCATTTTTTGTATGGTTTGTAATAACATCCTTACACAATCTGACAAATTTATAGTAACAGATTGCCACAGCTTTGAGACGGAATTTATTTCAAATAAAGTATCATACCAAAGAATGACTCCACATATAAACTTGTAATTTTTAATCTGTTTTGCCAACCCTCTTGCCTTAACTCTAGTTTCTGCATCTCTGTTGACGTCTTCGATTATTTGGAATAATGCATCATAAATCTCGCAGAGTTGATACCGTAAAGGTTTTAACGCATCTATCCTGCTTGACCACCTAGTAGCACTCAGTGGTTTTAGAGTTAATTGTGAAACACATTTTTTTAGTACTTCCCAACGTTTTGTAGAACCAGAAAAAAAAGTGTAAAGTTCTTGTACAATAGAGAAAAAAGTTATTGTTTCTGTAGAAGAAGATGCTGCATCATTCACAACTAGGTTCAATGAATGACATGCACAGGGCACATAAAATGCCCTTGGATATTTTTTAAGTATTCTGTTCTGTACACCCTTTCTTACTCCCCTCATATTTGCTCCGTTATCGTATCCTTGACCTCTAAGCCACTTTAACTCAAAACCTAACTTTTCCAAATGTGTGAGAATAAGTTCTGTCAGACCCTCTCCGGTTGAATCACTGGCTTCAAAAAAAACAATAAAGAATTCTTCAATTTCATACTTATTTTGAATGGAGTTAAAAGCGACAACTCTTATTGTTAATGAGAGCTGTTCAACATGACTTACGTCTGGGGTACAATCGGCGATTATTGAAAAATACTTGGCGTTTTTCGTTATTTCGACTATTTTGTTTAAAATTACATTTCCCATCAAATTTATCAATTCGTCTTGTATATTATTGCTTAGATAAGTCACAGACCATTTATCAGACTCGCGTTGAACTCTCCTGACATGTTCTTCCATAACTGGGTCATACTCGGAAAGTAATTCTACCAACTTTAGGAAGTTTCCATTATTTGACCGAAACAAATGTTCAGTTGTCCCACGAAAAGCTAAGCACTGTGAGGCCAGTAGTTATTGACATAATTCGTTTTAAAACTCCTCTCCAATGCTGAATTTCCATATCCGTAATTCGTTGATATTCAGCGTCAATAGTTTTCTTCTGTTTTAAACGCATGTCCAATTCTTTCCATGCTCTAAAAGAATTTTTGTGATTCACAGACTTTTCATGCATTGTGAGGGCTCTTATAAGATTTCCCCAGTCAGAATAGCCTTTTTTGGGCCAGTCACTAGTACCAGACGAATTATCAAATAAAATGCAACAAAAGCAAAAAACGGCATCTTTTATAACAGAGTAAATCAACCAACTCCTTTCAACCATTTCACCATTGCTCAAAACTTTCAAATAATGCGATGACGAAAATCTACGCCTGTTTTTATTAACAGGAAATTCGAATTCTTTAATTTGATGCGGACCTCTCTCAACCAGTATTTGACGAGTTTCAGATGACATGCAGGAAGCATTCCATAGCGCAGGATCAGAAGGAATTACCTTTAATATCTGCTGGCTGCTACTAATGCTAGTGGTACCTGGCTCTTGATGAACTTCTGGTTGTAGTACTTTTTGGCTTTCTCCGCTTTCTTCAACAATTTCTTGTGCTTGTGGATTTGATTGGTGTGGCACTAAATTTTTATTTGCCAAATCCATGGTAGCCGCTGTTGATGTGGATGTCGACGGCTCATCTGATTCTGAACAAGACTTTTGAGCTAAGAATTCCTTCATAACGCAGCTTAGCTTTCTTCCTTCTTCCTCTTTCTTTAAGCGTTTCTTTTTATATTCACTTCCAGACAACTTTTTCCTTTTCTGTTCCATACTGCAATAAAAACAATAAATCAAAATCTTTCGCACCAACATGATTGTTACCAACATCTCGAAAAATTGAAATATTTTATACTATCATGCATAAAAAAATCAAAGTCTGAAAAAATACTCTGTCAAATTTTTTGCCCCTTAACCCCTAAGTACGCCCCTGAATTTTTTTTTTTATATTTTTTATGTAATCTCCAGAAAATTTCCTTTAATTTAATACCCCACAATGTTTCCCCAATGTGCACCCTTAGACTTTTTTATATTCTTACACATATTATTTTTTCTTTAGTCTAAACAAAATTTTCGATTATTTAATATATTTAGTTTAGTAAAATAATCTTCTCTTACCTTATCTAATTTTCAAACACAAAAAGCGTTTAGTTGTATGCAAAATATTATACTGGTACAAATATAATATATTTATATGGGATTTACTGATTTAAAATAAACAAAACACCAGCCACTTCCCGAGACAAATAAACATTGAAATCAAATAGATATTTTGGAAAGCCCAAAACAGGACCATCAGCACATAGTACCCGATATAAATAGTCTATTCTATTCTTTTGTGATAATTAATTGCTGACCCGACAATGCCGAGTCGGCATTGCCGACAAAGCTTTTAGGAACTGCCGCGCGGTAAATTACAAACGAAAAAAAATAGCGTCGCGCTGTCAATCAAATCGAATCCATCTTCTTTCGGCAAGCGCCAATAGTGATAGTGCTAATAGCGGTTTCTTTGATATGCCGGGGGGCGGTTTTTTGCGATTCGGTTTGACGGATGAATCATAAATTTAATATATGGAATGCCTAATGCCTATGATGTTAATACCGGAATAACACAGACTAATATAAAAAGCGTCACAATCGTCGCCTAAAGATTTTTAATTATTGAAGGATCTGAATTAATTGTGCCTATATTTTTTATTTTGATTTGCCGCCCCCTTAACCCCTTCGCTACCAGACCGATTTCGCTATCTACTATACAGGGTCCTGCAATAGTGCGTCAGGCTTCCATAGCTCCTATACGAATTTAGTTAGGAATTTCATTCATATGCTAACTTATACTGTATCATACGGGGTACTTCAGGAAAATATTTTTTTATATACAGGGTAGCCCAAAAAAGTGTGGACATAAAAAGTTTTGATTTTTTAAATGGGATACCCCATATTTTTTTGCATATTTAGATGTATGCTATTGTCCTTTATAAATGCCTAAAATTTTGTTTGATTTGCTTTTTTAGTTTAAGAGCAATCAATTAAAAACTAAAAAAAAACATATTTTGCAGTCGTGAAAAAAATATCAAAAAAACAATCTAAAATAAGTTTTTCAACCACGGTATGAAGTGAGTTTAATGACAAGAGGTTTAAAGATACTATGAATCGAATAGTATTTATCTATTTTATACAGGGTGTTCATAATATGGTTTCAAAAATGACACATTTCAAACCTATTTTTCTCAACTTTTCCAAATGGAACACCCTGTATATTATTTCGGTATTTTATATAAAATACACAAGCAATTTTTTTTTGTAGTTGAAGCATATAAGTTATTTCCAGCCGTTTTCGAAATAAATGCAAATTTCATAAATTATGTTGATTAAACAGAGTTTATTTTTAAAATTAAGCGTAGGCGACTAGACTAATATTTAAAAACTACAGTAATTGTTCAAAATGTCTTCCATTTTGTTCTGTGCACAAGCCAACACGCTTTTCAAAAGATCTGTTTACTTCTCTTAACATTTCAGGGGAAATGCTCGCAAACACGTCTCTTATCCTTTGCTGCATATTATTAGCAGTTGTAGGTGGATCTTTGTAAACAATTTGTTTTACGTGTCCCCATAAAAAAAAGTCTAGTTTTGTAAGATCCGGCGATCTAGCTGGCCAGACCGTGGGTCCATTTCTACCGATCCATTGGTTCGGAAAGGTATCATCAAGATAATTTCTTACCTCCCGTGAAAAATGTGCCGGAGCACCATCTTGCTGAAACCACATCCTATTTCTTGTATATTGCGGAACGTTTGCCAATAAACCTGGTAAATCATTGCGTAGAAAGTTTAAATACATGGGTCCATTAAGATGACCTTCAAAGATATGAGGACCTATCATAGTTTCACCAACAATTCCACCCCACACATTTAATGACCACTGATGCTGGTGATCGATTTGTCTCATATATCGCGGATTTTCCGTGGAGTAATAATGAAAGTTATGTCTATTTACACTACCGGTGTTATGGAAGGTTGCTTCGTCGGAAAATAAAACATACTTGAAAAACATTGGATCCGCTTGTATTTTAGTGCTTGCCCAGGCACAAAATTCGGATCGATTTTGAAAATCTCTATCGCTGAGCGCTTGATGCAATTGAATATGATAGGCATGGAATCGATGCTTTTTTAAAATCCGTTGCACAGATCGTTCACTTATACCTGTTGCGTTACCGATTTTATTTTGGCTTACGTGTGGATCTTCTGTGACTGTCAACAACACCGCAAGTTCATTTTCCTCGTTAGTAGCCGTCTTTGTTCTTTCTTCTTTTGTATACACAACATTTCCTGTTTCAACAAATCTTAGTAATAATCTTTTAAAACTTTTTTCTTCCGGGCGCCTTCTCTCTGGATAACGTGACGCATAAATTCTAGTTGCTAACAAGCAATTTTTTTCGCTCTCGCCAAGTACAAAAATCATATCGACCAACTCATCTTTATTAAAATTCATTTTAATTTCTTATAACTTATTCGCCCGATATTACACCTTTTTAAAATGAATTAAAGAACTTGTCAAACTAAGTATAAGAATCCATGTTTTATTTCAAAGCCTACTATGGGCTTTAGGGATAAAACTTACTAATGAACCTTTTTGCTGGTATTTCAATTGAAATGTTAAAAGGAAAGTAAACAGACCTTTTCAAAAACATGTTGGCTTCTGCACAGATCAAAATGGAAGATATTTTAAACATTTGCTATACTTTATAATTATTAGTAGGTGTAGTCGCCTACGCTTAATTTTAAAAATAAACTCTGTTTAATCAACATAATTTATGAAATTTGCATTTATTTCGAAAACGGCTGGAAATAACTTATATGCTTCAACTACAAAAAAAAATTGCTTGTGTATTTTATATAAAATACCGAAATAATATACAGGGTGTTCCATTTGGAAAAGTTGAGAAAAATAGGTTTGAAATGTGTCATTTTTGAAACCATATTATGAACACCCTGTATAAAATAGATAAATACTATTCGATTCATAGTATCTTTAAACCTCTTGTCATTAAACTCACTTCATACCGTGGTTGAAAAACTAATTTTAGATTGTTTTTTTGATATTTTTTTCACGACTGCAAAATATGTTTTTTTTTAGTTTTTAATTGATTGCTCTTAAACTAAAAAAGCAAATCAAACAAAATTTTAGGCATTTATAAAGGACAATAGCATAAATCTAAATATGCAAAAAAATATGGGGTATCCCATTTAAAAAATCAAAACTTTTTATGTCCACACTTTTTTGGGCTACCCTGTATATAAAAAAATATTTTCCTGAAGTACCCCGTATGATACAGTATAAGTTAGCATATGAATGAAATTCCTAACTAAATTCGTATAGGAGCTATGGAAGCCTGACCCACTATTGCAGGACCCTGTATTATACCAGATTTGCCAATTTTTTTTTTTTTTTATTATTTCATTTTTTTTTTCATTTTACAATGCAAAAATTCGGTTACAAAGAGAAATGAAATAAAAAATACTTATAAAAATGGTGGTAAAACGAACAAACAAATAAACAAAAAATATAAACAAATAAACACACTTTGATTACAACAAGAGATCTTATAAAAATCATAGAAACTTAATTGCGTTTAGAATTTTAAAAAATACGAATAAAAAAATAAACAAATAAACAAACAAACAAATAAACAAACAAACACACAAATGAACAAAAACAGTTTTCGTACGAAGAGATTGATTTAGTAAGTGTGGTACTGATCAAAGTGTTCTGTAGAACATAAATAAATTGGAGCATTAGGACAACTATTGCAGATATTACTTGTGAATATTCTTTTCTTATTGACTCTGTAACATATTTTGCAACTTCTCCTTTTCCTACGGCTTCCTGATGGTTCCCTGGGAACTGATTCTAAAATGTGCTTTATCTGTTTCGCCTCTTTTTTATTAGGTTTTTCATAGTTGTTTTTCAATTTTTTGTAGCCGTCAGAATATTCAAATAGCAGTTGATCAATTAGGAGTTTAGTAAAATCTAATACGTTAGTTTGCTTTCCACTTGAATGGCAATACATCACTCGAGAATTCAGTACCATTCGTTGTATAATATGAAATCCCATTTTTTTGAACCAACTGTAGCTTTTTCTGGTACATATGTAAGGTTCTATATCCTGATCCACCGCGTCCACTGCTCCCATATTCATATTATAATGATCAATAGTTGACGGTTTGTGAATCATAATATTGCAAGAAGAAGATGCCTGGTAGCGGGATTTTTCAACAAATCCAGCTGTATGTTTTGTGCTCAATAAATAGACATCTCGTTTATCTTTATACCTAATTACCAATACGTCTCCCTTTCTTGCAAAACATGTCTGAAATGTTTGTAAAGGTACTTCAGTTAGTTCCCTGGGCACACCTCTATTGGATCGAATAGTACCAGTGACATACGTGTTTTGGGTTAGTAAAAATTCTCCTAATCTTAGGGACATATACCAGTTATCGATCACTAACTCTCTTCCTTGATCTAAAAGGTTTTGAGCCAAAAACACCACTATTCGTTCAGACAAACTCAAACAATCTGCTCCTCGAATGTGATCAACTTTATATATGTCTTTCCCAAAATACAACGTGAAATTGTACGTATAGCCCCGTAAAGAAGGGTCACTCGGGCAAACACAAAATAACTTCATTCCAAACCGTGATCGTTTTGTTTTTATAAACTGCTTAAAATGCAGCCTACCTTTATACAGGACTAAACATTCGTCAATCGCAATAATTTCTCCCGGGTCTACAAGGTTCATACAGTTGTCCTTGATGTACGAAAAGAACATAGCTAATCGCGTAATTGGTCTTCCTTGGACAAAAGCCTTCGGATCACTAAATCTCAAAAATTTCAGGATCGAAAAAAATCTTGATCTGCTCATCACTTCTCCGCAAAAGATACGTGGTCCACTAAAGAGGAAATCTCGGCTCCAATAATCCGCGATTTTGGGATAACGTACAATGCCCATATATAAATTCATAGCAATAAACGTATACATATCAGCAATCGTAATATCCTTCCAAAAAATTCCGTGCACCTTTTGGGTTCCTTTTTCAATTAAAAACATACCTGCGCGTTCATTTGTCCATTGGCACATATCCTGCACAATTTGCTTTGACACAAACGCTTGAAAGCATTCCAAAGGGGTCTTTATGTTCTCCAAATCTACAGCAGGATGAAACCCTTGAAAATTGCAGGTAAAGGGAAAAATCGCAGAATGCCTTGTGTCCTGTAAACAAGAAAAATTTTAGCAAATTATTCAAAAAACAATTCAAAAATCATACCGAAAATGGGTCTGTAACTGTAGAAAAATCGCCCATCATTACGGGTTCTCCATCAGAATAATCCGATATGCTGGACAGGCTGTTATTATCATCTTCCTCATCCGTATCTGGTACGTATTCAGAGCCCGAGTCCTGGAATGGCTCACTATCGCTTGAACTACTCATTTTCGGGAGCAAAAGATTTAACCCCAATAAGAGCAACCACTAAACTGAACAAAAAATATCGCACAGCGACTGCCGACCGCTTATGAATTCCACAAGACCACAATAGCGAGCGTGACCTTGGGAGGACCAATCAGAAATTGACTCCTCCTATAAAATTTTGCTATACCAGGGCTAGAATACTATCAACGAAATTATACTGGCCCGTAAAATGAACAATAATGCAACTAACAAACATGTAGCCATAGTGGCAACATGGTATATTTGAGAACATACATTTGTAGCCACTATGGCTACATGGTAGCGAAGGGGTTAAGGTGCCGCCTGATGCGGCCGCATCTCCGCATCATATCACGGCACGGCCCTGGTGGTAACGGGTGTCGGAACAACTTCCTGAACCTGAGCCATTAAACGATCAAGGTCAGGCATCAAGATATCTCCTGTATTGGCCAATGTACGTAGATCCTCAACGGTACTAGTGCGCGCCTTTATAAAACCATCGTCTTACGACTCCACAACGCAAAAGATCCCTATCTTGAATAGTCATGTTTTCCATGACTATTCGACCCAATGTCCCAATATCAATGAGTCTTCGTCCATAATTATGAGGAAGATCATGAATTCTTTCGAGAGCTATTAAGCTATGTAAATGCTGATACAAAGCACTGGCTCCATTACAAGACTCAATCAGGGAGAGAGCTCTCTTCCAAACCGCCCCGTTTGAGAACTCTCCCGCCATCTGAAATCGAACGATCTCCTGCCAAATTATCTGTCTACAGACTATTAGCATCGTAACATCCAACACTAAACTCGACTCCACACGAAGTTGAACACTTTAACTTCGCGTTCTAATCATTTTTTCACTCCCACCAACTGTTCTCACAAACGCTAGTAGGCTTTTCGACTTAATTGTCACAACTAATAATTTTCCAACTCGATTGCCTCCGATTAATCCTCGTACAGCGTTGCCATTAAGACGTAGCCCAGAATAAAAATTATGTCTGTTGTACTCGTTAATCCGAACTAGAAAATTTAAAACATTCTTTATGAATGCCGTGCCAACAGACGCCAGAGCAGAATTGCTTCTAGACATCGCGTCCAAAAACAAGTTAACAGCTCTTCCGAGTCGCCAGCCCGCCATTATTATACTCTTCTCTTCATCATATATATAATAATCATCTGAATTGACCGCATAAAGTGGTCTAAGCTGATGACCCTCATACATTCCTCGTAATGGGTCATCCGCGAATCTCGCTATCTGTAACCAACCACCACCTGCATGGTTAGTAATTAGCTCCTGAAGATGCAAATTTAATCGCGGTTTGCCTCTCACCGCATGTAACGGAAAAACGTTCATTCCCTGTGGGATTTTATGCTCTCGTAACATGTCCAGAACATGATTATGCCTACCCATTTCAGAAATTCTGTCCTCACACGCCACTGCGGAATTTCTAGTAATCGTGCTTACATACGAGTTGTCGTTATATGATAGAACCAATTTAGCGAACAACCCGATAAATCCCATTAAATCAATGGCGCCTTCGCCACAATCTGACCAATCTATCTCTAACACTATAAGACCCGGGTTAACAAAAGTCGACAATATCGCAGTAAAATCCAAAGCCATTGAAGACTGATAGGACACCGAGATAATGTCTGTCAAGAAAGACATCCTTGTTCCCGACCCCTTAGCTTGTTTCATCAACACGCTCTCAGCAATTGGATCCAATTGCAATCTCGGAGCTAGCAATTCCATTACCATAGCATAAGAAAAGGGGATGGACAGTGGAAGATTATCCATCACCCAAATGGATAGACCGAAATCGCAGGCTGGATTATAAATATTAATACCAGTATTGACACGATAGTTCACCACCGACAACACATCACCTGCTGAAGCATTACTCATACGTTGAGCTCTCTCTCTTATCTCGGCCATTCTTCTTATATACTTGACTTCTTACAAGACGAATCTCACACGTAAGGTCCTCGTAATACAAATCGGAATGAGAAGACGTTCAGCAGCTCGAGTGGACTCTCCGGAGAAATTGATTCCTCACGGATTGGTCGCAGAGATGCACACTTCTACTAGCCTTGTCTCTTTCTTCTTAAATTACATTAACTTCTTTATCAACTGACCCATTTCTCGTATCTACTTTCTCATCTTTTCTTTCATCTTTCTTTTCTATTTTCTTTTTCTCCATCTGATACAGCATAGAGGAATTGCCCATTAATCCCATAGTGGTAACGGGTGTCGGAACAACTCCCTGAACCTGAGCCATTAAACGATCAAGGTCAGGCATCAAGATATCTCCTGTATTGGCCAATGTACGTAGATCCTCAACGGTACTAGTGCGCTGGCCATCTCCTTTATAAAACCATCGTCTTACGACTCCACAACGCAAAAGATCCCTATCTTGAATAGTCATGTTTTCCATGACTATTCGACCCAATGTCCTAATATCAATGAGTCTTCGTCCATAATTATGAGAAAGATCATGAATTCTTTCGAGAGCTATTAAGCTATGTAAATGCTGATACAAAGCACTGGCTCCATTACAAGACTCAATCAGGGAGAGAGCTCTCTTCCAAACCGCCCCGTTTGAGAACTCTCCCGCCATCTGAAATCGAACGATCTCCTGCCAAATTATCTGTCTACAGACTATTAGCATCGTAACATCCAACACTAAACTCGACTCCACACGAAGTTGAACACTTTGACTTCGCGTTCTAATCATTTTTTCACTCCCACCAACTGTTCTCACAAACGCTAGTAGGCTTTTCGACTTAATTGTCACAACTAATCCTTTTCCAACTCGTTTGCCTCCGATTAATCCTCGTACAGCGTTGCCATTAAGACGTAGCCCAGAATAAAAATTATGTCTGTTGTACTCGTTAATCCGAACTAGAAAATTTAAAACATTCTTTATGAATGCCGTGCCAACAGACGCCAGAGCAGAATTGCTTCTAGACATCGCGTCCAAAAACAAGTTAACAGCTCTTCCGAGTCGCCAGCCCGCCATTATTATACTCTTCTCTTCATCATATATATAATAATCATCTGAATTGACCGCATAAAGAGGTCTAAGCTGATGACCCTCATACATTCCTCGTAATGAGTCATCCGCGAATCTCGCTATCTGTAACCAACCACCACCTGCATGGTTAGTAATTAGCTCCTCAAGATGCAAATTTAATCGCGGTGTGCCTCTCACCGCATGTAACGGAAAAACGTTCATTCCCTGTGGGATTTCATGCTCTCGTAACATGTCCAGAACATGATTATGCCTACCCATTTCAGAAATTCTGTCCTCACACGCCACTGCGGAATTTCTAGTAATCGTGCTTACATACGAGTTGTCGTTATATGATAGAACCAATTTAGCAAACAACCCGATAAATCCCATTAAATCAATGGCGCCTTCGCCACAATCTGACCAATCTATCTCTAACTCTATAAGACCCGGGTTAACAAAAGTCGACAATATCGCAGTAAAATCCAAAGCCATTGAAGACTGATAGGACACCGAGATAATGTCTGTCAAGAAAGACATCCTTGTTCCCGACCCCTTAGCTTGTTTCATCAACACGCTCTCAGCAATTGGATCCAATTGCAATCTCGGAGCTAGCAATTCCATTACCATAGCATAAGAAAAGGGGATGGACAGTGGAAGATTATCCATCACCCAAATGGAGAGACCGAAATCGCAGGCTGGATTATAAATATTAATACCAGTATTGACACGATAGTTCACCACCGACAACACATCACCTGCTGAAGCATTACTCATACGTTGAGCTCTCTCTCTTATCTCGGCCATTCTTCTTATATACTTGACTTCTTACAAGACGAATCTCACACGTAAGGTCCTCGTAATACAAATCGGAATGAGAAGACGTTCAGCAGCTCGAGTGGACTCTCCGGAGAAATTGATTCCTCACGGATTGGTCGCAGAGATGCACACTTCTACTAGCCTTGTCTCTTTCTTCTTAAATTACAATAACTTCTTTACCAACTGACCCATTTCTCATATCTACTTTCTCATCTTTTCTTTCATCTTTCTTTTCTATTTTCTTTTTCTCCATCTGATACAGCATAGAGGAATTTCTTACCCAATTGCCCATTAATCCCATAGTGGTAACGGGTGTCGGAACAACTCCCTGAACCTGAGCCATTAAACGATCAAGGTCAGGCATCAAGATATCTCCTGTATTGGCCAATGTACGTAGATCCTCAACGGTACTAGTGCGCTGGCCATCTCCTTTATAAAACCATCGTCTTACGACTCCACAACGCAAAAGATCCCTATCTTGAATAGTCATGTTTTCCATGACTATTCGACCCAATGTCCTAATATCAATGAGTCTTCGTCCATAATTATGAGGAAGATCATGAATTCTTTCGAGAGCTATTAAGCTATGTAAATGCTGATACAAAGCACTGGCTCCATTACAAGACTCAATCAGGGAGAGAGCTCTCTTCCAAACCGCCCCGTTTGAGAACTCTCCCGCCATCTGAAATCGAACGATCTCCTGCCAAATTATCTGTCTACAGACTATTAGCATCGTAACATCCAACACTAAACTCGACTCCACACGAAGTTGAACACTTTGACTTCGCGTTCTAATCATTTTTTCACTCCCACCAACTGTTCTCACAAACGCTAGTAGGCTTTTCGACTTAATTGTCACAACTAATACTTTTCCAACTCGTTTGCCTCCGATTAATCCTCGTACAGCGTTGCCATTAAGACGTAGCCCAGAATAAAAATTATGTCTGTTGTACTCGTTAATCCGAACTAGAAAATTTAAAACATTCTTTATGAATGCCGTGCCAACAGACGCCAGAGCAGAATTGCTTCTAGACATCGCGTCCAAAAACAAGTTAACAGCTCTTCCGAGTCGCCAGCCCGCCATTATTATACTCTTCTCTTCATCATATATATAATAATCATCTGAATTGACCGCATAAAGAGGTCTAAGCTGATGACCCTCATACATTCCTCGTAATGGGTCATCCGCGAATCTCGCTATCTGTAACCAACCACCACCTGCATGGTTAGTAATTAGCTCCTCAAGATGCAAATTTAATCGCGGTGTGCCTCTCACCGCATGTAACGGAAAAACGTTCATTCCCTGTGGGATTTCATGCTCTCGTAACATGTCCAGAACATGATTATGCCTACCCATTTCAGAAATTCTGTCCTCACACGCCACTGCGGAATTTCTAGTAATCGTGCTTACATACGAGTTGTCGTTATATGATAGAACCAATTTAGCAAACAACCCGATAAATCCCATTAAATCAATGGCGCCTTCGCTACAATCTGACCAATCTATCTCTAACTCTATAAGACCCGGGTTAACAAAAGTCGACAATATCGCAGTAAAATCCAAAGCCATTGAAGACTGATAGGACACCGAGATAATGTCTGTCAAGAAAGACATCCTTGTTCCCGACCCCTTAGCTTGTTTCATCAACACGCTCTCAGCAATTGGATCCAATTGCAATCTCGGAGCTAGCAATTCCATTACCATAGCATAAGAAAAGGGGATGGACAGTGGAAGATTATCCATCACCCAAATGGAGAGACCGAAATCGCAGGCTGGATTATAAATATTAATACCAGTATTGACACGATAGTTCACCATCGACAACACATCACCTGCTGAAGCATTACTCATACGTTGAGCTCTCTCTCTTATCTCGGCCATTCTTCTTATATACTTGACTTCTTACAAGACGAATCTCACACGTAAGGTCCTCGTAATACAAATCGGAATGAGAAGACGTTCAGCAGCTCGAATTTGTTTTCGAGTCATAAATTAGCCAATCCCTTTTCTCCTTATCCCCGTTAGCCTTTACCCTATAAAAAATTGAATTATTAAGATGGCGGAAATACTCTTGGTCTTGGTCTTTATATAATTTTTGGCTATTTTGAATATCATCACTTTTGGGAAAATTTACTAAAATTGCGTCAATAAATTGGTCGGTTATTATTTCAGGCCATTCGGAAATCCGGGTTACTGGTACGTCGGCAACTTCTAGATTTAAAGCACTTTCATCTCCCGGATCATCTGATTTCTGACTGCGATTCTGAGGAACATTATCTACCTCTTCGCTATTTGAATCCTGCTCTCGGCTGTCGACATTACCTGAGGTTGAGGCTCTATCTGTTGAACCTGAAACTTCCTTTTCTGCATTTTCAGCCTTATTTAAGAAGAAGGAAGTAATCTTTTGCAATTTTTTCTTGTCTTCTTCCAATTGGTTTCCTCGTTTTCTTTTTTCCGAGCCAGATTTGTATTTATATGTGCTCATTGCCTATAAAATTTGTAAGCTGCTAAGCATAGGCATACTGTGCCTTTCAAAGTTGTTTTGCACTTAAGGGATATATTTTATATGTTACTAAATCAAAGCAAATTTTAAAAATAAGAAACTACTTACCAAGAAAAGTGACACTTCAAAATAAAATAAAATAACTATTACACTTAAAAATTAAATCTTCTCAAAAGCGGATATAATATAGAGCAGACAGATACAATAATGTAAATAAGTAATAAATAATATCAAACATCACTGTGCCGGTGAAGGTAAATCCCCGTTCTTGGCGCTTTGCCGTGACACACAGCGTTGCCGGACTTATTTCGTCTCGCGGAGGCATAGCGCGGCAGAGGCGCGGTTGCCGACTTTTATTTTTTTTTATTATTTTTACTTTTGTTTTCGGGCCCCTGCCGGGCCCCCTTTTGCCACCGGGCCCTAGGCGGTCGCCTAGTCCGCCTAATGGTTAAATCGGCGTTGTGTCACATATGTTTTCTCTCTAATAATTAATAATAAAATGTAGAAAAAAAAAAATACTTCACTGCTGATGCAAAATTTGTGATCTAACGTATATATTACTAATAAGTATTTCACAATACATCACGGCTGCTAGTTCGAAAAAAAAACAAACATTTTATTACTTATTAGCAACTTATCTTGGAATTACCCTTATACCACAAGCCTTTTATTCTGATTATGTCGAAAATCATAAACAAAAATTAGACCGCGTTTATGAAAAAATAAATCAAAACTTAGAAATACAAAAAGAAAAAGTCGTGTCAAAACACAATACCGAAGGAGATACAAGCGATGAATTTAATTTAGGACAAACTTTCTTTAAACAAAATCCTCAATTTCGAAATAAAAAATGTAACAAATTTTTAGGACCCTCTGAAATAACTAAAATTCTTGAAAATAAATAAAAGAAATCTCTTCCAAATCCAGAAAGAATAAAAAAAGAAATCATTCATATAAAAGAATTACGGAAACCTAAGAAACCTAATATTGTTGTAGGTTCTTCATTCTCATCACCCACGCAACAGCACTAACCTATCCCAAGTACTATGAACTTAACCACAACCCTGGATTGTGGCCGTTAAAGCTTGGTAACGCACAAATAAAATAGATGTTTGGTCATGCAACTATTTGACATTACGGATATAATGGATGAATTTCTTTCACTCAAAATGAATTTTAAAACCCTTAAAAATGTTTTCTGGAGTAACAAGACTAAAACTGGTTATAAAGACGAATTCGTTAACTCATATTATTTAGTACATTCTCTAGAAAAGAAAATCGAACAACAAATATATCAATTAAACCCTCCTTTGTAATTAAACAAAAGATTATCTAAACGAGGACTTATTGACGGACTAGGATCTATAATAAAATCAATAACGGGCAATTTAGATAGCAATGATGCTCTACGCTATGAGCACGCAATTGAAAAACTCTCCAATAACCAAATAAAAATTAAAACTCTTGTAAACGAACAGATAACACTTCTCGAAAAATCAATCGATACCTTCAATAAATCAATGCAAACTATCATAGACAACCAATCGATGTTACAAGCCAAAATTATGCTTATTGAACAAACACTAAAAAATGTTGAGATCCAAAATATGCAAACGCACCTCTATGTGCGCATTCACATTTCAATTTTACAAATAATTACAGCCTATCAGGAAATTTATGACATTTTGGAAAGAATAGAAATTGCCATAAGTTTCGCAAAATTAAATACCTTTCATAATTCAATGATAGAACCAACAAAGCTTCTGGAGGAAACTAAATATATAAGTAAACACTTGATTAACAAAAAACTGCCTTTCGAGCCTAAAATCGAAAATATTTTACTTTTTGAAAAAACATAACAATCAAAAGTTATTTAAAGGAGAATAGCAATATATTTATATTAGAAATTCCAATAGTAGAGAGTGATGGTTATGATTACTATCATTTATACGCACTCCCTGTGATGCAAAACAACACCTTTTCCTTTATTTTACCCCAGTCAAAATACCTTACCCTAAACGAACGAAATTATATGCTCTTTGATCAAGAATGTCTTCAAGTTGGTTCAGAAGAATTTGTTTGCCATGAAAGCAGCCCAATACAGATAAAAGAAGAAGAAGCACCCTGCGAAATCCAACTTCTAAGCCTCTCCCAAAATTGCCAGCTTTTGCGAGTGCATATTACAGACATTAAAGTTCAAGAACTTGAAAGTAATAAGTGGATTTTTGTCTCACCCGGTAATTATATAGTAAAACAAAAATGCAATAACGATCGCGAAAATAAGCAAGTAAAAGGAGCATTCCTAATCGAAATAAATTTAAATTGCGAAGTGCAAGTCGGTAAATATTTATTAAGGACTTATCAAAGTGCCCAAAACGAATTTAAAAATATTGAACTCCCGAAATTAAATTTTAACGAATCAGCATATTATTCTACACATGACGGACAAAGTTTTAAACCACTAACAATTAATAGTGTAATCTTGGACGAATTACAGAACGTGAAAAACGCGTTAATCTCCCAAAAACGAAAATTAAAATCAACTATCGTTACAGACATTTAAGGGCCTTATGGTTCAAATTTTTGGACAATATTAACCATTTTATTAATTACAGCCATTGTTGTATATCGCGGGTGATCTGGCAAATGCTCCTATCTACTGTTAAGCTAACTTTACAGGAAGAGCTAAAAACGATAATTATAAGAAATTACTAAACATAGAAGGTTAAGATAATTACAGTAACATGCTAATGCATGTTTGTGACTTAAAACCAATTATTTGGATAGAACAAAACTGCTTAATGATTGTAACAGCAGATAGGACTTTTTGCTTCTGACGAGATGTCAGATAGGACTTTTATGAAATATAGCAATAGGAATATTATTATTTTGCTTTCAATATAAAGAAGATAGGATAATTTGCTTTCATAGGTTTATTACCTTAAATTATAAGGTACAATAAAAAAATACAAAACATGTTGGAATCTTAGTGTAAAAGGTTATCATAAAAGTAGTGTGTATCCTTTGGAATCACAGATTTCAGTTCCTGGAGGTTTTTCCACTTATCTTCTTTAATTTTGCATGGTCCGGTGAGCAGCGGTGGATAATCTAATATTGGATCAAATTTCTTAGGACGACTAGGTAAATCTATGTATTCCTCTTCAAAACTAAGCTTTACTTGGATTTGTCCATTCGGTAAATACCTTATTACTCGAATATCGTTAATTACATGATCCTTTGCCATTTTTCCTGGCCTGATTGACTGATACCTTAAATCTTTTGACAACGAATAATTTTTAAAAAAATCAAACTCCAAAAGTTTCACTCTGTATGGAAATGGTGTTACTCTAGACTCTTTGGATACACTGACATAATCACTAGGTAAGTGTATTTCACGGTTTCTTAGTTTCCTTTCAATAGTGCTATGAACCGAGTCACACTCCATCTGAGTATGGCCCGGTTCTAGATATTTCTGAAATACCTCTATTTGGTTTAAGACAGCAAAATTCAACAAGGCGTTAGAAAGAACGTTATTTCTGTTTTGGCTGGGACAACCGTCTGACCAAATTATTATTGGTATTTTTTTATCAGTTAAACAACTTTGAAGATAATCCAGAATACATGAAGTAAAAGTAGAGGCAACTAGTTGGTTGTTTTGATCTTCGGACCACCAATAGCAAACAACATCCTTGGTTGCCAAATTAAAAACTGTAAAGTTATGGCAACACAACTTAGTTTTGAAGTATATTTTGCCAGCATTGAGGTATGGAGATAGTTTAACCGCTTGTACGTCCATTGTGATAGTAATACAATTCTTCTCTTGTGACAAAACTTTATCTTTGGATTTTTCTATTCGTGCTTCTTCCTTCCTTTTCTGATGTTGCGCATGACGTTCCTCTGATATATTTCCACATTTAAATGAGACACATGTGTTACATTGGTCCTTCTTAGGGCTGTACACTGATAAGTTTTTAGCGTGGAAAACTTTAGAGAAGGATTTTCTAGCCAAATTTGGCACAGAATTATCTTCGGTGTAAGTTAAATATAGTTTATAAACGTCATTTAAAGACTGGAAATGTGGCTCTAGATATAATTTTAAAGAGTCTTTTCTGCAGTAGTGGGCGGGTAGTTTTGGTAGTTGATTAAAAAAATGTTTCTAAGATTTCATATTGGGCTTTATGCTGTTCTTTGACTCGCTGTTTTGTATCGACTCTACTTTCTTTTTCAGCATGCATACCACAGAAACTTTGATCAACCCATGAGTGAAGTGTTTTGTAACCAATACACAGAGTATTAAGAAACATTTTACGACATACTTGCAAGTCATTTAATGTGTATATATAACTACCTTGTCTCCTAGAAGGCCCTTCTACTGTTTGACGCGTTTTAACCGTTTTTTTCACATTAGAGGATACAAAGACGCGCCTCTGATCCCAGTTCATTGTCTTCCAAAACTTATTAAAAATCTGAATTCTTGTCTGTTCTATAATTTCAAAGCAATGTCGATTCGTTGCCTTTTCACAAGCATTTGAAGAACAACGAGGTTTTAATTCTCTCTGGGGTTTGACCACATTCTGTTTTCTTTTTTCACTTTCATTTTTTTTAATCCCAAGATATTGTTGTCCTTGCATGCGAAGTTTCTTATTCTTATTTCTTACCCATTCTATTGCATTTGCCTTGATGCGTCTTTTCCTTCCTTCATTAACATTTATCGCCACTTCATTTGCATCTGCTGGTAATTCCGCTATATCTTCTTGCTGATTCTCTAAAGTTTCTGATGATATTTCTTCGTTATCCGAAGGCTGATAATCACTTTCAGATTGGTGTTCAACATCCTTAGGCAGATGATTAGCTTCGGAATCTACAATGTGTACTGGTTTTTCAGGTCCTGTTGAGATTAGGTCTTGTACCAAGGTGTTTTCTATAGTTCCTAAAAATAAAAATAAAAATTAAGTGGCAAAAGTCATAGTTTCAAGCTGTTAACTAAAATTTGCATGTTTTGTTGTGTCCGCATTTAGCCTTTTTTAAATAGCAAATTAGGTACACTAAAACTTACCACCATCATCTTCCGCTATATTGTACAGAATCGGCGTGTCATCTGGGACAAAAAATTCCATAGTTTGATCTTCTATGATCACATTTTGTTCAATAACCATTTCTCTAATATCTGAAATAATTCTTACATTATTAACGGGAAATAAAACATTAACATCTAGGATTTTACAAAAAGGAAATAATCTACTTATCACATAAATTTAAAGTATGAATCTCATCTCTTATTATTGTAGTAATAATTAATCTAACAAATTAATTATGGAGGATCACACCTTACACCAATCTAACAAAATCAGTCAGAGAAGGCGAGAGGCAGCATTAAATAGCCTCACTGATGAGCTATGATATAGCAAAACGCGTCTGGGGATGGATCTGACGGAGGAAACAACCATACCTTTTATTTCAAATAAATTATAGAAAAATAATAATTATTACTATAATAATTAGGTAATTATAACCTACCTGCCGTATCGCTTGTTTGCTGACGGTCTAAATTTTCTGCTAAAACAACCGGCATTTCATCCGTATCTGAACATTTCATAGCTACAGCTAATTTAACCAGTCTTTTAGAACGAGAACTCATAATTTGTAGGTTATGAAAACTTTGTAGCACTATTATTATTGAAACCTAGACTTATAATGAAACCTGATACTTAGTTTAAAGGATGTGTTTATTTTTCTACAAACACATAACAAAATATCTGCAAAATATCTCTTGAAGATTCACGAAACACAAAAAAAAACGTTTAGAACTCACTGCTTGTAAACATAAACAGATGCAGATAGGATTAGTTATTCCATCTTAGTAACAGATGAGCGCAGATAGGAGGTTTTACTTTAACCTTAAAACTTGTAGATAGGAGGGTTTGCCTCTAAATAACGGCTGCGTGTAGATAGGAGGTTTGGTTTTTCTTCATTTGTAATTTACTAAATTTTATTTCAGATATGACATTTTGTCAGTACATGCGTATAAACCTAAAGAACGCAATACTGCAGAAATCTCAATTTCTAAAAAAACGTCAGATAGGAGCTTTTGCCAGATCACCCGCGATATGCTGTCTTCGACTTTCGAAGGCGCCTATTTAAAAGAAAAATACCGACCGCCACTACATATGAGGACGTCCAGGAAGTCCAGACTATCCCAGGAGAAGTCCGACTTCCCCAACCAGGTGTTGTAGCAATTTTAAAATTGCCACTATTTATTTTGTGGGGTACCATCTTTAGTTGTATAACACTAGCCAAAATATGGGGCGAACGCACTACTTCTGTTTTCTGTGGCTGATGGCATCAGGCGCCGCACATAGGTGAACCATGTAATTCCGGTTTCGCGTCTCGGTCAAGTCGCAGACCGTCCATTTCTACTTTTGGCGATTTTATGTTTAGACGGGGTTGTTTAGAATTACTTTCTTCATTTCCTTATGTAATTTAGGTTCTGGTAAAGGCCCAGACCCTTGTTCGTTCTGATCGTTTGGATCCTTTATGTTGTCACTCTGTTCTCTTCTTCTTCTTATTTTCCTTGTCGGGGTTTATGTCCAGCTGGCAGCCTTGAGTCAGCCGATTTTGCTAGAGGAGGGGGTCTGTCTTACTTGGAGATCTTGCGGCCTCCATTTTGGCTTTCTGAAAATACCTTCAGAGAAGAAGGTCGCCGTTGAGCCATTTTTTTAAAAAAAGACCACGAGGTCTCACCCCCCTTTTAGAGGTAAGCTATTTTCTTTTCTTTTGTTCTTAGTTATCGTTTTGTGGGTATTCAGTGGGTTAATTTTCCTTTCTATTATTTTTTAGGGGTTGTGTGTTTTGTTGCTGGGGTTGTAATTGATTTTTCACCACTTCACCAGATGTGAGGTTAAAGAACCACATGGGTTGTAACCGGGGACATTAAGCCTACGAGCCACCTTAGGAGTGCTCCCAAGGGTTTCTAACCAAGTTAAAGTCCACAGTACACAGATGGTTAAAGTCCACCTGCCCAGCTGATGGAGCTACCGCAGAAGCGTGCTGGTATAGTCCCCCAGAACATTATTTTCTTTTATACAGAATCTAATAGTCTAGCCATTTCAATT
Organism: Polydrusus tereticollis; assembly: GCA_963920685.1. Taxonomy (NCBI): domain Eukaryota; kingdom Metazoa; phylum Arthropoda; class Insecta; order Coleoptera; family Curculionidae; genus Polydrusus; species Polydrusus tereticollis. The sequence continues at coordinate 27,281,439 of OY987334.1, forward strand.
TCATTTTTTTATTAATTTAATGTAAATACTCCTTGTTGCAAACTAATTTAATCTACCTTTTTAAAAATTTAATTAACGACATTTTTTTTATGTAAGGCCATCTTGACAAAGGGAACCTTTTTTAACCACACCCCACCAAAAGATTTAAAAGGTTCTAGAATCTTCCCCGAGGCTATACATAATTTTGACTTAAATCCTTGCGTCCAGAAAGGCTGTTTTTTTATTCATTTCACTTTATAATTCAAACTTATCTAAATTTTAAACAATTTAACATCATAAAAATAAACCTAAACCCCTTTTTTATTCAATAAAAACTTTATTATTTGTGTGGGAAAGCTTTAGTTTTATTTGTTGCATATATTTTCCAATAGAACTGATATTCGGTATATTTTTCCTGGTTTGAACATCGATCAAACCAGGTGGCGCCCAAGACAACCAAAGACGAAGGGAAGGTGTAAGTATTGGACCACGACCTAGTGCCTCCACATAAAGAGCTACCGTCAGCAGATAGTGACAACCTGTTGCCCAAGACAACAGATTGCCATTGCCATAAAATAGCGCCCAGTATCGTGGGGCTTTGATTCTAATTTTTTTTCAACTTTCCTTCGTCTTGGCCTACGTTTATTAATTAATATTTATATTGGAAAACTATGCAATAAATTTCATGCGGTTTGAATTTTAACTTTCTTTAGTAGGGCAACTTCTTACAACCTTGAACCTTAATAAATATAGTGTGGTTACCTACGCATATCTTTATCTTATCTTATCTTTATCTAGTTTGGTTTAAAAACTCAAATTTTAGGGATCTATATTTGAGGAATGTTAAACCTGTATTTTTTATCTTGCCTAATGGAAGTACCTAATATTGTGGTGTAAGAAAGACAGCAGTTTAATGATATTTGGTATATTTATATGGTTTTACACTTTGAGTGTGTATTGAACTATTTCTGTCGCTTCTGGGTCCTTTTGGTAACTTCTATTAGTGGCTTTTGATTACATTTTTAGTATTCGTACTTTATACTGCATATTTTACAGAAAATATAAGGTTCGATACATTTTTAGTGAATTTTTCTATATTGGCTTCTTTGAACATTGAGTGTTTCTAGTTTTGATGTCTAGAAGCAGTACATTGTGATTTTGATAACTGACTTTTACTTGATTACCAATTTAATTAACAATCACTATACAGAGTGTCTAAAATGTTAAAATTTTACTTACACTGTTCCTAATATTATTTAATTCCAAGTCCAATTAACTTAGTTGCGGGAAAATAATTACTTTTCAACATAGTTGGATAATTCACTATACAGGGTGTCCCTATTATGGTAATTTTTTTGATTGAGATTTAATTTTTTTAAATTATATTTTAATATCTCCGGATAATTCTGAAGGAGTACAACACGTGTTCTAAGCTCTGCTGTTATCATTTGGTGTACAGAGTGGCACAAATATGATCTAAATTAAAAATTTAATTTCTTGATTATTTCTCGATTTTGAGTTTTATCTTATAGACACTTGGATAATTTTCCGAAATCTTTTTAGTATACAGGGTGAACTTAAGTAATATTTGGACTTGTAAAATATCTCAAATTTTTTTTTGAATTCCAAATTTTTTTATACAGCCGCCTACAGGTATAGCTTTGATTTGTTTTTATACAGGGTGGTCAAAGTATTATATTAATTTACTGCTTTAAGCTTACTTAATGGTATTTAGTCTTGAAGACTTGTGATTGAGAACACTCGACTTCATTGTGCTTATCTGATTTTTTTGATTTGTAGAATTTTTTTTTGAGCTTTCACATTTACTTACAATCATGGCAGAGTCAATGCAGCCTAATTATTTATTAGATTCTGAATTAAGCTACGAGTTAGCAATTCGCGCGGTTACATCTACTCGACCTGTTGCAGACAGACGAAAAATTTTGAGACGACTTTTAGCTAAAGAGACTAGCAGTAATAAATCCGAAATTGTGACTGCTCTTGTTGGGAATCGCGAGTTTAGGTTAGAGGCAATTGCAATCGAGGAAACAATGCAATCAATTAAAGAGATTATTGCTGATTTTGAAGGTAGTGCAACAGACTCTACATTTTTACGAATGACTTCCAGGTTAATTCACCTCTCGGGTAGAATTGGCAGATTGTACTGTCCAGAGGATAATGCTGATGCTAGTAATTTTAAAACCGAAGCTCATGCGTCTTGCTTAGTTCTTGAAGCAGATTTATACGACAGCATTATACCTACATCTTCTGGTACTGGTACTGCTAATTATTCAGCTCCTCAAGCACCAATTATTAACGTTGCACCACCCATAGTTAATTGTTCAGACAATATTCCAGCTATAGGTGATTGGCAGATTAAATTTAATGGTGATTCTAAAAATCTTTATAACTTTTTGGAAAGAGTAACCGAACTTGCTGAATCTCGTAAGGTGAAGCAAGATGACTTGTTTATTTCTGCAGCCGAATTATTTGTCGGTGATGCTTTTGTTTGGTTTAGGAGTGTAAAGGGCTCAGTAAACAATTGGGATTCCTTGGTGGCTAGATTAAAAGCAGACTTTTTGCATTCTGATGTGGAGGATGATTTGTGGAACCAGATAAAGCATCGCAAACAAAGGCGAAATGAAACAGTAGCTGTATTTATCGCACATTTTGAAATTTTATTCTTTCGTTTAGTTCATCCAGCTGCAGAAGTAACCAAGGTTAAACATATTCGGAACAATTTATTGCCAGACTATATTACTCAGTTAGCCTTAGTAGATATCTCTACAGTTTCAGAGTTAGCAAATCTTTGTAGGAAACTTGAAGAAGCTTCTTATATTAGAAATAAAAATAATACAGTTAGCGAACTGTCCAATTTAGATATTTCTGGTCCTTCGAATTCTAATAAATCTAATACTGGGTTTGGTAGGGGGAAATTTCATAATTCTTCCAGTAGAACTAATTCTGGAAATTTTTCTAATAACCATTCTAGTAGGAATAATCGAAATATCTCAAGTGAAACAGTCAACTTAAATTCGAATGCTGCTCCAACTTCTTCAAATTCCGGATTCAAAAATAAAGTAAATGCTAGTAATCGTTTAAGTAATAAAAATAGTAAACCTCAAAGTAATGTAGTCTGTTTCAATTGTAATATGCCAAATAATACCTATCAATTTTGTAGACAAACTCGTAAACTCTTTTGCTTTAAATGTGGATTGCCAGATGTTAAAGTGACTTCTTGCCCTAATTGTTCAAAAAACTAGTGGAGGAAGTGTGTCCTCGAGGCAGGTACACTACTTCTAAATTTAATGTCTCAAGTAAAGTCAAAATTAGTAAATTTAATAAACATGATTGGAGTAAATGGCTTAAAACAGTTTCAAATTTTTATCAGAGTTCTAAAAATGAAGTTTCTCCTTTATTTGTAAAGAAACCGATGGATAATAGACCTTATATTTCTGTAAAATTATTTGATCAAGATATTACCGTTTTACTAGATTCTGGTGCTACAGCTTCTGTTGTAGGCACGAAAGGTCTAGACATTTTACGTCGTTTTAATTTAGAAATCTATCCAGCCAAGTTAAGAAATATATGCACTGCAGATGGAACTCAGAAAAATGTCGATGGTTTAGTCGATTTGCCTACTGTTATAGGAAACATTTGTCAAGTTATTACAGTTTTGGTGGTTCCGACATTACCACATAGTTTTATCTTTGGATGCGACTTTGCCAAACAGTTTAAAATTTCTGTTAATTTTAAGAATGATTCTTGGCAAGTACACGCTAACTTAGCAAATTCTTATGTACCTACTGTTAAGAATTATTCTGATTTTGTTTTTGAGCCGCTATGTTCTTTAGATGATCTTTCTAATTCAGAGCGTTTTAAAGCTGAAAAGGTTATTGCTCTTTTAATTTAATTAATAGTAAAAATCGTTTAGGTAGGACCGATCGATTAACTTTAACAATTGACACAGGTAATGCTTTACCATTTCATAAAAAACAGTATCCAATGTCGCCATACATGTCTCAAGTTTTGAATAAAGAGTTAGATGAAATGTTAAAGTTGGGTGTTGTGGAACCTTCACAAAGTCCATGGTCTTCTCCAGTACTTTTAGTCAAAAAATCAAGCGGAGAGTTTAGATTTGTTTTTGATGGACGATTTTTAAATAATATTACTAAATTTGATTCTTATGCTCTTCCTAGTATAGACAAAATTCTTAGTTCATTACGTAATGCTAAATTTATTTCGTCTATTGATTTACGTAAAGCATTTTGGCAGATACCGTTAGATGAAAATTCTAAAGACAAAGCTACTTTTAATGTTCCTGGGCGAGGTTCTTAAAGATTCAATACAGTACCCTTTGGTTTATGTAATGCAGCACAAGCTCAGCAGCGCTTGATTGATGCAATTTTTGGTGCAAAGTATGAACCGTTTATTTTCACGTACCTGGATGATATTTTAATTTGTAGTCCTGATTTTGAGCATCATGTAAAATTATTAGGCGAAGTTAGGGAAAAATTGAAAGAAGCAAACCTTACTATTAATTTAGAAAAATGCGATTTTTTTAAGACAAGCTTGAAATTTTTGGGTTACATAGTTGGGTCAAATAGTTTGCGCACGGATCCTGACAAAATTATTTCAATGGTTAATTATCCGAGACCAAAAACTGCTACGGAAGTTAAACGTTTTGTAGGTTTATGTTCGTGGTATAGGCGTTTTATAAATAATTTTTCCTCATTAATGTCTCCGATCAATGATCTTCTGAAAGGTCGCAGGAAAAGCCAACCTATTACCTGGACTGAAGCCGCAGAATCTTCTTTTGTTAAAAGCAAGGAACTTCTAGTCTCGTCGCCAATTTTGTCTCAGCCCGATTTCAGCAAACCATTTATTATAACGTCAGATGCCAGTTTGACAGGTGTTGGAAGTGCACTGTCACAAATTATAGATGGAGAGGAGCACGTGATAGCATACGCCAGTAGGTCACTCTCAAGAGCCGAGAGGAATTATTCTGTTGTGGAACGGGAATGTCTTGGAGTTTTATTTTGTTTAGATAAATTTCGTATGTATATTGAAGGCGCTCCGAAATTCCAGATCATAACAGACTGTTATTCTCTTTTGTGGCTAAACAACATGAAGAACCCTACAGGCAAATTAGCTCGCTGGAGTGTGCGATTGCGTCAGCATAATTTCGATCTTGTTCACAGGCACGGAGTAGATAATGTTGTGGCAGATGCATTAAGTAGAATTCCACCTCCTAATGACAGTCGAGAAGTCTCACCTATTGTTTCACTTATAAATTAATTTAATGTAGATATTGATCGTATTTACCCTTGGTATAATGACCTACGCGAAAAAATTATTCAGTCTCCTGATAAGTATACTCAATGGAAAGTTGAGGAAGATTTTATTCTAAAGTTTATACCTAATAAACTTCCAATGAGTGTAAATATTCCTGAGTGGAAAATTCTTGTTCCAAACCCCCAAATTTCTGATGTCATTCAACATTGTCATTGTCCGCCAACTTCAGGTCACTTTGGTTTTTTTAAGACTCTTAATAGAGTACAGGATTTTTATTATTGGCCTAAGATGCTGCGTGACGTTTTGAAATTTGTTAAGTCATGTTTAGTTTGTGGTGCTCAAAAGGTATCAAACACTTCTCGCATGGGACTTATGGTAAAAGAGAAGAAAGTCGACCTGCCGTTTCAATGCATAGCTGCAGATCTTATGGGACCCTTTCCCAGATCTAAGAAAGGGCACAAATGGCTATTAGTTGTAGCGGATTGGTTTTCAAAGTACACTCTTTTATATCCATTACGTAGTTCCAAGTCCTCTCATATCGAGAATATTCTAGAAAATAAAATATTTTTAGTATTTGGGTGCCCCGAAACTCTTATCTGTGACAATGGACCTCAGTTTATTTGTAAAAGCTTCAAAGATTTATGTTCAAATTATAATGTAAACACTCGGTATAATCCTCTATATTCTGCACAGTGTAACTTCGTAGAACGGAATAATAGAACAGTCGGTACAGCTATTCGTAGTTATGTTAGTGATCACGATGGTTGGGATAGAGACATCTCGAAAATTCAGCAAGCTATAAATACCTCTAAGCATGAAGTTACTCACTTCACCCCTGCTTTTTTAGCTTTCGGTAGACATCCGCCTTTATCGGGAAAGTTTTATTCTCAATCATCTGAACGCAAAAGCCAAGATATCGAAATTATTCCAGGAAATAGGGATTCATATGCTGAAAACATGCATGGTCTTAGGGAAATTTTTGTAGCAGTTAAGAAACGACTTCATGATATGAACGAAATTCAAAGCATATAATCTTAGGAAGCGGGACATTTCATTTAATCAGGGTGATCGCGTGTGGCGAAAAAATCAAGTTTTATCTAGTGCGGCAAATCATTTCATGGCAAAGTTAGCTCCAAAGTATACTCTCTCGATTGTGCATAAAAAGATTTCAAATTTGGTTTATGAACTTAAAAATGTTAATGGTTCTAAGGCTGATAGATGGCATATCAAAGATCTTAAAAAGTATGATGGTACTGATCTGGATAATTCAGATCAGGATTCTCAATTTTCAGATTAAATTTTGGAATGTAGGGAGAATGTTAAAATTTCAGGGGCGAAGTTTGCCTAACCACGTATTCTGTTGGCAAAATCGTTACGATTTGTATCCCTGATTTAGTAGCATTCACTATTCCTAAAAACCTTTATTTCTGTTTAGTATCTTATCTATTTTGCAGTCAGATATATATTTTATTTTGATGCATAATTTGGTTATTTGGTAAGCGAATAAATTCGCTGATTTTTCTCTCTTCACTTACCTATATTTTTAGTATATATTTTGGTTGAGGTAAGTTGAAGTTTTATGAATTGCTTCGGGCAATTTTGGCAGTTACCTGTCTGGTTTTTATCTTCTTGCATATCACTGAAAGTGATTATGTATTGTTGGATTATAGGTGTAGACGTACTAATTAAATGTCACTTTTCAAAATTCGATATCTCGGAAACTAATAAGTTAAGACTTATGATGCACCTTTTAAAAAATGATTGTAATTTTATTATGAATTGAAAAATGTAATATACAGGGTGTTCCATTTAAAAAAATAGTAAATAACGTCAACACTTGACAGTTGGTGACATTACTGACATATGGTATAATAGTCAAATAGTAAAATTTAAGTCCTATAGATTGCCCAAAACCCGGATCCGATATCACTTTTCGTTCGCCTGTAATTAAGCCGTTCCGGAACATTTGCCCAACCCTGTATTATGTATATAAATTTTATTTTGTGGCTATGTGGGTTCTTTCGCTAGATTGTGTAAACTGTGTCTGATGGTGCATGTGGATTACACATTAGTTCCATATTTTTATACTTAATAGAATTTCTGAAGATGGTTTAGTTTTTAATAAACCGAAACGTAAAACAATCACAAAACTTGTTTTTACTTTATGACCGAAAAACCCAAGAAACCCAAAACATAGTATTTGAAAATAACGGTCAAGAAAAATAAAAAACTTCGACTTACCTTTGGAACCCTTCGGCGTTCTTCTGCTCTTTTTTCTTTCAGTTCCTCGGCCCGACGGCGCTCATATTCCGCCCGACGGCGTTCGTTTTGGGCTTTCGTTTTGTCCACTTCCGCCCGGCGGCGGTCTTCTTCTCGTTTTCTAAAAAAATTTACAATTTATAAACGGTACGGTACCCGCAACGAATGAATTTAATAAGATGACAGCTGTGACTTTGAAAATTCAAATTAATTTATAAGAGGAAAAATCTGACCATCCCCATAACATTGTATTATAAAAACTCTTTGTTCAGTAGATAGCATTTCTACTTAAATAATAACTTCATTAAATTAAGACATTGACAACAAGTACCTATCACCTTAGCGTCATTATTATTTTAACTAGGTTCACCATCAGTCAGAGGTGTGTCGGAGAATACTTTTTGGGAAATAATTTTTACATAGGTAGGTAAACCTTTTAATGAATTGTTCTACTTCGGTTTGTTGTGTAGAAAACACATTCATTAAGAGTGGATTTTTTTCGTTTCCTTCATAATAAAGTATGTTTACTCTTAAGCAAAATATCATTTTTGCAGTTTTTGCCCACCCTGTATAAAAAAATTGAAGTTTCTTATGATGAATCGTATTTTCTAGACGATTATTGTTTTAAAGGTATTTCCAAGACCTATCCAAAGATGTCTCACACGACATACCTTCTCTTGAAAAACATTTTTGAAATCTTTGAAAAAAAAGTTTTTTTTACAAAAATTTCAAAAACACCATTTTTGAATTTTCCAAAAAAAATATACTGTTATAGCTATACAGGCACGTATCCAGGATTAGGTTTCGGGGGGGGGGGGGGGTCCAGATCCTATATATATATATATATATATATACAGTGTGAAAGATTTGATGATAATTATACCTTTTATTACTTGTTACCTGTTACCTGTTACCTGTTTAAAGAAGAAAGTAAAAAATATAGATTTGATTGAATGTCACAAAAAGTAGTATTGTTTTCCGAATTTGAAGAAAAGATAGATAGGAAATAACATTGGTGACCCCGACGACCTTTGAAACGACTTATTGTAATGGACAGAATAAGAAGAAGAGGAGCAGGAATGAACAGAAGTTTATCAGCAGATTTTGTTTGGCCTGACATGTTTGGCAAGAAAAATACTCCTAAGAAAACATACTCTGAGGCTCCAGAAAATGAAAGATCGAAAATAGATATACAAGGTAAATCAAGTAAAAGTAGCAAAGTAGAAATTTCGCCTTCTTCTATGGAAAAATCTTGTAATTTAAGACAATCGCAGATTAACTTAGAAAGAAAAAGATTAGCTTATGAGACAGCAAGAAAAAAACGAGAGATAGAACAGAAGAAACTAGACATTGAAAAAAATAAATTAGAAAATGATCTTAAATTATTAGAAATCGAAAACGAACTTAGAAACGCCGAGATTGACATTGAAGAATATGATATCTTTTCTTTGAGCGGTAGTCGTACTTCCGCTGATAAACAAACTACTATAAGAATATTACCCGAGGAGCAGTTTTCAAATGTTCAAAAATGGGTAAACAAGGTGAATAGACATTCCCTTCGTGAATATGAAAGTCATTCCGAGTCGCAAGAAAGTGAAGGGATGGAAAAGTCACTAAGATCAAATTACAATAAAAAAGGTAATGATGATATAAAACTTCTTTGTAACACAATTACTCATGCGATCAATTCTGTAACCAACGGTACAAAATTGGGAATCGAAAGGAAGCTAATGGCTAGACAAACCATTGAAAAAGATTTTCCTTACTTTGATGTAAAATCGGAAGAGTGGCCTTTGTTTTATCAACAATTTTGTAATATTTCTAAACTTTGTGGGTATTCTAGCGAAGAAATAATGATAAAGTTACAAAAATGCTTAAAAGGAGAAGCAAGAAGTGCAGTAGTGGGCATGATGTTGATGGGGGAAAATGTTGAGCAAGTGATAAAAACATTAAAGATGAGATTTGGTAGACCAGGCCACATAATAGAATCCATGATATCAAGAGTTCGGTTTCTTCCATATATTCGAAAAAATAACTTAGATAAGGTTATTCAGTTTTCCAACGAGGTATCTAATCTTTTAGCGATGATGAAATCTTTAAATTCGCAAGGACATCTAAAAAATCCACAACTTTTACGAGAACTGACAGGAAAACTTCCAGATACCTTAAGACTCCGATGGGGAGAAGTAGTTACTGAAAAAGAAGAGGAAGTTGATTTGGAAGTTTTTACTAGATGGCTAGAAACGATTGCGAATGCTGTTTGCCATGAAAATTTTCAACCAAAACCTCCGTTCAAAACAAATTTTGAAAAAGTATTGAAAACAACTGAAATTAAAAAACTGTGTTGTTACTGTGGTGAGAACTACCACGAAAATTGCCAAAAAATGAAAAACGAAGATATAAACACTAGATGGAAAATAGTAACGGAAAGACGACTCTGTTTTTGTTGTTTAGAAACGAACCATCAGAGAAGTACGTGTAATAGAAGAAAAGCGTGTGGTGTTGAAGATTGTAAACTGTTTCACCACCCTCTACTACATAAAAATCAAATCTATATTTTTTACTGACTTCTTTAAACAGGTAACAGGTAACAAGTAATAAAAGGTATAATTATCATCAAATCTTTCACATACAGTATGTCCGGCGATGTGGTAGAGACAAAGAGGACAAACAGACCAAAAATTTCATTTTTCGAGGAAAAGTCATTCTTTATAAAAAAAATTGCTTGCTGAAAAAATACGATTGTCGACGAAAAAAAAATCATATTGTCCAAAAACTTAAAAATTCAAATTTTTTACAAGAATAAAGTACGCGTATTCTACAATTTTTAGCAAAATGTTATTTAAGAGAATTGTTTCAAATCATCACGTCTACTAAGATATTGGTTTTTATTAAATTTAAAAATGAATTTAAAACATTTTTTTCCATCTCTCATAATAAAGGCTCTAGAATTCACGTAAATATAATCAAAGACCCTGTACCTATACACATAAAACACAACATACTTATATTCGAAATATTGTTAAAAAACTTACTCGTTTTTATCCATCGTCTTGCTCCATCGTCTTGCTAAACTCTTGCACTCTTGCTGCTGCTGATGTTTTAAGACAAATAAGACAAGTTCTAACACTTCTAACGTAACAAAACACAAACCGTTTCTTAGCGTTACAGCATTGCCAGACATAAAAAAAATTCGTAATAAAAGTACTCGAAAAATATACCAGATCTGGTATATCTGGAAGCCCGCCCGGCTCGAAAAGCCCGCCCGACCCGGAAAGCCCATCTGATGATATAAGTGTTAAAAGTTCATTTTTAAGACATGCATTTAAGAGTTGATACGAGGATTTTACCTGTAGTTAAATAACTCAAATAAGAACCAAATTTACATTAGCTTGTGCGCTAATAATCCTTCCCCTAACAGATTTTAAAATCCGTTTTTAAAATGTTTTGTTACAAACCCGCGTTTTCTTATAGCTTTCTTAATACAAGGGAATAAATTGCAAGAAATTCCGTGCAGGTGATTAATTCGTTTTTAAACATTGACTTCTATCGGGAAACGTCTTTGGCAACGTCTTTGGCAACGTGTCGATCCCAAAGCACACGTCGTCCATTTAAAACCTTATGCCAATAGGGAAACTGACCTATCTGAGAAAAACTAAACGGATAAAAACCCGGTCGACCCGAAAAGCCCGGTCGGCCCGAAAAGCCCGGTCGAATCGAAGAGGCCGGTCGGCGCGAAAAGGCCGAGCAAATTTACTGCGGCCCGAAAACCCGAACCTTTTTTAATTACGTGGCCCGACCCGACCCGAACCCGAGAGTCGGGCCGGGCCGCGTAGCAGCCCGAAATGAAAACCCGGCCCGTGCAGGGCTCTACTACTGAGTACCCCGACTTGTTTTTGTCCTTTAGTTGCCAAGGTTTTAACATTTTTGGATGGAACTGTAGACAAGCCCGATTCATCAACATTCCAAATATCTGCTGGTTCAAGGGCATGTTGATTAAAAACTTCTAACAAACGATCAAAGTAGTTTTTTATTTGTTGCTTATTAAACCTTATTTAAATCTGGTACAATCGACCACCTCTGGCAACAACGCTGCATGGTAACACTAAATAATATTGGTCCAAGATAAAAAAAAAACGCTGAATTCCCACATTTTGAATTGGAGTTGGTTAACGAATTTATGGCATGCATAAATTTAAAGAGATTGGATTTTCAGCACTTTCTGAAAGGTTGTTTTCCTGTTGTTTATAAAATAATAATTATGTCAATATGCCTTGATTTGTGAATGCTTCTTTGTCTTATTATGTCTTATGTTATGAATAAAAATTGTACTACTGTTATTCTTACTTATAGATATAGAGAATTTAACTTATGTATATAGGTATTGATAGTGTTTTTTTCACGTTCAGGGCAGGTTAGTTCAGGTTTGGCATAGAGCCACATAACCGAGGACGATGCTAACCATATATCTATGGAAACACGATGCGAATAGAGTGGCAGAACAGCCCCGCTGCGACTCGCGGTAGCATCTAGCCGGATTGATGTGGGAGGGTAAGGGGGTGTGATGCTGAGTGGGGCAAAAAAAAAATGATAGAATTTCATAAGTGGCTTCGGATAGAGGATGACCGTAAATCGGTTATGAATCTTCTGGACTTGAATGGAGAAGGAGCTGAGAGGAAAAAGTGTGCTCTTTGCAACGGCGCAAGTCGCTAGGTGGTCGGGGTCCGGAGATATTGTAAATCATGAGACGAAAATATATATTTGAGGGAAAAAAAGATGGGAATGGTAAGTCACGTGATAAGTTTTGGAATGGGATATGCTGAAGAGCCGTCGTTGAAATGCGACAGCAGCTAGCCGGGAAAGTATGTGTGAGACCAAAAAATAAGAAATGGTCGTTCGGTTTCCTATCTGAAAACGTGTATAGGATGGCGGTCGCTGTAGCAACAATTAACAACATTGACAACTTTTCGGAAGCATTTCCATGGTGATAACGATATCAGAAACCCTTTACATTTCACAAAAAGCACTTCATTTCGGCCACTAATTTCAAAATTCCCCGTAAGAAGTATACAATCAAAATATTTAATTGCAAATAGTCCTAAAATAAGAACAAACCACCCCTTGGCTCTGTGTTTTTACAAAATTAACCAATATTAGATTGCAAGTAGTCCTAAAATAAGAACAAACCACCCCTTTGGATCTCTGTTTTTACAAAATTAACAAGTAATTGAAACTTCCGATGTTTTCTGGCGGCCAGCCGTCCCACGTATTATGGCGGAAAAGCCACGAAAACTTTTTCGGCGCAATACCTGCAACTTCGACGTAATAGCTAAAGGGCACTGTTGATATAGTATCTAGCACGTCTAGATACTTAGGTATTCATCCACCACTAACACCCTGTATACAAAATTAGGTAAATTCAACATAACAAATAGAAGTATATCAAATGAATTTCAATAATTTTAAAGGTCACAAGGAAATGTCCCTGGCTTGTGATTATTTTAAAACAAAATTTGACTATGCAGCAATGTTTATCTTAAACTTGCCACCACATAAACAAAACATGGATCTTTGAAGAACGATAAATTATTCCTAATCACTGTAAGAACGTGCAGCGATATCTGTAGGTATTGGGTTTATTTTTATTACAAAATTTTGTCTTCATAGGTATAATTAAAGCTGGCTGATTGTCGACAAGACAGGTACGTGTCCATTGTAATTAAGACTAAGGTATAATAATTATTACTAGGTAGGGTTATTCTGATAATTCTAAAAAATAAGAAAATAGTGAGCGACCCTTCAATTAATGATACACAAGTAGGTACCTACCTATGTTTAAAAAATAGACATACAGGGTGTCCGGGAAAATGTGGGAAATCTCCCGGATATGAAAAAAACATGCGAAAAGAGTACTACCTACAAGATCCGTATCCTATATTCTTCGGAGATATGTGGTTCCAAAGAGCTCCAATGGAATAAAGTTACCCTAGTAGCACACGAACGAATTCATCCCTTGTGAAAACACTTGGTTTAGTCGACGACCAAGTAAAACACTTTAATTAAAAACACACTTTATTTAATTATCGTTGATTTTCATACAAAACGAATTACAATTCAATCGATCTATTTGTCACCGAATTCTCAAGGCAACTCCCATAAAAATCACACTCTCTTAAAAATTAGCCCAATGTTTATATTCCGCGGAGTCGACATCATCCAAAACAATTCTTGGTAAACACAAAGATTAAGTTATCTTTTCCGTGGTCAGCACTTAAGGTGGGTGCTCACACTTGGGAGAAGAGAAAATAATTTAAATTTATTATTTTTTCGATTTTTTTGAAAACTGTACATACTATCAAGTTCATATTTAGCAAAGAGATGTAGGAATATGAGAGCAATTTTCTAAATCAGTGACATCCTCTTGCACTCCCTTGGGAGAAGAGAAAATAATTTAAATTTATTATTTTTTCGATTTTTTTGAAAACTGTACATACTATCAGGTTCATATTTAGCAAAGAGATGTAGGAATATGAGAGCAATTTTCTAAATCAGTGACATCCTCTTGCACTCCCTTGGGAGAAGAGAAAATAATTTAAATTTATTATTTTTTCGATTTTTTTGAAAACTGTACATACTATCAAGTTCATATTTTGCAAAGAGGTGTAGGAATATGAAAGCAATGTTCTAAACCAGTGACGTCCTCTTGCATTCCTTTGGGAGAAGAGAAAATAATTTAAATTTAATATTTTTCCGATTTTTTTCAAAACTGTATGTACAGGGTTATCCAACCAAGACTAGACAAGGCGATTTTTTGACTTTTCCTGTACTAGATTGGATAATTATGTGCAAAAGGAAAAAATTGTTTACGTAACAAAAAATGTAAACATAATTTTAGGAATTCGGTATTTCACCAGTGGTGGGCGTACATCTGGGTCGGTAAGGTAGAACTCTTAAAAATAAGTACAAAATTAAAAATAAGTACAAAACAAAAATAATTGTTTATTAATCGCATTTATTCACTGAAAAAAGCAATATAAAGTTTTACAAGAAAATTACTGCTTTTAGAGTGACCATTACTTTTCGTGTAAATTTGCATAAATTATGTGATTTTACAATTTTCTTGTGAAATAAGTTTACAAAAGTTTTGTAAAATTAATTTTGACCGCGGAATAAATGTACAAATATTTTGTAATATCTCTTGGTATCTTTACATGGTTTTTACAAAATCCCACTGTAAAAGAACATATAATTTGTGATAACACCTGGGACTATTACATTTTTTAAGTAAAATTGCTATGTAAAAATACGTTCAGGTTTCAGTAATTTTATGTAATTACACAGGAATATTACATCGGTATATGAATTTTCCAATGTATTATTCGTCCGTATTTTCACATAATTTTTGTAATAATGCTCAGTAAAACTACAGAATGTTTTTGTGAAATGAAAACACTATTGTTTTTTTATAAACAAATTTATTAAACAAATACAAAAAGTAACTAGAATGGTATAAAATACCATAACACAAAAAATCCTTAATTTGTACTAAGTATACATTATGTCCAGCGGTGTGGTAGACAACGAGGGCAAATGGACCAAAAATTTCATTTTTCGAGAAAAAGTCGTTATAAATAATGTTGCTTGGTGAAAAAATACGATTGTCGATGAAAAAAAAATTATATGCAGGGTGTCCAAAAAGTTAAAAATTCTGATATATTACATGAGTAAAGTGCCCTTTTTCTAAAGTTTTTAGCAAAATGCTATTTAAGAGTATTATTTCCAATCACCACATCTTTCTTTTAAGATATTGCTATTCTTTCATTAAGTTTGGATAGCAATAATTTTTTTGCTTTAAATTTGTATTTCACTGAAAACTTGGAATTTTACAAGCTGTAGAAGCAATATACAAGAAGTACAGATGAGTTATGACTATCTTATAGCTCAACTGGAAAAATGCGTCCTTCAAGGTGGGCGGTGTTTGAATAATTATTAAATTCAGAATCAGGGTACTTAACTCTTGTAAAAAATTTGAATTTTTAACTTTTTGGACACCCTGTATACAATCGTATTTTTTCAGCAAGCAAATTTTTTTTATAAAGAATGACTTTTCCCCGAAAAATGAAATTTTTGATCCGTTTGTCCTCTTGTCTACCTCATCGCCGGACTGTATCTATGTTACAAAAGTTGTACTTCGCAACTAAACATATAGAACACGTTGTAAAAACTGACCAAAATATCCCCTAGTTGGACAATATTGAAATAAAAACAAGTTTTTTAAAGTGTGTGTTGATATAAAGATAAAGCAAAGCCTCATGTAACTTGCTACAGTTACAAGTTTCAACAGAAAATTTTTACACATCACGTTAACTAAAATCTAAACCTAACCTAAACAAAACATAATATGGCACAATCAAAACGAATTTTAAAATATTCAAATTAAGCATCAAAAAATATATTTACCTATTATATATATATATCTGAGAAAATCCCTCGAAACAATTTCTATAATGGAGAGGGGGAACCAAATTGATATATTAACCAACCCGTTTTCATTTACCCCCTCACCCCCTAAATTATTTTAAATAGCAGCCCCCTACTAGTGATACCTTATCTGAAAACTTTTATAAAATGCTTTCCAATGGTACCATATAATGCTACATTTGATGTAGTAGTTTTCGTTTTTTTTTCAGGCACCTCTGATTTCGAGTATAAGGAAAATTTATCTGGCATGGAAAATGATGGATACATTAATAAATGCAAAAGGCTCATGCAAGGATATTTAACTTATTTCATTTTTTAACATTTAATAAACTTTAAAAAATTATTAAATTGGGATGAATTTCAAGACGTTTCCTTTAATAAACCGAAAACTACTACATCAAACGTAGCATTAATTGCTTTCCAATGGGAAAGCATTTTTTAAGAGCTTTCAGATAAGGGATCACAAGTAGGGGCGGGTTGCTATTTAAGATTATTTAGTTGGGGTGGCGGGACCATTTTAGTGGATAGCGGGATTTTTAGCGGCATTATATGATTACGAATTCGTTCGAAGGGGGGGGGGGGGGGGTCCAGACCCCCTGGATCCCCTCTAAATACGTGCCTGACTATGTGTCACGACCATCTAACTAGTAACAACATACGTCCTTTTTTTTTGCTATTTCTGTTATAATTATGTATAAAATCTACAAGTTGTGACGTGCCTCCAGTCAGTAATTGTAAGAACTATATAAACATTTTGAAAAAGCTGGTAGCTTTTTATGTACCTACAGTGTGTTTCAATATAAATGAACCCTTTAAAAAAAATTGTAAATACAAAAGTTCTAGGCTATAATAAAAAGTTTTTTATGAAAGACTTAGGATATAATAGGGTCTTGCAGAAGGGCGTAGTTAACAAAAACAAATCTTATGAATAGGTACCCTATATCTTAGATTATTTCTGGGGTCTACATAAAATGTAAATATTTTTTTATGAGTGCATTAGTCTAAACTTAATAGTTTCCGGGTATCGACTTTTAAAAACAGTTTTCCAACTTTAAGTCTTAGCACAAAACGGCTCACATATCCCCATCCTACATTTTTATTTTCTCCTCAAAAATATAAACTTTCGGTTAACCGGAAATACTGTATGTCCGTGTTTACATCCGGTTAACCGGAAGTTGATATTTTTTGGAAGATGTGAGCCGTTATACTCTAAGACTAATATTATATAATAGTAATAATAATAATCTAAGGTAAAGGGTGTGCCATAAAAAAAAATGGTATTTCTTATCTACGTCATTCTGCAAGACTCTATATAGGTGGCATACTAAAAGTCTTTCATAAAAAGTTTTATATTGTACCCCATCCGTCGAATAAAAAGTTAAACTAAGAACACTGAACTGTGGTAATAAAGTGTTTGTAACCTCTGTCTAACGATATCGTTATATTAGTAAAATTCCTCTTAAGAACTAAACTTAATCAACGAATTAAAAATAATACAAGGATCAAATTCACAAAAACAAAAGTAATAAACTATTATTGCTCAAAACCATGATTTTAAAATAAATATACTTATAAAAATTTAGATTCAGATAGTTATTAATTTAAACACTGGATCTGGAAAGTTTATTTAAAAATGCAAAAACCTTTCTTTTTGACAAATTTTTTTTTTTTGATTTGGTACCCTCATCAGGGTGAATTTTTAGTATGTACCTTTGCAGAAGCTCACACACGCAGGAAGCCGTTTTGGGATAGGCTAAATTAAACACAAAATACATCCCAAAAAGTAGCATCAGTGCTTCGCCAAACGTTTTTGTAGTGATCACTGCTTTTTTTTCAAAATAAATAATTATTTCGGTTTCTTCATTGGAGCCTAAAAAATAATTATCATTATTTTAGTATAATCAGGTAAATATAAAGCTTAAAATTTTGATCTTACCAATTACAAAAATGCATGGTTCAAAATTCAGCTCATGTTCTTCCGGGCGTATCTGAAACAAAAATAATAATGATAAACAATAGGTATTTTAAGAACAGTATTGAATTTGTGTTTTTGCACACACCAAATAGGTACAATCAGATAAATTTGCCGCATCGGCTCTATAATCGTTTGCATGGGATGAAGCTTTTCTATATTGTTAAAAATTGTAACCGATTTGGTGCCGTATTTTTTATCGGCCAGAAAATAATAATTACCTTCGCAAGCTTATACATGCTTGTAATATCTTCTTTAAAATATTTTCCTAAAACATATAATACTTCAGCATATTTGTCAGGTATCTCTCCAACTGTGTTTTCTTTATTGAAAGTTAAAATCATATCCATTTTTGCATCAACATTGCTGATAAAAGTGTTTAAATCTATTTTGCAAAGCTTTTTAAAGTGCCACATAAGTGCATATTTATGAAATAAAATTGGCCACTCCTGTAATATTTCGGCAACGGTCGGAGTTTTGTTGATAAATTCTCTCTGAATAGGGTAGGTTTTTTCTAGAAGCAGTTCCATTTCTTTACTTAAGTGATCCATATTTATGCAGTCGTTTAATTTTTGCTTTAATACTGAAGCATCTTGATCATTAATATTAGGTAGTTCTGGGTTCCAGTAGCTGCAACCAGCAACTGCATGCTTCATTAATTTTTTGGAAATAATTTGTTCCTGTAGAGGCCTTTTATGAGGCCTGTTCAAGTAAGACAACCTTTCATACAGTTTCATAAATATGCCAATAGAACCGTCGCCAAGTACAACGCCATCATCATCAATATCTTGAAAAGTTTTTGGGAATTTACTAATAAGTTTTTGAGCAACGAGCCTGACTGCTTTAGAAGATGGGTTGGTTTTTATCGACCGCATTTCGTTGGCAACCATATGGACAACTTGTGTAACTACTTCTTTTTTTCTTAAACCTTCTTCGCACGCGCCGACACTATCTTTTGGTAGTTTATGCCATGGAATCTCAAATGTGTACCACATAAACTCCATATTGTTGTCAACTAATATTGTTGACATATCTTCAAATTGGCTTATAATAACAGTAGCCGGTTGACCAACGGCAGCTTCATCAGTTGTGTTAAATACAACATTAGCAGGCTGATTCTGATGAGAGTCATCATCCGACTGGACATCAGACAACATCACCGAAAGAGTTGATGCTGTACTTGTTGTGGTACTATGCTTATCTTCTTCACAGAAAGACTTCCACTCTTCACCCCCTTGCAATAGCATGATTGTTTCGTTATGTAACAATAGAAGCACTTCGTCTTCAGTAATGGGGGTACCGTCTTGCTCCAAGACCAACGAGGAACCATTTATGTCAAGTTTTTTCGAAGCTGAAAAAATTAGCTCAAATTAGCAATAAGAAAACATGGAACATACAACTTTTACCTGAAGCGATTAACTGTAGAAGTGCATTTTCTCCGTCTAATATAACAAAACATTTGTTTTTTCTATTTTTGGTCCACACCTTGAAAAGTGGCATTCTGAAACCAGCAAAATAAAAGAGCAGTGTTTGATATATATGGCGTGTACAGTAACCATTTTAACCAATGGAAACCTTTTTTCATTTTTACTTGAAAATAACTCACTCTTTATAACAAGTAAGTAGTGTTGCTGGTTGAAAAAGTACCACTCGGTAGAAATATTTTTACTCAGCAAATACATAAGTAGGTATACACTGTGGTCCACTAAGGGCCGCTTTTACAATGTGAAGCTAATTTAAAGATTATTTTGTACTTTAAACCAGAATTTAATCTTTAGTTGATCTACCATTTCAAAATTGTCGATTTTACAATGTTTTAATATCTTATTTGACCAGTAACAGAGCTGACATCTTGACAACATCATTTTTGACATTAAATTTCAACAAAAATCAACAATTTTAGGTTATTATAAATACAAATTCGTAGTTAAACCATGGATTGTGGTTTGACTAATACTTCAACCACAGGTGAGGGTTAAACTTTGTAAAAGCGGCCCTAAGTGTGCATCAAATGGGAAATTTTTTTATTTGTTGTACGATCAAAGTTTAAATACTGCCAAAAGTTGGTGCATATCCGATAACAATTTCGGGTGCACTTAAAATTACTTCAAGTCAAATATGATACAGGGAAGAGCAAAAAATATGAAAATCGTTCGATTAAGAGTAAGTATCCTTATTTTAAAAAATAGTTAGTTAGAAAAAGTTATACTCAGATTTAAAATCATATAGCCTCCTCAAAAATTAAAATTTTAAAGAAAATTCTGTTAGGTGCATGGTTTATTCTTTGATAATGCAATAGAAAAATAAAATATAGGCTTTAGATTAAAAAAAATTCATACCGGGTGTCCAAAATTCGGTATGCCACTATTGCTATATCCGCAATGGTAAGAGTTACGAGATCGTTTAAATTAGAGAAAATTTGAATTTTTTACTTATTATTTAAACTGTGCTTACAATGTTGCCAAATAGTTTTTAGTTTTTGAGATATTAAGGGAAATGTAAAAATTCCTCTAATTTTTGTCCCCAAATAACTCGAAAACCACAGATTTCATCAAAAATGATTTAATACAAAATTTTTTTTCCATATCTCAGAAGAGGATCAAATTTTCAATTCAACACAAGTATATTTTCTGATGTTTCAAGACATAAAATACATCATCAACATTTTTGTTTATAAATAACCTTAATACGGTTCTATCTAAGTATTTAAAGTCAGAACATATTGGATCTCAATTATTATCATGTAACAATTCTTAATAATTATATGACTTAAAACCGATGGAAAGTAATTGAAAACGTTTTTTTAGTTTTTCAAGCCCGGGGTCTGCATTTTTTGAGTGTTATTTTTTAAACATGCAGAACATTGAATGAAGAGTCAGTTTTTTTATAGGGTAAAAAATAGAAGAAGTTTTTTATTCGTTAAAATTATTAAAGTGTTTCATATGGAGCAGATTTAAAACTAAAAATATACGAATTCGAATTTTCACAAAAATATTGCAAAACTGTTTCGTGACTCAACAAGCTGTCAAAATGTACGCATACGTTGACCGTTTCACTTTTGTTTTGATATAGAAGGGAACTTTCAATGTCAAGAGATACATTAATTTTAAGGCCATAAAAAGTAATTGAATCAAAATTGTCGCCTATTATAATATAATCTATTTTGCATAGCTGAAATGAATCAGTTTTGTTATAACATACAATCATCCCTTTTTTATATAAAACATTTTTAAAGGTTGCTTCAGTACAAACAAATAACTTTTTATTGCTAAAACATGTCGCAATACTTTCATTAAAATGTTTTGGGAAATTTTCTACAACGTATAGCACTGCATTTTCTGAAACAACTTTGTCTTGAAACAGTAAATTTTCTGAGGTATAAAGTGCTTGCAAAAGCTGGTGTTTATGAGTAAAGGAAAAAAGTATATTTTTAAAATTAGTGCTATGTTTTACAATTTTTTTAAAGTACTGGTGCTTAGACTCAAATCTTAAAGTCCAATAGTGCCTCAGTGGGCCAAAGTGTCTTATAAGAAAAGGATAGTGAAGCATGTAATGGTGCTTGGGCCTTAGTGGTGCATCCGGCAAAATAACTCTTCGTTGATCTAAATATTCATAAATTAAGTACTTAAGCAAAGCAAGCTGACTAATCGACAATTTAAATCCTACTATAATTAAGAATATTTTTCGTAATAATATTATCAGTTGAAATATTTCAGAATTTTTTATTTCATTATTGCTATAAAATAGAAACGGTATTACTAAAATAAGCCACATATTTTGAGATGCCGTACCTGGAAGTCCTTTACTTTTCTGACTTATCAAAGGAAATTTTATTTTGTTCTCTAAAATAAATGTTACATTTTTAATTTTATTATTTAGTTCATCAAAAGTAATAAGTTTATCATAAACCATTTTTTTCAGGGCTATCATCAAATCGTACTGAATTATACCTTCAAAAAGATCATGTGCAATGCAAGGTGGAAGGCCAGGACTGCAGACGTGATAAAAATTTAAAACGTTTAAAGGGGAATCTGATTTAAGACCTTTAAAGTTCAGTTCATTTGACGTATGTAAAATATCGCAATCAAAATTGTACGATTCTTTTGTTCGAATCGGAAATTTTATATCAAAATTTAATTGACAACTATTATGTGAGTAACAGTATCGACAGAAATAATTTTTCAAATTAAAATTTTCTAGAAAGCCACCAATTTGATGACTTCCTAAATTGTCTCCAGTACATGCTAATAGTGTTCCCTTTATTACTCGGATTTCACTATTTATGGAAATTGAAATTCCTTGTGTTTCAAGAATCATAAGATCTTTTATGAGTTCTTCCAATATTTTTTGGAAACCAAATTGCCGGACATGTTTTTCATAACATAATAAAGCTAGCTGAATTTGGTCAACTTTTGACCTTTGCCAAGCAGGTAAATTGGCAATAATGAAGTATATGCCAATTATTTTATGTTTTTTTCGAAATGAACCCAAGGGGTTGCATATCTCAAATGCATCCTGATAAAGTATTAGTTGAATAGGATTTTGCTCACTTGAAAATAAGTCATTATTTTTTACAACATTGCCGTCACAGACATCTTCAAATACATCTGTTCTTGGCTCTTTGTGAACAAAATATTGTTTTGAAAAATTTTTATTTTTAAATAGGTTCTTAATTGATTCCAAAATTGGAATATAATAAAAAAATAACCGATCGTTCAAATTTAATTTTTTTGGTGGGACAAAATTAAAATAGTTTGTATAATATTTATTTCTAATATATTTGCTTCGTAATTCTCCTGTTACGGAATCAAGAATTTCCTTGAATAAGTTATCATTTAAGAGCGATTCACTTACATTAATACCATTGTCTGTTAAATTTTGTTTAATGAACTGAGTATTTAAATTGTTCAAGTTAAGCATGCCCTCTAATATCATTTGAAGGGATTTATTAGGTAAAAAGTATTTAGACTCTAATGACAAAAAAAGAGAACTTACCAATTTGAGGCAGTTTTTTTTTAAATCATTTTTTTCACATTGCTCGATTTCGTTATTTAAATTAGCCGAAACTTTATTTTGTATTTCCTCCACATTTTCACGTAAAGGTGAACAATATTGTTGTACTAACAATTCAATTTCGTTAGTGCTATCAACATTGTCTAGCTTTCTTTCTTCCTTTATAAAGTGTCTTCTTGCAACGTGTTGCTTAAAGGCACTAATTGTTTTAAAAATGGTATTTACCCCACATGATTGATATAAGGGGCACCGCAACATACAACCACTACGTAAATGAAAGAATACATGTTTGTTAATATCTTTCCTATTTCTAGAATGAAATTCGCAGTTTTCTACCGAACAGTGAATATTTTTATTTACAAATACCTTTTTTAGTGTAATATGCCTTTCATTTAGGTGTGATTTAAATTTGTTGTAACTTTTAAAGGATGAACGACAGTTAAAATATTTGCATACAAAATTTATACCGGGAAGATGCCTGTGATAGCTCATATGTATTTGATACACGTACATACTTCTTAACCTAGTCAAACATACATCACATTTAATCATTGTGAATAATAATTAGGTTATTATAAAATACTTACCTGAATAATATGTAAGTTTTCCCGCACTATTCCGGTCGCACTGCAGGTAACCTCTTAGGGCTGTTAACTTAAATGGCGGTCACACGTTGATTCGCGTATGTTAACGAGAACTGATGAGTGATGACGCGAAGATGTGTGGCGTGATATCTTCGGGACGTATATGATTGGTTAGCGTTTCCATAAGTTTTGTGAATTTACATTCCTTTATGTAATTTCACATATAACTTGTAATATTGCTACAACTATTACTTAATACTGGGTTATTTCACGAAGCTGATGTAAAAGTACTAAAAACATCAACATTTTTACAAATAAAAAGAAATGATACAAGGAAAATTCACAAATAATACGTATTTTTCATGATAATTACGGGGATTTCATAAAAATAAGTAAAATTGCATAAAAACTTAAAGATACATGAAAATAATTCTATAATTACAATATTTTTCTTGTAATGGTTCCGTGATTTCACAATCACTTTTTTCAGTGTTGTGCAGCATTGGTTTGTTGCAATACGTAACACTACAAAACAACTTTAGAGGGTTGTGTAAAAAAAAAATATAAATTACTCTCGTTTACATTTACTGCATAGCAATCTAGGAATGCACAATGATTGCGGTGGTGTCGGCAATATATATTGCGGCTTGCCAACAATTTCTATTCGGAACAAAGAAAAATTTAGAAATTTGTTAGGTTCTTACCGTGGAAACATTGCTCGCTTTGCGAAAATGTCGTTAATTATTTTTTGTTTTGCGACTTAGCGACTTTCAATATTTTCCTCGATTTTTCGATGATAACGGCGTTCCGCGGATAATTGAAAGCACTACGGCGTTCCGGATTGTGCCATACAGTATGGAAACGTGAATGTAATAAGAACCAAAACGGTCGTGGCCGATTTTCAGAAAGAAAATTTATTTTTCTGTCGCCCTCACTCCGCTATCCCGGTGGGTAGTACAACGTTCGGAAAAGTGGACTACCTCATTTTTCTATCATCACAGCATGAAACATGACAGTACATACTATCAAGTTCATATTTTGCAAAGAGGTGTAGGAAGTTGTACATTTTGGGTGCTTAAGTAAGTAAAGGACCTTTGGTTCTTCGAGGTATTAGCGAAAGGCACCATAATATACCTATAATATTAAAATTATTAAGCCAGCCAATTTTATATTTTTACAAATTACTTATAAGCAATAAAAAAAAATAATTTTAATTCGATTTTCGAATAGTACGCAGACGAAATAGTTTATAAAAACAGCGAGACCATTTTTGATGCCGGATTTCAATTCTACGATAAAAAAACAATAAAAAACCATGTTATTAACGGGTACTATCGAACGGTTTTTACCGTGAAAAAACCTTTAAGTACTAGCGGTACTGGTGCCATGTCAAGTTTCATTAAAAAATTTTGAAATTCAAGTGTTAATATAAAAGTTACCCACAACTAAAAAATGGAACACTCCACCCACGTAAGGACAACCATGACGCAGTCCAGGCTAAACAACTGTATTATCTTAAATGTCTATAAAGATTTTGCTGAAGGAATTAATGATAATGAAATTGCTAATATGTTTATTAGTAAAAATAGTCAACGACGTCAAACATTTTATTTATCGTAATACAATAATACCTAACTAACCTAAAATTATTATTATAAATTAATACTTGCTACCTCTTATCGTTGATATGTTTATTATTAGTATTTATTTATTATTTAGTATTTATGTAGCAACCAACTGCTTGATATTATTGTTTTGATTTCTTACTTTTGTATGTAGATATACACTGCGTCCATAAAGTCTTGCACAAATTCATTTAAAATTCAGGGGCTTATTTTTTTTAAAAACGCTTGGACACGTCAATTAGTACTTTTGTTTGCGCATTTTTTAACGTAAAATGCTTTTATACAGGGTGTCGCACGTATGAGGTATGAGGTCATCAAGGATTTTTTTTAATGGAATACCCTGTATATTATATCAATTTTGAATTCTATGATGAACACTTAACACCTCTGGAAATCACGGTTTCCGAAATATTGACGTTTGAAAATTTATTTTAAACACATTTATTGATGACCTCATACCTCATACGTGCGACACCCTGTATAAAAACATTTTACGTTAAAAAATGCACAAACAAATGTACTAATTGACGTGTCCGAGCGTTTTTAAAAAGTAAATACCTGAATTTTAAATGAATTTGTGCAAGACTTTATGGATGCACTGTATATTTTTTTATACTATATCGTTTCAGCCATTTTCAGCCAAATTTGTTACCTATAAAATGATTATTGAAATTTTAGAAATATGTTATTACTAACTATTACATTATATTATATGTATATTAAATAAAGGAACTGTTGAACTGTTTCTTTTTTTTATTCATTGAGATCCGGGCTCCAAGCCCCCTGCCCTGAGCCCCCAGAGCAATTCCGAAGTTCCGGCGCCTACGGCTATAAAAAAAATACAGAACATATATTAATTTTTGAGTTTTTACTGATTTTGGGTCTATTAAATTAATATACAGGGTTGGGCAAATGTTCCGGAACGGCTTAATTACAGGCGAAAGAAAAGTGATATCGGATCCTGGTTTTGGGCAATGCAATCTATAGAACTAAAATTTCACTATTTGACTATTATACCATATGTCAGTAATGTCACCAACTGTGGAAATGGAACACCCTGTATATTATTACATTTTTCAATTCTACATAAAATTACAATCATTTTTTAAAAGGTGCATCATAAGTCTAAATTTTATTAGTTTCCGAGATATCGAATTTTGAAAAGTGACATTTTTGAACTTTGACAGCTTCTAGCTTCTTAACAGTACGTCTCAGAGCAAAACGGCTTACATCTCCCTATCTTCCTTTTTCATTATTTTTCCAAAAGTGTCAACTTCCGGTTAATCCGGATGTAACGCAAAAGCTGAAATATAGTACTTCCGGATTAACCGGAAGTTGACACTTTTGGAAAAATAATGAAAAAGGAAGATAGGGAGATGTAAGCCGTTTTGCTCTGAGACGTACTGTTAAGAAGCTAGAAGCTGTCAAAGTTCAAAAATGTCACTTTTCAAAATTCGATATCTCGGAAACTAATAAGTTTAGACTTATGATGCACCTTTTAAAAAATGATTGTAATTTTATTATGAATTGAAAAATGTAATATACAGGGTGTTCCATTTAAAAAAATAGTAAATAACGTCAACACTTGACAGTTGGTGACATTACTGACATATGGTATAATAGTCAAATAGTAAAATTTAAGTCCTATAGATTGCCCAAAACCCGGATCCGATATCACTTTTCGTTCGCCTGTAATTAAGCCGTTCCGGAACATTTGTCCAACCCTGTATTATGTATATAAATTTTATTTTGTGGCTATGTGGGTTCTTTCGCTAGATTGTGTAAACTGTGTCTGATATAAAATGTACATAAATGTGAGATATTATGTATATTTATGTAGTACATTTCATGTTTTTTTGTGCATGTGGATTACACATTAGTTCCATATTTTTATACTTAATAGAATTTCTGAAGATGGTTTAGTTTTTAATAAACCGGAACGTAAAACAATCACAAAACTTGTTTTTACTTTATGACCGAAAAACCCAAGAAACCCAAAACATAGTATTTGAAAATAACGGTCAAGAAAAATAAAAAACTTCGACTTACCTTTGGAACCCTTCGGCGTTCTTCTGCTCTTTTTTCTTTCAGTCCCTCGGCCCGACGGCGCTCATATTCCGCCCGACAGCGTTCGTTTTGGGCTTTCGTTTTGTCCACTTCCGCCCGGCGGCGGTCTTCTTCTCGTTTTCTAAAAAAATTTACAATTTATAAACGGTACGGTACCCGCAACGAATGAATTTAATAAGATTACAGCTGTGACTTTGAAAATTCAAATTAATTTATAAGAGGAAAAATCTGACCATCCCCATAACATTGTATTATAAAAACTCTTTGTTCAGTAGATAGCATTTCTACTTAAATAATAACTTCATTAAATAAAGTCATTGACAACAAGTACCTATCACCTTAGTGTCATTATTATTTTAACTAGGTTCACCATCAGTCAGAGGTGTGTCGGAGAATACTTTTTGGGAAATAATTTTTACATAGGTAGGTAAACCTTTTAATGAATTGTTCTACTTCGGTTTGTTGTGTAGAAAACACATTCATTAAGAGTGGATTTTTTTCGTTTCCTTCATAATAAAGTATGTTTACTCTTAAGCAAAATATCATTTTTGCAGTTTTTGCCCACCCTGTATAAAAGAATTGAAGTTTCTTATGATGAATCGTATTTTCTAGACGATTATTGTTTTAAAGGTATTTCCAAGACCTATCCAAAGATGTCTCACACGACATACCTTCTCTTGAAAAACATTTTTGAAATCTTTGAAAAAAAAGTTTTTTTTACAAAAATTTCAAAAACACCATTTTTGAATTTTCCAAAAAAAATATACTGTTATACCTATACAGGCACGTATCCAGGATTAGGTTTCGGGGGGGGGGGGTCCAGATCCTGTATATATATATATATATATAGTGTGAAAGATTTGATGATAATTATACCTTTTATTACTTGTTACCTGTTACCTGTTACCTGTTTAAAGAAGTCAGTAAAAAATATAGATTTGATTGAATGTCACAAAAAGTAGTATTGTTTTCCGAATTTGAAGAAAAGATAGATAGGAAATAACATTGGTGACCCCGACGACCTTTGAAACGACTTCTTGTAATGGACAGAATAAGAAGAAGAGGAGCAGGAATGAACAGAAGTTTATCAGCAGATTTTGTTTGGCCTGACATGTTTGGCAAGAAAAATACTCCTAAGAAAACATACTCTGAGGCTCCAGAAAATGAAAGATCGAAAATAGATATACAAGGTAAATCAAGTAAAAGTAGCAAAGTAGAAATTTCGTCTTCTTCTATGGAAAAATCTTGTAATTTAAGACAATCGCAGATTAACTTAGAAAGAAAAAGATTAGCTTATGAGACAGAAAGAAAAAAACGAGAGATAGAACAGAAGAAACTAGACATTGAAAAAAATAAATTAGAAAATGATCTTAAATTATTAGAAATCGAAAACGAACTTAGAAACGCCGAGATTGACATTGAAGAAGATGATATATTTTCTTTGAGCGGTAGTCGTACTTCCGCTGATAAACAAACTACTATAAGAATATTACCCGAGGAGCAGTTTTCAAATGTTCAAAAATGGGTTAACAAGGTGAATAGACATTCCCTTCGTGAATATGAAAGTCATTCCGAGTCGCAAGAAAGTGAAGGGATGGAAAAGTCACTAAGATCAAATTACAATAAAAAAGGTAATGATGATATAAAACTTCTTTGTAACACAATTACTCATGCGATCAATTCTGTAACCAACGGTACAAAATTGGGAATCGAAAGCAAGCTAATGGCTAGACAAACCATTGAAAAAGATTTTCCTTACTTTGATGGAAAATCGGAAGAGTGGCCTTTGTTTTATCAACAATTTTGTAATATTTCTAAACTTTGTGGGTATTCTAGCGAAGAAATAATGATAAAGTTACAAAAATGCTTAAAAGGAGAAGCAAGAAGTGCAGTAGTGGGCATGATGTTGATGGGGGAAAATGTTGAGCAAGTGATAAAAACATTAAAGATGAGATTTGGTAGACCAGGCCACATAATAGAATCCATGATATCAAGAGTTCGGTTTCTTCCATATATTCGAGAAAATAACTTAGATAAGGTTATTCAGTTTTCCAACGAGGTATCTAATCTTTTAGCGATGATGAAATCTTTAAATTCGCAAGGACATCTAAAAAATCCACAACTTTTACGAGAACTGACAGGAAAACTTCCAGATACCTTAAGACTCCGATGGGGAGAAGTAGTTACTGAAAAAGAAGAGGAAGTTGATTTGGAAGTTTTTACTAGATGGTTAGAAACGATTGCGAAAGCTGTTTGCCATGGAAATTTTCAACCATAACCTCCGTTCAAAACAAATTTTGAAAAAGTATTGAAAACAACTGAAATTAAAAAACTGTGTTGTTACTGTGGTGAGAACTACCACGAAAATCGCCAAAAAATGAAAAACGAAGATATAAACACTAGATGGAAAATAGTAACGGAAAGACGACTCTGTTTTTGTTGTTTAGAAACGAACCATCAGAGAAGTACGTGTAATAGAAGAAAAGCGTGTGGTGTTGAAGATTGTAAACTGTTTCACCACCCTCTACTACATAAAAATCAAATCTATATTTTTTACTGACTTCTTTAAACAGGTAACAGGTAACAAGTAATAAAAGGTATAATTATCATCAAATCTTTCACATACAGTATGTCCGGCGATGTGGTAGAGACAAAGAGGACAAACAGACCAAAAATTTCATTTTTCGAGGAAAAGTCATTCTTTATAAAAAAATTTGCTTGCTGAAAAAATACGATTGTCGACGAAAAAAAAATCATATTGTCCAAAAACTTAAAAATTCAAATTTTTTACAAGAATAAAGTACGCGTATTCTACAATTTTTAGCAAAATGTTATTTAAGAGAATTGTTTCAAATCATCACGTCTACTAAGATATTGGTTTTTATTAAATTTAAAAATTAATTTAAAACATTTTTTTCCATCTCTCATAATAAAGGCTCTAGAATTCACGTAAATATAATGAAAGACCCTGTACCTATACACATAAAACACAACATACTTATATTCGAAATATTGTTAAAAAACTTACTCGTTTTTATCCATCGTCTTGCTAAACTCTTGCACTCTTGCTGCTGCTGATGTTTTAAGACAAATAAGACAAGTTCTAACACTTCTAACGTAACAAAACACAAACCGTTTCTTAGCGTTACAGCATTGCCAGACATAAAAAAAATTCGTAATAAAAGTACTCGAAAAATATACCAGATCTGGTATATCTGGAAGCCCGCCCGGCCCGAAAAGCCCGCCCGACCCGGAAAGCCCATCTGATGATATAAGTGTTAAAAGTTCATTTTTAAGACATGCATTTAAGAGTTGATACGAGGATTTTACCTGTAGTTAAATAACTTAAATAAGAACCAAATTTACATTAGCTTGTGCGCTAATAATCCTTCCCCTAACAGATTTTAAAATCCGTTTTTAAAATGTTTTGTTACAAACCCGCGTTTTCTTATAGCTTTCTTAATACAAGGGAATAAATTGCAAGAAATTCCGTGCAGGTGATTAATTCGTTTTTAAACATTGACTTCTATCGGGAAACGTCTTTGGCAACGTGTCGATCCCAAAGCACACGTCGTCCATTTAAAACCTTATGCCAATAGGGAAACTGACCTATCTGAGAAAAACTAAACGGATAAAAACCCGGTCGACCCGAAAAGCCCGGTCGGCCCGAAAAGCCCGGTCGAATCGAAGAGGCCGGTCGGCCCGAAAAGGCCGAGCAAATTTACTGCGGCCCGAAAACCCGAACCTTTTTTAATTACGTGGCCCGACCCGACCCGAACCCGAGAGTCGGGCCGGGCCGCGTAGCAGCCCGAAATGAAAACCCGGCCCGTGCAGGGCTCTACTACTGAGTACCCCGACTTGTTTTTGTCCTTTAGTTTTTAGTTGCCAAGATTTTAACATTTTTGGATGGAACTGTAGACAAGCCCGATTCATCAACATTCCAAATATCTTGTTGGGATGCAACCTTCAGGAGTCGTATACAAGAAGAAAAGGCCTCTGGATGGTAAATAACTGGTTTATTTACTGTTTGATGGTGGTGAGAAAGATGACTTGTTGCCAAGTTAGTTATACAAAGCAGCTAGTCAACTGATCGACTAATCAATTAATTAGCAGAAGTGCGAATTTTATATTTATAGGAAAAGCCTACGTGCGTGGTGTGATGTTTTGCAAAACAGATGAAATGGACCGTAGAAGGTTAATAGTTTAATTTTTAATTAGAGTCGGTTCTTTGTAAGTAATAAAAATGTTATCAAAAAGAAATTAAGAAATTCGCTTATCTACTTCTTAATTTTGGCAAACAAAGTTAATGGTGAAAGATGGTGTAATAATTAGAAAAATATGTTTTGATTTAACAATAAAAAATTGATAAGTAAAAATAATGTCTTATTTACAATAAGGGTTGAAACTAGAGATTTGTACTCTAACACCTCCCTACTTAAGTGTTTTTGTTACCTTCTGATGGAAAGTGACAAAACACCAAAAAGATAAAGAATATGAGTAAACTCAATCTGGTTGTTTTAATTTAATGTTTCCCTAAAATGATGATGGATATGAGATGATTACAAAATAAAATATATTTTAAACAATATAATTGTTTCACTTTTTACCTTGCCCTATACCTTGATTAAAAATATAAATATGTAAGTATGACAAAAAGTTGTAAATAAACAAAAAAAATCATTTTAAAGAAAAAAAAAAAAAAGGTTTACAAAAAGAAGTTAGTTTTCAATTAAACTTTAAATTTTGCGGAACTTCTCGTGAATCTTATAGAGACTGGACTTTCGGCTTGGCTTCGTTCTTCTAGCTGAATTGAAGTACGTGGACTTGACCTGGTTGGCTCGATGGCTTCTTCCAAACGGGAACGGAGTTGACTTAATCGTGTATCGATATCATGTTTTGATCCAATGGAACTGTGGCTAACTCGGTTATGGCTGTTAATACATATCTGATAGTTGCCTTTATCACATCCTAAATATTTAGATATGTAATATCCTAAATTGCACCAGCGACAGCAGCAAAAGTAAAATGCGACTAAAAGTGCAATGATTACCACTATTCCAAATAATGTATTGTACCATCTAGAATTATTGATAATGAATGGTTGGTTAATATTTTGCTCTAGCTTGGCCTCGTACTGTTGCAATTTTTGTTGAGAATGGCGTAGATCATCAAGGTCGAGACTGGTAAGTTTAATCTCTTCCATTTGGCCATTCTTTAGGTAGGTTTGTTCGTTAATGCAGCAGTCGTCATTATGCAGATTTATATATGGAATGTAGTTACTATAGTTTGATGATAAATCACTTGTAGCAACTAGGAGCGTAGTATGAGTGTAGCATTTACACTTGCCTTTTAAAGTAAATATGCCAATGCCTTGTAATTCTACGTCTTCTATTGAAGTAGATGAATCACAGTTAATGGTTCCTGTAACGGGAGTGCTTAAAACATATAGCCATTGATTGTTATCAATTTGATGCCAAATTTCCATGAGTGACTTAATGGTCCTAGTTTCGCATATACTTGGAAGATGTGGGAGTTTTGCTAACTTAAGTTCAGTTTCACAAACTGGTTGTTCTTGGGTTAGATGAACTGTGACGTCATAGCATAGGTAGTCATCTGGTAGGATTCGTTGACATTCTTGAAGGTCTTTTATTCTACCATAGTAAGTATGCGTCATACTTAGTAATAGGTAACTGAATTGAGGATCAAGGTAGGTATAAATTGAGGTGTTTGCAATAGGGGCAGGTAAAGGTATTAGGTGATACAATTGATAAAGTTCTTTAGATGCAAGTGGTACCTTAAGTGCATATAAAATTATGTTATTGCTATAAATTACTGATAATTCACTTATAGAAAAATAGTTATGTATATAGTCATTATTTTCGGGGTCGATTGGAAATTCGACAGAAGAACGTAATTTAGCTTTAAGTAATTCTTCTTTCAAATGCATAGGTGAAATCACTGAAGGATGTAAAATGTTTTGTTTAGAAAATAATACTGACGAAATTATGACGTCAAATTTTTCGCTTAATTCATTTGCTATATGTGCAACGAAGTTTACATGGTCAGTAACTTTTTGAAAATAATTAAGTAAATTTATATTTTTGGTAGTGTCGGTGGCAAACCGATTAAACGTTTCAACGTTCTTATTAATTTTTTCTTGATTGCTTAAGAGTGCTTGTACAGACTTATTATGACTTTCAATTGCATTAGAAATTATATGTATTTGTTGTTTCATTAAAATTTGTACTTCTTTGTTTTGTTCTGCGATTGCATGTATTGCATCAGAATAATATTCAGCATCATCAGAGTCAGGGGTACCGAAAAGCCATTTAATAGCATAAGAAACACCGTTGAATAGTCCACGCTTAGTACGTGTTTCAAAAGAGTGTCCAATAAGATGCTTAATAGATTGAAATTTTTCATTTAGTTGCATAATTTGATTTTTAAGAATATGAATTAAGTCGTTGCAACTGTAACCGAATTGTTTGGCATTATCATTGTTTCTGTTTGCATTCTTAGTATTTGTATTATTCGTATTTTTCATAGTTAAAACCTGAGGATGTTGGCATAAAGATTCAGAACGATCGAAAATTGTTTCGATAAATTTTAGTTCGACTTCATAAAATGATATATTAGTGTACGAGAATAATGTGTAATGATCAGTAATAATTTTAGAATGACCTAAATTATGATAAAATATTCCTGAATGGTTGTCAATAGGAGTTACTTCGTATGATTTTTCGCAATAACCTTCTATGAATAGAATAAAAAGGATGAAATGGTTAATCATCTTCATTGTCTGAAAAAGACAAATAAGGTTTTAATAAATTGTGATGATATGTAGTGATTTTATTTTTCTTCATTTCAATATCGTACGTTTTATTAGAATTTACTTTAATAACTTTGAAAGGACCCTTAAAATTTGATTTTAATTTTCTTGAATGTCCAGGTTGGGTTTTTTTTTTTTTTTTTTTTTTTTTTATGATTAAGGCACAGCACTACAGGATAAATCCTTTATGGCGCTCTAGGAGCGGTGCGTGTGCGCAGGAAACGATTCACGTTGGTCTTGAATCTTTGGAGACTATACTCGTTGGGGAAGACGATCTCAGGGAGGTCGTTCCAGAGTGATGACGTTCTCCAGATGAAAGAATTTTGAAACAGTGTCGTTCGAGGGACACTAAGCTGAACCACGTACTGGTGGGCTGCAGTGGCTCGTCGTGTATTTCTACCATGCACCGCTCTGGGTGGTATTAAGCGGGCAACCTCAGTTGAACACTTGCCATGAAAATATTTGTAAAATAGACTCAAGTCGCCAACCTGCCTTCGATGTTCAAGGCTTTCCAGGTTGTTTGTCAGACTATGGTCACCGATCAAGCGAATGGCTCTTCTTTGAATGGAATCTAGCAATCTCAGGGTATGTTTAGGAGCAGAGCCCCAAATATGCGAACAGTACTCCAGTGATGGTCGAATTTGGGCTTTATAGAGCATCAAAAGTTGTTGGGGTGTATAGAGGTTCTTTGTTCGGAAAAGTACTCCAAGCTTTTGCGAGGCTGCCTTAGCAATGGCCGCAACGTGGCCATGCCAAGACATATGACTATCCAGATTAACGCCCAATAAATGAATTGATGAAGCCAAGGGAATTGAGTGTCCCGCCATAACTATATCCGGTTCTTCAACATTAACTTTTTTAGAAAAAACTGCCGCCTGGGTCTTTTTAGCGTTAAATTCTACTTGGTTACTGTCACCCCAAGACAAAATTTCTTCCAGGTCTTTGTTGAGATGTGAGACCTCTTGCTGCCTATAGAGATGTGCATTAGCAGCCGATGTCCGAGCATCCAAAGTAAAAGTTGAAACAAGTGTGCTGTCATCAGCGAAGCTATATATAGGATTTTTAGTTTTTTCCAAAAGATCGTTAATGTATAGTAAGAAAAGGGTGGGCGACAATATAGAACCTTGAGGGACTCCGGCGTTGATGTTAAATGTGTCTGAAAGAAATCCGTCCATCGCCACTCGCAGAGAACGGTCTTTAAGAAAGCTCGACAGCCATGAACAAAATTGAACCGGCATTCCGTATGCTCTCACTTTAGTTAGGAGCCCCTCATGCCATACTCGGTCAAAAGCCTTGGAAATATCCAGTGCTACCGCCCGGGACTCCCCATGGTGTTCTATTGCGTTGTTCCAAACATGAGTAACATAAGCGAGAAGGTCTCCTGTTGATCTAGACTTACGGAATCCATACTGGCGGTCACTAATAATGTTGAAGCCTTCCAGGTATTTTAGTAATTTTTCGTTGATAGCCTTCTCCATAACTTTTGATATAACCGAGAGCAATGCGACTGGACGATAGTTGTTTGGCAAGGTCTTCTTGCCTTTTTTGGGTATGGGCTGGACTCTCGCAGTTTTCCAGCAAGAAGGAAGGGTAGTCATATTTTTAATGTATACTAGGTCATTTTCTTTAATATCATGTGAATTTATTTTATTGTCATATTGCTGTTTCGATTTTTCTTTTGAATGTAATAAATTTTGTCTAGCAATCTTAAAAGAATTATTAAGTTTTAACTTAAGATTAGACTGATAGTCGTCGTACGTATACCTAAATTCAGGTTTGTTTGTTAAAGAACCGGGTATTGTAGCTTTATGTCCAAAAATTAATTCAAAAGGGGTGAAATTTGTACTTTTATGTATGTGAGTGTTGTATGTAAACATGGCTAGTGAAACATAATCGTCCCAATTAGTTTGATCATTATTAATATAATGTTTAAGATATTCTTTTAAAGTATCATGGCTTCTTTCAAGGGCGCCATTTGTTTGTGGATGATAAGGACTTGTTGTTATGTGTTTAACTTTAAAAAGTTTATTGACTTCTGTGATTAATTTTGAGGTGAAATCTGTACCTTGGTCAGTTAAAATTGATTCGGGTATACCAAAAATTAAAATGAATTGTACAAATTTATCTGCGATAGTTTTTGCTTCGTGATTTTGAATTGAATAAGCATGAGAAAATTTAGTTAAATCATCTTGCATAGTTAAAATAAATCTATTTTCGTTTTCAGTAAGAGGTAATGGACCAACAACGTCCAATGCCAATCGTTGAAAAGGTTTTTCACTTGTTGTAGTGATTTGCATAGGAGCTTTGCCTGATCTTGATTTTTTGTTTCTTTGGCATGATTCACAAGTACGAATTAAATTTTTGATATCACTTTTCATATTGTGCCATTTATAGTTTTCTTTAATACGCAGGTAGGTTCTACGTA
The DNA here is from genome assembly GCA_963920685.1 of Polydrusus tereticollis. NCBI lineage: Eukaryota > Metazoa > Arthropoda > Insecta > Coleoptera > Curculionidae > Polydrusus > Polydrusus tereticollis. The sequence continues at coordinate 27,317,968 of OY987334.1, forward strand.
ACCCAGAGTGTCCTGCTAAAGAAGATTCGTGATTTTCAGAAAATATTTGTTTAATTTCCTTTTTATCTCTAGGCTGTAATTTTGGTTTATTCACTAATGTTATGTTATATTTGCTTTTATTAAAAATAAAGTGTATTATTTCACAAATCATTGGTACTTTAAGGTTATAATGTTCTTCAGATGGATTTTTAAGATAAATGGTTTCTATATTTTTATGATTTATTAGTTCTTTCTTGAAATTTTGAAGTGTATAAAATAAATCAGGATATGTTAATTGATCATAATGATTTAATTTGGCAAAAAGTAAAAATGTGTTTTTTGAAATTTCTAAAGAAAAATGTAATTTAGGTTCATAATCGCGCATGTTTTCAAGTGCGTCATATAAGTTATGATGGTATGGATTTGATTCGTCTAGGTCAGTTGAATAAATAAATGCATTAGGACTTTTCTTTACTATGTTGTCCTTTATAATAGTTATGTTAGGTAATTCTTCATTTATATAATGAAATTTTATAAAATCTTGATATGTAGGTTCATTAGAAAGTACTAAAATTTGTTCGTCTGTACCGGGGTTTCTTGATAAGGCGTCAACATTTGAGTTGATTCTACCGGGTTTATATTTTATTTCGTATTCGTATTCTTCGAGTTTTAATCTCCAGCGAAGAAGTCTGTTTGTAGGTGTTTTGCAGTTAAAAAGCCAAGTTAGGGGTCTATGGTCAGTGTAAATTGTAAATTTTTTACCGTAAAGATATGGTCGAAAATGTATTGTTGACCAAATAATTGCTAAAGCCTCCTTTTCTATACAGGCATAATTACATTCGGCTTTATTCAAGGTTCTGGATGCATAAGCAACAGGTAAGTCTTTACCTACGGGACCTTGAGAAAGGATTGCACCAATTGCATAATCTGAACTATCTGTGGTTAAAATAAATTCTTTAGAGAAATCAGGAAATTGCAGGATTTTATCCGACATAAGAATGGATTTAAAATGTTTAAATGATTCTTCCTGTTCTTGTTCCCAAATAAAAGCTTGGTTTTTCTTAAGAAGATTTGTCAATGGTTTAGCGAGACTAGAGAAATTTTCGATAAAACGTCTGTAGTATCCTATAAGGCCTAGAAATTGTTTAATTTGTTTTGGATTTTTTGGTTGAGGATAATTAGCAATGGCTGTAATTTTTTCAGGATTTGGGGAGACACCATTTTGGTTTATAATGTGACCTAAATATGCTACTTCTTTTCGCATAAATTCACACTTATCTGGCTGTAATAGAAGTTTATTAGTGCGTAGTCTCTGGAAGATTGCTTGAAGTTTAGAAGTATGTTCTTCGATAGAACTTGCATAAATGACAATGTCGTCTAAATATACGAAACATTGAGTGCCTTGAAGACCTGCTAAAGCGATATTCATACATCTCTGGAAGGTACTAGGTGCATTCTTAAGTCCAAAGGGCATCCTTAAGAACTGATATTTATTTTCAGGGGTTGAAAAAGCTGTTTTAAATCGATCTTTGGGTTCCATCTTGATATGATGAAAACCGGAAGCTAAATCGAGGGTACTGAAATATTGAGAGTGTCCTAGTTGATCTAAGATCTCCTCAATACGTGGAATAGGGAAGCTATCCCCAAGGGATGAATTATTTAAATTTCTGTAATCGATCACAACTCTGTACTTTTGTTCGCCCGATGCGTCTTTTTTCTTAGGAACGATCCATAAAGGACTATTATAAGGTGACACCGAAGGTTGTATGATACCTTGTTTTAACATTTTAGCAATTTGGTTTTTAATTTCTTCTTTATGTACTAGGGGATACCTATATATTTTTGATGTTGTAGGGGTAGAGTCAGTTAATTTAATTTCATGACTGATAAGATTGGTACATGATAATTGATCATCAGGTAGGAAAAATATGTCATTAAAATCATTACAGATTTTTAAAATTGATTGTTTTTCTTCGTCATTGAGATGTTCAATGCGCAAATTTTCTCTTAAAATTTTCTTTCGAACAATATTTTCACGTTCATTTCTAAGAAATATACTAGCTTCATTTTGATTTAGAGGTTCTAAAGTGAGATTTAATCTTGTAATGTTAAGGGCTTTATTAGTTGTATTTAAAATGGTAGTAACGGCCTTCCCATTTTCAACTTTAAGTATAGCTTTTGCTAAAAATACGCCTTCTCCAAGATTCATAATATCTTCTCCAAGATTTATAATATCTTCTCGACATATGCCTTCTGATATTTCCTCTTTGTTCTTAATATTAGCTAAAATTACTGTTTCGGAACGCGGTCTTAGTATTACGAGATTACGATGAATTTTTATAGGTTCAAGGTCGCCTATCTTTAAAGTATTATTTGCATAATCAATAGTACACTGTTTTACTAATAAAAAGTCTGTTCCTATAATTCCGTCAAATGGAACGTTATCGGTTCCCTGATCCTTGAGAACGTGTAATCTTAAATTACAGGGTTGATTCTCAAATTCGACAGGTAAAGTAACTAATCCTTCAGTTTTTAAATACGAGTTTTTTGAAATGCCATCAATAGTAATAATTTTGTTTTGCGTCAAAAATAATTTATAATTTTTTAATGATTCTTCTTTTATTATAGATATGGTAGCGCCAGTATCTAATAGAAACTTTAATGTTCTATTTTCAAAAATGCATGATAGATAAGAAGTATTTTGTTTATAATCTATTAAAAATATATTTTCGTATTGTATTGGACTACTTGGTGTATTTAATTTTAATTCCTCAATGTAAGGCGAATAAATCTCTTTGTCATAATTATTATTATTAAAAATAGCATCAATATCGATGTCATTAAAATCTTGAACTTTTTGTGAGAGGTCAAACACATTATTTGGTAAATTTAATTTGTTATCTTTATTCGTTTGACATTCAAATTTTTCATTATCATTGTTTATTAAATAAGAATGATTCGCGAAATTATTGGGTAAAGGGGAATGTAAAGATGAGGTAAATCCTTGTAAGGTAGAAACTTGAGAATAAGGACTTTTTTGTCCGTAAATAATATCATTGTTTCTTGAGTTTGAAGTAGAACATAGAGAGATAGGAATTCGAGCATTTATAGAATAAGGACTTTCTTGTCCGTAAATATCATCATTTTTTAAAGAAAAAATGGCTTCATTAGTGGCTTTGCTAATGGAATTAGTAAAAGTTATGCCGGCTAAATCTCGAATAGAAACATCAGGATTGTACAGGTCCTGAGAAAAATTAAACTTTGTTGTCTCCTTAAATAAATTAATTAAATTTCCAATATCAGAAATATTTAAAAATTGGGGATTTTGACTGCCTAAAGGGCTGGATAGCTGTTCAGATAGTCTTAAATTTCGCAGGTGCGCACTACGATTGTTCACTAAAGAACGATCCCTAATTAAAAATTGCCGAAGAAAAGAGCCTATGTTTCTCTGACTATCACGTGTAATTAAAAATTTTATATTTAATAATAAATGTCGGCCGAGAACACGTGTATAAAAATGATTACATCGATCATTGTGAGACATAAAATAAAATTCTCTATGATAGAAATTAGTTTTGAGGTGATGCGATCCCCTATTTATAAAAATTGTTGGTACCTGACTATTTAAATTTTGAAGATAAATTGATACGTCGGTTTTCCGATTTATGCCCATGAATCCACAGAGACGACGTTGATCTGTGAATTGTTGGCGTTTAAATCGCGCTGTGTGCCTTGACTTTCTTTATTTTTATTTTTTAATTTATAACATTCATTTATGGAATGCCCAGGTTTTTTGCAATAACGACAAGTTATTTTTGCTTTATTAGAAAAATTATTATTTTCCCTAGAATTGTTTCTATTATTATTACTGGTATTGTTATAAGAGGGTTTATGAAAAGAGCTGGATGGTTTTTCGCTACTTAAATTAGTTATATTAACGTTAGCGTGACTGCGTTTTCTGCAATCTTTATATAAATGTCCCGATTTTTTGCAGAAATTACAAAATTTTGAAAATGAAGAACTTGAGGATGAACCTTTGTTCATGTTTAATGCACGTTCTTCGTCCTGTGCGATATTTAAAGCTTCGCTTAAAGTAGGAATGTTTTTTCCTCGTAAAAATCGTGATATTTCAGGAACTGAGTGATAAATGAATCTTTGCAAGCTTAATTCTTTTAACATTGTGACTCGACTCTGTCTCTCAACAGCGTCTTCGATTTGAATAGAATTTATTAATCGAGTAAAAATGTTGTCAATTTTATTATAAAATTTTATAATGGGTTCTTGCTGAATTTGTTTTAGTGTATTTAGTTCCTCCATTAACTGAGTGTATTGTTTTTTATCACCAAAAAGTTGAATCAGAGATTCTTTTAAGTCGTTAAAGTCATTAAATTCTTTGTCTCGTAGTTGAGCCCTAGCGTTTCCTACTAGTTTAGAAAGTATGTATCCCATTAAAAGATATTTTTGATTATCGTCAGCGAATCGAATAGCGTTCTCGCAAGAACCAATGAAATCGAACAATTCTAGCCTGGTTCCGTCAAATGTTTTAGAAATTAACGAACATAAATAGTTCATTGTTGCTCTAGGAGCTTGAGGTAAATCATTGTCAATAGTATTGACAGAACTGACGGATCCGTGATCCATTTTGATATAAAAATAAAGATAGAAAAGAGAAAAATAGACACAGCTATAAAATAATTTGCAATTAAAATTAATAATAAAAGGTAAAAAAAATAAGAAAGTAGCACCAATATATATAAAAAAAATAGCAATGCAAAAATAGAAAAAATATAAAATAGCAAAAATAAAAAATAGAAAAATAAAAATGCACACACCACTGGAATTCAAAATTTGCACCTTTACAAATAAAAAGAAACTTTATCAAAGGGAATTGATTAGGACAAAGGAACTTACTATTTCTTCTTGTGTTGCTCTGGCTGTTGGTTGCTGGATGGTTCGTTTCTTTCTTTTCTTGAGATTGGAAACAAACGGGTATTTCCACTCAAAACTCTTCCGGAATGGCTGTTTAACCTTCGTCGGGAAAGGAAAAGTAGTTGAACGAATATTCTTGATGGATTCCTTTGCAGAGTGAAGAATCCTGTCCGCAGCGCCAATTTGTTGGGATGCAACCTTCAGGAGTCGTATACAAGAAGAAAAGACCTCTGGATGGTAAATAACTGGTTTATTTACTGTTTGATGGTGGTGAGAAAGATGACTTGTTGCCAAGTTAGTTATACAAAGCAGCTAGTCAACTGATCGACTAATCAATTAATTAGCAGAAGTGCGAATTTTATATTTATAGGAAAAGCCTACGTGCGTGGTGTGATGTTTTGCAAAACAGATGAAATGGACCGTAGAAGGTTAATAGTTTAATTTTTAATTAGAGTCGGTTCTTTGTAAGTAATAAAAATGTTATCAAAAAGAAATTAAGAAATTCGCTTATCTACTTCTTAATTTTGGCAAACAAAGTTAATGGTGAAAGATGGTGTAATAATTAGAAAAATATGTTTTGATTTAACAATAAAAAATTGATAAGTAAAAATAATGTCTTATTTACAATAAGGGTTGAAACTAGAGATTTGTACTCTAACAATCTGCTGGTTCAAGGGCATGTTGATTAAAAACTTCTAACAAACGATCAAAGTAGTTTTTTATTTGTTGCTTATTAAACCTTATTTAAATCTGGTACAATCGACCACCTCTGGCAACAACGCTGCATGGTAACACTAAATAATATTGGTCCAAGATAAAAAAAAAACGCTGAATTCCCACATTTTGAATTGGAGTTGGTTAACGAATTTATGGCATGCATAAATTTAAAGAGATTGGATTTTCAGCACTTTCTGAAAGGTTGTTTTCCTGTTGTTTATAAAATAATAATTATGTCAATATGCCTTGATTTGTGAATGCTTCTTTGTCTTATTATGTCTTATGTTATGAATAAAAATTGTACTACTGTTATTCTTACTTATAGATATAGAGAATTTAACTTATGTATATAGGTATTGATAGTGTTTTTTTCACGTTCAGGGCAGGTTAGTTCAGGTTTGGCATAGAGCCACATAACCGAGGACGATGCTAACCATATATCTATAAAAACACGATGCGAAAAGTCATTCTTTATAAAAAAATTTCCTTGCTGAAAAAATACGATTGTCGACGAAAAAAAAATCATATTGTCCAAAAACTTAAAAATTCAAATTTTTTACAAGAATAAAGTACGCGTATTCTACAATTTTTAGCAAAATGTTATTTAAGAGAATTGTTTCAAATCATCACGTCTACTAAGATATTGGTTTTTATTAAATTTAAAAATTAATTTAAAACATTTTTTTCCATCTCTCATAATAAAGGCTCTAGAATTCACGTAAATATAATCAAAGACCCTGTACCTATACACATAAAACACAACATACTTATATTCGAAATATTGTTAAAAAACTTACTCGTTTTTATCCATCCTCTTGCTAAACTCTTGCACTCTTGCTGCTGCTGATGTTTTAAGACAAATAAGACAAGTTCTAACACTTCTAACGTAACAAAACACAAACCGTTTCTTAGCGTTACAGCATTGCCAGACATAAAAAAAATTCGTAATAAAAGTACTCGAAAAATATACCAGATCTGGTATATCTGGAAGCCCGCCCGGCCCGAAAAGCCCGCCCGACCCGGAAAGCCCGCCCGACCCGGAAAGCCCGCCCGACCCGGAAAGCCCATCTGATGATATAAGTGTTAAAAGTTCATTTTTAAGACATGCATTTAAGAGTTGATACGAGGATTTTACCTGTAGTTAAATAACTTAAATAAGAACCAAATTTACATTAGCTTGTGCGCTAATAATCCTTCCCCTAACAGATTTTAAAATCCGTTTTTAAAATGTTTTGTTACAAACCCGCGTTTTCTTATAGCTTTCTTAATACAAGGGAATAAATTGCAAGAAATTCCGTGCAGGTGATTAATTCGTTTTTAAACATTGACTTCTATCGGGAAACGTCTTTGGCAACGTCTTTGGCAACGTGTCGATCCCAAAGCACACGTCGCACAGTGATAGAAATCGCAAATCTAGGATTCCAAAAGTCTGGAAGTATTAACAAATGCTTGGTTTCTTATAAAACTGGTTGCATTTTATCTTTTTAAGTTCTGTATAATATATATAAAGATATAGAGATATTAAAAGTTAGATTTGTTATGTAAAGATAGATTGACATAGGTAAGAGGAGGTTTTTGAGAAAATACAATTTTTATGTTGCTTTTTTATTGTTATTGTGTGTAATAATAGCTTACATAATTTCTAAATATCTACTTAAACCTTATAAACTACTTCTACATTAAGTGATCAAAGTGAGGATCCAAAAATCCCCTTAACATAAAAAAGATTAAACATATCTCAATAATAAATAAACAGGTAAATTTTAATATTTGTATTAATTATTCATTCGCTTTTCGGAGTTTCTAAGAGATTTAAAACGTCCCGATTAAAAATACTTTCTTTTTTGGGAGGTAATACTCTTAAGTCAGATATTAGAGGGTCTGAAGATAGTAACAGTGCATGAAATAAATCTAAATTTGTATGGTATCGCGAAATTTTTCTTGTGTTATGCTCGCGGAAATATCTTATATCTTTATGTTGGGCTTCCTGCGCATCCTCCCCCAACATACCTATAGGAAGTAAAAAATTGTTTATAACTTCCTCGCTGTGCATTAATATTTTATGCACTGTAGGGGACATTGGATACCATGGATACAACTTAATGATTATTTCAGCTGTTTCGTAAGCATATTGGCCAAAACAAGATGCATTTATTTTATAATTACAATTTAAAGTTTTTAAAATTATACCACACCTGTATATTAAATTCTCATTTACTCCAGTAATATCAGAAGACAATACTGGATCGGCAAAAAATTTTCGGGCAGTGTTGCCATCATTTGTATTTCCAAATCCAACTTTCGGCATATCTACTAACAAGCCAGTCTCCTCTCTAAATTTATTTATAATTCTTTGTTTTGTATGATTAAAAACTTCTTTGAGGTTTTGGGGTACTCTCCACACTTTTAATTCCAATCGATAAGCAATATGAAGGAGAAACTCAAATATACGAATATATGCGTGAAGTGTAGATAAGCCTAGATTTAAGGCATTTGGATCTGTGGGTAATGACTTAATATAGCTTAAATCATTAAATTGAGCTGGACCTGCTTTACACATAAAGCATTTCTGAGACGAAACTGACATTAAGCTATTACACACCTTTCCATCAACCATAGTTTTTTGAAGTTCATGGGAAATAATATACATTTTATTTTCTTTCCGTACTATTGTTGGTGTTAACTGATCAATTTGGTTTTGCACAAGTAAAAATTCGGATTTGATAACATCATCAGTTTCCTTAAGAAATTGAATTTTTATAGGCCTGCAAAAACGTGTGGATAAAGTTCTAGGATTTTGCCATAATAATGTGGTGTTGTTGGTTTCTGGATTTTTATAATTAAGTTGCAACGGCACAACTGATGTTGTTAGAATATGTGAATCATCACCTTCACACTGTTGTTTATACTTATTATGACTGCCACTTCCATCCGAACCCCACTTGTATGTCATTTTTAACGGTATTTCAGGCACAAAAAGGTTTTTTGAAAAATTCAAAATAATTTCTTGTTGTGTTTCAATTATTCTAGATGTTGTGTGATTCAGTAGATCTTGAACAGGAACTTGTGCAGATACATTGGTTGCTGAAATATTACTTGGATAGCATTTTTTTTTGGCCTCGATAATTTTGTCATATGTTGGAAATAAATGTTTAAGACCTTTCTTAACTATTAAATATCTTAAACCAATATACTGACTACGGGTCAATTTAAAACTTACATAAAATGCAAGAGCTTCATCTGCAGAAAATGATACATTTCTTAAATTAAACGTGCTAGATTCTAATTTTTTTAGCCTTGTGGCCTGTTTAGGGGAATATCGAACCTTGACAAGCATTGCAGCCGCATCGCGTTTTCCAGAACCACGTAGCTTCATCTCGGCTGCTAAACACAGTTCATCTTCAGTTTTTTCGGAAACATCCGTTTGGACTCGTCTGCGTTTTGTTTGCAAACTTGCCTCCTCAAATGGTACTTTAGGGCGACCCATGGAGTTTATTCCACTGGTTGATGGTCTTGACAAACTAGATCTGATGATAATTTTATTTAGCCAGTCTTTGTTAGATTTTTCAAACCTCTCTGTAGATCTACAAAAAATGAAATTAGTATTTAAAAATTGTAAAATTAATTACCTACTGATAGTTTGAAATAGTTTATATCACCGAACCAAACATAGACAAAGACAAGAAGATTCACTTAAAACCACACAAAGTGTGCCTTTTTGTCATTGCCTATGTTCGGTATTTATTTATACGCAGAAAAAGTTAGAAAATTAGAGTACTTTTATTTAAAGTCTGATATAAAAATTAAGACCTTGTCGCTTTTTTCCACTTATTAAAAACGCTTTTGGAAAAGCTATCCAGAGTCCTATCAAGTACTTTATTGTCATTTTCTGACAAATTCGTTTGTCGTACTTGTTGCAGCACATAACTTTTTAAAAAAGCCATGCACTCAGCATTTCTGTACTTTGAGTAGCCATGCTCCTTTAAAATTTTAAACAAATCAATTCGCTTAATAATTATTGAAATGCCTAAAAAAAAAACAAATATTAGGTAGAAACGCAAGTAAACTCTAAAACTTAATGGATATTTTAAAAGTATAAAGATTGTAAAAAATGTCAGTGTAAATGGATCCGAGTCGTACAGAGTCGCAAAAAAGTTATCCTCCAATTCTTACAAAAATCGCCATTTTTATTTTGATTTGTTATCGATTACTTTTGATATTCACTGTGAGTTAATTTTAACTTTTAAAACAACTAATATATTTTATAAGTAAAGTACTTACCTCCATAAATATCCATCCTGATTCTTTTAATAATAAGTCTATTGGATTCACCTCTACCAGCTTTCTACACTTCGCGTAAATCAAATAAAATATTGTGTTCACGCGTAAAATAAAAACAGTTCGGTTTAGAAAACAAGTACAAACTTGTTTGTGGCAATAAAGATTTAAATTCTATTTTCTTTTGTTTCTTGCACATTTCTAAATAGCCTACTATGACTGTTTAGCTAATTTGCTACAACCAAAAATTGGACTTTTGGAATCCTAGATTTGCGATTTCTATCACTGTGCGTCGTCCATTTAAAACCTTATGCCAATAGGGAAACTGACCTATCTGAGAAAAACTAAACGGATAAAAACCCGGTCGACCCGAAAAGCCTGGTCGGCCCGAAAAGCCCGGTCGAATCGAAGAGGCCGGTCGGCCCGAAAACCCGAACCTTTTTTAATTACGTGGCCCGACCCGACCCGAACCCGAGAGTCGGGCCGGGCCGCGTAGCAGCCCGAAATGAAAACCCGGCCCGTGCAGGGCTCTACTACTGAGTACCCCGACTTGTTTTTGTCCTTTAGTTTTTAGTTGCCAAGATTTTAACATTTTTGGATGGAACTGTAGACAAGCCCGATTCATCAACATTCCAAATATCTGCTGGTTCAAGGGCATGTTGATTAAAAACTTCTAACAAACGATCAAAGTAGTTTTTTATTTGTTGCTTATTAAACCTTATTTAAATCTGGTACAATCGACCACCTCTGGCAACAACGCTGCATGGTAACACTAAATAATATTGGTCCAAGATAAAAAAAAAACGCTGAATTCCCACATTTTGAATTGGAGTTGGTTAACGAATTTATGGCATGCATAAATTTAAAGAGATTGGATTTTCAGCACTTTCTGAAAGGTTGTTTTCCTGTTGTTTATAAAATATTAAATTATGTCAATATGCCTTGATTTGTGAATGCTTCTTTGTCTTATTATGTCTTATGTTATGAATAAAAATTGTACTACTGTTATTCTTACTTATAGATATAGATAATTTAACTTATGTATATAGGTATTGATAGTGTTTTTTTCACGTTCAGGGCAGGTTAGTTCAGGTTTGGCATAGAGCCACATAACCGAGGACGATGCTAACCATATATCTATGGAAACACGATGCGAATAGAGTGGCAGAACAGCCCCGCTGCGACTCGCGGTAGCATCTAGCCGGATTGATGTGGGAGGGTAGGGGGGTGTGATGCTGAGTGGGGCATTACACGATAAATACTAGAGGAGGTAAGGTCAAACGTTGATGATTGCACATTGGTCGCACCTAGGCGTATTTTTTTTTATTAAAAAAAAAATGACAGAATTTCATAAGTGGCTTCGGATAGAGTATGACCGTAAATCGGTTATGAATATTCTGGACTTGAATAGAGAAGTAGCTGAGGGGAAAAAGTGTGATCTTTCAAACGACGGAAACCGCAAGTTGTTTAATATTATAACATATACGGCGTTTTATATATAGCGTTTTAGCGTTTATACGTACGATACGGCATTTTTGCTAATTTTGCAAGATAAGTAACGGAATTTCAAACTTATTGATGTAAAAAAAAAATTTTTACCCAATGTGCAGATACGGCGTTTTTGCTAATCACGGCAGTACAGCGATCTTTATTTAGACTTTGCTAAAAATAAATTTGCATCAGTATATCAAATGTTTTCACAATTCCAAATGTCATATTATGGATTAACACCGGAGCCGATTTTTTCACCATCGGAGTTTAAAACATTCAAATTCTCCGAAATAATCAAAAACCTAACAGAAAAGGTTAATATGGTTTATGTGAAAGGAAGAGAAAAAGCTGAATACATTAGGAAGTACTCAATAAAACCAGTAAGAGAGTTTGATGAAGATCCACCCTTACGAAGAGAAGAAGCCTGCGGTTTTTACCACTCTCAAGCAGAATGTATATGTGCACTTACTAATGTATATAAATTATATAATAATTGGCTAATGATTGAATAAAACACAATAATAAAAATAAAATTGCTTTTAATTTAAAAAAATTAGGTATCAAATACTTCTTGAACAATTTCATTCGACACAAAATTTTTTACTTCGTTCAAGAACATCTCATATTCCATTTCCTTCATTGTGTACAGAAAAGTTGTTAAGTCTGATGTATGTAAGTATATCCTACATGCTTCAGAACCCTTTTCATATTTTTTTGCGATTTCCATGCATTCATCATAGGTATAAAACTGATCAAATCCATATTCAGCTTCATGTTCTGCATCAAATGCTAAATTTTCAAATTTTTGTGCTAGATTTTCCACAGCAGTTTTTAAGTCAGATGCCGCTCTTTTAGCTACATATGCCGACCACATAATGTATCAAAATACTACTATTTGGTTGAACTGAGATCGTTAAATACTAATAAAATGATGGTGTTCATTTTTTTTAAGAGGGGGGTGTTGTCTTGAACGTCATATTTTCTCTACTTATGTTCATTTTTTTTTTGGAGTGGGGGGTGTGGTCCTGAACTTCATACTACACTACTCTTCTAATGTTCATTTATTTTTTTTTGGATGATCTACCGTTCTTTACTATTTTAGAATAACAAACACAATGATTTTAAAAACATCATTTATTAATAAAAGATGGATCCACAAGCAACCCTTAAAACTCTAATGTATGTAGAAGTGCTCTTTGCTCAACTATCAAGAGGTAATCGTCTCTTATTAACTGTTCCCTTCTATCAAGAACAGTTAATAACACAATGATTTCAAAAACATCATTTATTAATAAAATATGGATCCACAAACAACCCTTAAAACTCTAATGCGTGTAGAAGTGCTCTTTGCTCAACTATCAAGAGGTAATCATCTCTTATTAACTGTTCTCTTCTATCAAGAACAGTTAATAAGGTATGGCAGTTGTTTAGCATTAAGGGCCGTATTCAGAGTCGTTCCTTGAAGGTTACCTTAAGTGTACCGTAGTTAGGGATTCCTTGATATGACCTTGTTATTTCAGTTTCATAGTGTGTTTCTTGAATAGGGAAGTCCTTAAGGGAGTGTATTAGGTGGCAACGCTGCATATTCTCTCAGAAATCAGATGTTCTGTGGCGTCAAACAAAAAAGAAGGAGATTTAAGGTTATTTCAATGTGTTGTTTTCCCGTTTTTTGCGTTGTTTTTGTTTTTAAGTGGAACGATTTTCATTATTTGACGACGTTTATACTCATTTTAAAAGACAATGGAAAGAAAATTCTATTCAGAACGTGAAAAGTTTATACTTGTGAGTTTAGTTGAAAACCATAAAAATGTAATTGAATGCAAAAAAACTGATGGTGTGAGCATAAGAAAAAAACAAGAAGTCTGGGAAAAAATTTGTCAGTTATACAACTCCAATGATGTGATTCCAAGGGAAGTGAAGCAGTTGAAAAAGTTATGGGATAACATCAAACAAAAGTAAGTTTTTATGTTTTTTCTATTTCTTTGTTGTAGGGAAAAAGGTATATTTAAAAATGTTTTAGGACAAGAAAATCAGATTCTGACAAAAAAAATTACTTATTGAAGACGGGTGGAGGGCCACCTCTTACAAAGGATGATGTTGATGACCCAATAATGGAAAGGGTGAGGTCCATTGTACCGACAATTAATCTTGAAATCGAAAATGAATATGATAGTATTGCTATGTTTACAGGTAAGGAGGTTTTTGTTACTAATTGAAAAAAAATTGTTACAAAACGCTGCAGAAATGCTAACGGGATTTTTTAATAAGAGTTTGAATTATGTTTTGTGCTGTATTTTGTTCTGGGCATTTTTTTTTTACAAATGAGTAATTTTGTCTGACACCAAATACACCTATTGAATATTCAAATTAATAATGTAGTAGGTACCTACCTATATCTTAAAAGTGCCAAAGTAACAGATTTATTTTTTAATTTCATTGGACACTAATTGCCAAATTTTAATATATAGAAATTTATTTTCTTGGTTATTATAAATATATATAAACCGAACTAAACCTGTAAATATCCTCGACACCAAAAGTATATAAAGTATATCAGAAAGGAAATTACAATTATTTTTATTTTATTTTTTTATGAGAAGATAAAGATAATTTAGAGGCTCAAGCAAGTCCACCAGGAACATCAGCCCTTAATGACCATTCCTATGATAATCAAAACAGTGATGCAAATGAGAGTATGTATTCATATATAGCACACTTTACCCATAAACAAGTTATTTTCTGTTATCTTTTAGCATGATTACTAAATCAGTGCTACTATGTTAAATGTAATATTCATATTTCTTTTTTACAGAGACAAAAATGATTGGTAGTGAAAAAAAAAAGTGAGAGCCTGAAGCTGCCAATCATTCAATCCAGAAAAAGAAAAATGGGTGCAAAGAAAGTATCTTCAACAAACTACCTTTATGAAGAGGCTGAAATCAGAAAAAGGAAACTTGAGGAGTTCATAGTTGAACAAAGGGAACTCCATCGATTAAAAATGGAAGCTGTAGCAGAAGAAAAGAAATATTGGCATACAAAACTTGAATTACTTGTAGCAGAAAAGGAATACCTAAAGTAAAGAAGGTATGAATACACAAAAAGTATGGACACTTAATTTGCCAGTGTAGGTATATCACTAGATATATATCGGCTACCATTTAGTTTGTTACTTTGTTGTTTACTTGTTATTTTAGATTTTATATACCTTTCAAGTAGTCTTTACTTTGTTAAAACTTTCAGATTATCTATTTATAGTTATAGATTATTGTTGATTTAAAAGTTCCTGCTGTTTACTTTGCAATATATGACTGTTACGTTTATGAGACATTATCCATACCTTTTAAGCAGTGTTTAGTTTGCTAAAAACTTTCAGATTATGTATTTATAGTTATTTAGAGATTATTGTTGATTTAAAAGTTCCTGATCTTTAATTTAAAATATATGACTGTTATATTTATGACATAGTATCCATAACCATGGTAGATTAATAGAGTTTTTTATTTGTATGCAATATAATCCACCATGGTATTGCAAAAAGGTGGAGTAAACTTTGTGCCTATTTTTGCTAGATGAAAAGTTTTGACAATAAAAGTGAACTACTTTTTGCCCTGCCCTAGTATATGTGTAAAGATGAGAACGTTAATAAAATGAAAAACTGTTATATAAAACTTTTGTGTTTTTATTCATAATTAGATCCTCGATTAGACCTAACGTATTTAGTATAAAAATATAACTTATCTTAAATAAAATAAATAAGAATATAGGTACTGAAGTGATACGTCGGTTCTAAGATCCCAGGTAGCTTCACCGCACGTTCACCACAAATTCTAAAACGCTGACGATCAGCTAGTTCGACGTAAACGGCTTTTTCTTTATTTTCACCCAGCATTCCCCACGGCTGCACATCTTTACTCCACGACCAGAGATCCTCTTCTTCAGGCATTGTTGTTAAAGGCCTTTTTGAGTTACCCACGGGGTTTGGGTCGCTTGCCACTTCTTCGCCACCAGGCCGGCAGCAGGACGGAAGTGTAGAAGGCCCTAACAGGTCCTGGAAGCCAATAATTGTGTTGGCAACTCGGTCTGGGCTCTTTGCCACCTCCGCAGCGTCGTCGGATAAGTCAAAGCTAACTTTCTGGAGTTCTGATTGTCCTTGGGACGACGAAGAACCCATGGCATCGATGATCCAGGCCTCCAGAAAGCCGCTCGGCGAAGACGGTAGCAGCACTTCTTGCATCGTATTTATTACTGTTGCGAAATCTGCAGCCATGCTTCTAACTTCCAACAGCTTATTTAAAATGTAGTTAAAATATCAAAGTTATATTCTAACTTTTATTTGATATTTTATTTCTTAAAATTATTCTATGTTTAAGTATTTTTTCTAACTTAGAAACACAAAATAAACAAGTTTATTAACTTTGTAAAAGATATTTATTCATCTATTTTACAACACTTTATTTGCATCCGAAAAGTCCCAGATTATGCTTTAGGAAACTTTTATGCAAGTACAAAGAATGGCTTTTTATTTACTATTAAAAATATCTCATCAACTCGAGATATGAGAAAATATGATGACTGCAGCTAAATTGATCTTTACTAGTTGAACCCCCGTGAATGACTGATTAAACAGCGCGAAAATCCGCTATTTATAAGAAACTCGAGTTACAAAACACCCCCCCATTTTAGAAATCAATTTAGCTGTTGTCGAAAAACAACAACAAAATATTTACATTTTTTACTATATACACTTTAGAACATCTTGTTCTGGAGGATCGTCCTGGTGTTGGTCACCATCTCTCTGGCCGTGGCTCCATTGTGGTCATCTCTGCGGCTCCTGGCTTGATTCAGCAGGGACTGCAACTGCAGAGGCCACTCATCTCTGGTCATTGTTAAAATTTTTGATTTGAACTGCTCGAATGGTAACATCGTGGAAGTTATTAAATTTTCTGCCGTGCCAACTGTTGTAATATTCGTTGCGTGGGCAATCTTCTCTCGGTACTTCGCCACTTCCGGCATTAGCATCCATAAACTGGGTGTTCCCCATCGGCTAATCACCTCGGCTTGTACGAATTCGATTAAGGAAGCTGGGTGGATACTTCTATGTGGTCTGGCTTCTACAAATCCACTATAAACGTCAACAGCACAGTAGATTGTTGTAAGTCTACCGCGTCTGGTCCTTGGTAAATTTTCAATTATTGTTATTAAAACTGTGCCCCACGGTCTTAACACGCCGTGGCACAGCACATCATCTTTGAAATGTTGACACAACATACATTGACTGAAGTGTGCGTCCACATCCCTATCTATCATCGGCCACCATAACCATCTTTTGATAATATCTTTCATCCCTGCACGCGTGTTGTGGCGTCTTCCATGCGCTAAATTTAGAATGGCTTTTCTGTAGGTCCTCGGACACCACACCGCTACTCCGTCTTCCTCCTGGCACCCCACAACTCCGAGCCGGTCAACCAGCGGCACCTTGGCTCCACTTTGGAGGCTTACTCGCAGGTCCCTGGCAGCCGGGTCTATTGCTTGCGCTCCAACGATGCCTAGGAGTGCGGTTATCCACCGCCCATCATCTGGGGCCTCCTTCTCTAATTTGCCATGTAGCCACAAGACCGTCTCTCTATTTATTTCTGATTGATGGGGCACCACTTCAGCCACGTCGTGTTTTTTCAAAATTTCCTCATTTAAATTAAATTGGGTCTTTGACCTAGGCGTATTGAAGAGTTTGTATTCTTCCTTGCCTTCAACGGTCTTTTGCTCGGGCGCCATGAAGTGATACGTCGGTTCTAAGATCCCAGGTAGCTTCACCGCACGTTCACCACAAATTCTAAAACGCTGACGATCAGCTAGTTCGACGTAAACGGCTTTTTCTTTATTTTCACCCAGCATTCCCCACGGCTGCACATCTTTACTCCACGACCAGAGATCCTCTTCTTCAGGCATTGTTGTTAAAGGCCTTTTTGAGTCACCCACGGGGTTTGGGTCGCTTGCCACTTCTTCGCCACCAGGCCGGCAGCAGGACGGAAGTGTAGAAGGCCCTAACAGGTCCTGGAAGCCAATAATTGTGTTGGCAACTCGGTCTGGGCTCTTTGCCACCTCCGCAGCGTCGTCGGATAAGTCAAAGCTAACTTTCTGGAGTTCTGATTGTCCTTGGGACGACGAGGAACCCATGGCATCGATGATCCAGGCCTCCAGAAAGCCGCTCGGCGAAGACGGTAGCAGCACTTCTTGCATCGTATTTATTACTGTTGCGAAATCTGCAGCCATGCTTCTAACTTCCAACAGCTTATTTAAAATGTAGTTAAAATATCAAAGTTATATTCTAACTTTTATTTGATATTTTATTTCTTAAAATTATTCTATGTTTAAGTATTTTTTCTAACTTAGAAACACAAAATAAACAAGTTTATTAACTTTGTAAAAGATATTTATTCATCTATTTTACAACACTTTATTTGCATCCGAAAAGTCCCAGATTATGCTTTAGGAAACTTTTATGCAAGTACAAAGAATGGCTTTTTATTTACTATTAAAAATATCTCATCAACTCGAGATATGAGAAAATATGATGACTGCAGCTAAATTGATCTTTACTAGTTGAACCCCCGTGAATGACTGATTAAACAGCGCGAAAATCCGCTATTTATAAGAAACTCGAGTTACAAAACAGTACCTACACTAAAATTAAAACAAAAACATTTCTGTCAAAGTAAAACTTAAACTAATTTAGTTATTGAAGTGAGCCAATATGAAAGCTCTTCTATAATGAAGAGCATCTGCATTTGGATTATCAATAATATTATCTACATATCCTTGCTCTTCATTATCTAATTCTTCATAGTCTTCAAGATCATCTTGCCCTTCCCTTGCGATATTGTGCTGTAAAGCTACAGCACAAATAACAACAACTGATGTTTCCAATTTTATATCTAGGACATGACTCAAACATGAAAACCTTCTCTTCCAAATGCCAAATAAGCGTTCGATGATGTTTCTAGTTGTTTTGTGTGCAAAATTGTAATTTCGTTCTGCCCGCGTCACAGGATTAACAATAGGAGTTAATAAATAACGCTGACAAGCATATCCATTGTCACCCAATATCTTTCCTGGAATTTCATCATTTTCATACCTTATTCTTAAAGAACTTCTTTGGAATATTACATTATCATGCATAGACCCTGGATGCCTGGCAACTATATCCAATATTTCCATTGAAGGGCCACAAGCTATCTGAAAAAAAAAATGTAAAGTAAGTTATTTGGAATAATATATCTAATAATTATTTATATATTAATAATATACATATATTATACATGTAAGTATATAGTTTTTAACAAAACAATGTTTTGTTAAGTTATGGCATATATGCATATTATCACAACAAAGAAAATTTGATAAAGATGACAAAAAGTGAACCAAATAAAACAAAAAAAAACAACCCCTTTAATTTCTACCCACTTTCCGATACTAAGTATAACCTGTACGAAGAACAGATATATAAAACCTTGTATTACATAATTACAATAATAACATAATCACTTTACCTGCACGTTAATGGAAAATCTGCCCTTTCTATTTCGGAATACCTCTCCAATTTCACCACCAGGATTTCTAATTGGAATATGTGTTCCATCAATACAAGCTGTTACTGATGGAAAATTCCTCATGTCAAAAAACGTCCTCATATTAAGTTGCATTTGCTGGGATTCTGGAAATTTAACAAAGTTTCTTAAGTGTCCCGCAAGAACTCTGGACACTCTTTTGATTATTCTTGATACTGTGGGTTGGGACACCCCACGAAGATCCCCTCCAACAATCTTAAAAATATTTATGTATTAAATTTAAAAAATCGAAACACACTGGAAAGGAGAAAAAATACCTGAAAATCACCAGTTGCATAAAATCTCAACGCTATGAATAACTGGTACAATGGAGTAATTGGCAATCCCCTGTTACTGTTTGTAATCAGCTCTTGATAAATTAAAGGCAAAATCATATCCCTTATTGTTAATTTAGAAAACCTGTATCTTCTTTTAAATTCGTTATCGAAGTACTGTTCAAAAGGATTTTCCATGTCCCTTATATACCTTCTTGGAATTCTTATTTCTCCTTGATCCTCAATTTCATTTATTTCAACAAAATCTATGAAGTCTTGGTAATCCATGTTTATTCAGTAGAAAAATAAAAATAAATTCGAAGTGTATTAGAAAAACAACCAAGTGCACAGCCAAAAAAGTTAAAATTCAACTATCAATAATTGTTAAGATTTATCACATAACCTACAAAACGCGCTTAAGGACTTCTTAAGGTAAGATTTGGGCTTCCTTACTCTTAAGGAGTCCTTAATACGTCCCTATTTAACTGTGAAATGAAAAACAGCATGTAAGGCCAACTGAAGGATAGGGGACGCCTTAAGGAATGACTCTGAATACGGCCCTAACTTGTGATAGTTCAACTTTCTTCTGCACTTCTACACGCCTTAATTCCACCTCGTTTAGACGTATTACACGCTCAATGTCTGCATTATTATTATTATTATCATTATTATTATTATTATTATACATTTCTAAATTATTCATTATTAATACCTCGTCGGGGTTATTTTGTTTTTGTATATTTTCTTCATTTTCTTGAATTTCTTGATGTACATTTGCTTCTTCTGCCTGATTTTCTTCTATTTGTGCTTCTTCCATGTGGTCTTCTGGATTGTTAATAAATTCCATGAACTCGTCGTTGTTCATTTGATTATTATTTAGTAAATTTTCAATTGCTTCTTGTACTTCGTTGTCATCTTCAATTTCAATAATTGGTAGTGGAGCTGTTGTTCTATTTATTTTTGAAGGGACGAGCACCCGATTTTCTAGGATATTAGCACACCCCGATAGTTTGGCCATATCACTAATAATAGGTTTTGATGACATTTTAAAAAATAATAACTTTTTAAATTAGTTGATGTTGCTTCTTTAAAGAGTTGCTTGTGGATAAATATTCCCAGTATTGGAGATGTATTTATATAAAATACATGCTCATTAATAATGCAAAAAACTTGAATTTAATGTCTTATAACCACTTCTTTATTCGTTAATCGTATTGACTATACGAGATATTTAAAAGTAGATAATAATTTTTTTTAAGACCCTTATGGCTTAACAAATCGACTGCTCATTGGTAATAACAATTTTTAATTATTTTTACTTTATTTTAGTCGGAAGAATATATCCCAAATAGCCTTTGAACAAAATATTCCCAGGTGAAGTCTGAACTTATAGTAAAGGAAAACATTAATATTTCAAGATATTGTCAATTAATAGCATTTAAAAAAAAGGGATATCTTCCTAAAAAGTCAAAAGTTTTGGAAGGTGAACAAGATTTAACTTTTATCAAAAATGCGCCGAATGATACCTTCCTGCTGCATAAAGTGGTACTCGTAATGGGAGTTTGTGACAGCCTAAGACGGGATGAGATGGTAAAAATGACCATTGATGATTTTGAAGATAAGGGGTCTGTTATGGTTGTCAAGGAGAGCAAACATACGCCTTAAAATTGGTTAGACAGTACCTTGCATTAAGGCCAAAAGGAATTAAGGAACGCAGATTTTTCCTTACATACCGAAATAGCTATGCCTGTGGGTAAAAATACACTAGGGCGTGTTCCTTCAATCATAGCAAAATTTCTTAATTTAGAAAACGCCAAGGAATATACAGGACATTGCATACGTCGGACCTCTCCACCCTTCTTATAGAGGGTGGTGCTTCCCTTGCAACCCTTAAGCTACACGGAAAGTGGAAGAGTACTAGCGTAGCGAAGGGTTATATAGAGGAAAGCATCACGTCGGAAAACCGAATAGCAAAAATGATAGCTAGTTCTGTTACCGAAAAAAAAATATGTTAATTATATACTTCTCAAACACCTTGTATACATTAGTATACTTAAACCTGTAATGTCTAAAATCGGCACTTGAAGAAACTGGCTTTTTACTAAATGACCTAGGTCAGTTTACTTCCCGTCTGAGCGATACAAAACATTAATATTAAACACCTAAAGCTACCTTGGAAGTTCAATGGGACAATAAAATCTCAAGGTGGTTTCGTCTGGATTAAAATATATTTATTTCCTGCTGGTTAAGATAATGACTTCCTTATACGTTAACTTGCTTATCATGGGTTGATGGTCCTTGCATTAAACCTGTATTACTTATTAATAATTGTAAGAACATTTGCATCTAAGATTAGTTTACCTGGTTTTTAAAAACTTATATCGTATATGATAATAAAATTTCTTTTATAATAAAATGAAAGAATATAAATTAAATAATTGCTTTATTGTGAGTTATATTATACATTGAAATGGAAACATTTTGTTACAAAAATAACACAGTTTTTGTGATGTGGGTGGCCCATCGAAATGGGGTCTTTGATTTGGATTGTTATAATGAACAAAGCATGGTAATTTTATTTGAAGAGAAAAGTTAGATTGATAATCCAGCGGTAATTTTCCCCACGCTTTTAACAGTTCAAATGGGTTGACATTTTTTATCAAGTACTCCAGAGGTAACATCTCTATTTCTTGTTTGGTAAAGTCCTGAAGTTCCTTTTCACCATTTATATGGGCCAGTAAATTTTGTGTTGATGAACAATACATTTTTCAGGAATGTGGTGCAAATTTAAACTTCACTTTTAATTAGTAGTTGTTGAAATCGTTTTCTTTCTTCCTCTCGAAATTTTTTTTTGGCTTTTTTAGATAAGTTTGGTGGGATCTGTCTGATTATTAAATTGTTTTTAACGTATTCTGTAGGATTATAGCTTTCACATGGATCTAACTCCCAGGAAAGGTCGATTGGAACTGTTGAATATCCGACGCGCCTAATCCCCAACTACTACTATTCTAACGAGAGAAGACTAATTAAAAAAAATGATTAATGGTTCACAATTATGTTTATTATACATAATATTATTAAAAATCGATTAATAATGTTAACACATTTCATCATAATAATATGTATATATAAGCAAAAATAATCTATATTTTTATTAGTTTTAATCTATTATTGGTCAAGTAGAGGTCAACAAGCAAAAGATAAATTTGCAACAATGTTTGCTAAACATATTTTATTATTTTATTTTTCAACATATTTAAACGTTTTTAATTCTCATGCAAATGATAATATTACATGTGGTAAATATATTGAAAATTATGAATATTTAACCAAAGATTACAACACTTTATATAACACGAGTCTAAATTTATATACTGAGTGTACCAAACAACTAGATGCTTATATGGAGTTATATGATAATGAATTAGCAGTTAACGATATAATATGTATGGACAAATTTCGAGAGTATCAACGAAAATTTATCAGACTGTGAATTACAAAATATATACATTTATTGAAAGAAAATATTAAGTTAGAATCAGAATTACACTTGCTTCAAACAAATTTAACAGAGGCACTACAAAATTGTAAAGAAAAAGTCACTGTTGGACTTGCTTTACTAGGGGAATATAAAGAAGAACTATCAGATTTAATATACAATATGTCTGTTCTAATACATGAAACATTTAGAATAAATGACAACTTAGAACAATGTCAGGAAAATGTGCAATTACATTTTAAAGAAAAAAGAAATATGTTTGCAAATCTTAATGATTGTATTGAACGAGAGGAAATTCTTCAAGACAGAAAAATAAATATGTAATTAGATTAAGTTCTTGTCGAAAAAATAAAAAACATCTAAAAGAAATGTGTCATAACATGACAAATCAATAAATACCCACTTACCTACCCACCTGCCTATCTACCTACCTACCTACCTACCCACCTACCTAACTACTTATTACCTGCCTGCCTACTTACCTAACCTCCTAACCTACTACCGAACTCTCAACGTAGCAGAAATTAAAATTTTATAATATTATAAATAATTTATGAAACATAGTATTTAGATCACTTCATATTAAACCACCATGGTTGCATTAACATCCTCCTACATTCTCTTTGTTGCCTTAGCACAAAATATGTTTTATGTGTACCGACCCTATAATGTTCAAGATATATCAATAATGTTAGAAACAAAAAATGTTTCAACAAACTACGTGGACCAAAATGATTTATCAAACGCTGGACAACAAGTATACTGGAGTTTTTATAATAATAACGATAAATGACTATTAAGAGTACGATGAGAGTGGAAATCGGACGGTAGTTAACTGCAATATTCTTGTTATTGTTCACAACTACACATTATCCGTCTTCTTTTATACTTACCAAGTCCGGTTGTTGTTCCGGCTTGTCTGATAGTCGTGCACTCACTCTGAGCATCCTAAGAAAATCTCTCTCTTCTTTCCTAACTGTTTGTTCTAATTGTCGCTGAGCGCGTCTTGACTTAATATTAAGAACAAATTGCGTGTTGGAGATTGAGTGAAATAAATAAGGGCAGAGGAAAATGAGCATAGATGATATTAATACCCCTAGGACAACGGAGATTAATACCGGGAGTAGTATAGAGCGACACCTCGGTATTAACTCATTATACAAACAGAGGTCACACTCGTCACATTGTGGCTGTCTACTAACTAGCGTTCCCACGCAGTCAGCACCACAATTATACATGATAATGCCAAACCACCTACCTGGGACATTTGTGGTGTTATGCGTCTGTGTTATATGATTTAGTGAAAAATTGCACTGAGATGGTGGGTATACATGAATATTTCCCAAAGATATTGATACGGTTGGACAAGCCATGACTATTATGAGTATCTCCAACACAATGTAACACAAGTACCAACATCAGCTGTGGACTATCTCTACTACAAGATACGGTTCCAATATACAAATCTTACCTTTGGTGAAACTGAATGGAGAACCTTGATCAGCAAATACAATAATTGCAGTCTTAATTCCTCTCCACCAGATGAGTCAAACGATGCATTTATTTTAATTCTATTTATAGCTTTATCTTGCCGTATTTTGTTAAGTAATCTTATGTATAAAATTATTAAGAAACTATATAATATAATGGTTTAATAAAAAAAATCCTAAATTATAACTTAGATCTTTTATTCTACCTCTTGGTTAAAGTACAAAAAAATAACAACAACCTAACCCTAATCCAAAAGAAATGTAATAAGGTCCTTCTGGTTAATAGTTAATGGTTATTAAGCTTGTTACTTCTTAACTATAAAAAATAAATAATTTAAACATTTTTGAAAAATTAAGTTTTTTTTTAATTAGGAATTCTTCGGCAAACAATAGGGTCCTTTTGGTCAACAGTTAACGGTTATTAAGCTTGTTACTTCTTAGGCAAAAAAAAAAAATCCAGGATTTTTTTCAGGACTTCTTCGGCGAAGAGGTATAATTTTTCAGGACCTTGATGAACACATGTCCAAAAGAAAAAAAATTCAGGATTTTTTTCAGGACTTCTTCGGCGAAGAGGTATCATTTTTCAGGACCTTGATGAACACATGCCATCGAAGTTACCATGATGCCTAGAACCCCGCCATCTACACTACTTGCAACACTATTTTACTATCACGTTGATCACTTACTATCGTTGAATTTTCCTTGGAGACGCCATTATTTGGTTGTTCAGCTATGTGTTTGCAAACTGTAGATTTCAATTGAGCAGTCTGTGTCAAGCATGCTGGATGAAACTTCCCTTTGCATATTGAGCACTTTTGCACTATAGTTGCAATATTTTTTTTGCAATGAACGCACACATTTTCTAAATTACTTCTCTGAAGATTGGCAGACATGTCGTCGCCCGCCATGTTGGATGAAAAATACCTGTGATACCGTGTTTAACTTGATAACATTGTATCCAGCCTTCTCTTTTTGCTTTTTCTCAGAGTTATCTTTTGATGTAGATGGAATTTCAAGATTAATACCTTCCAAATCTAAATTATTATTTTCATATTCACTAATATCACTGTCCTCTTCATAGTTTATTTTGCTTTTTTCTCCCATTTTCAATTTAGATTGCTCAAGTTCGCAATATTTTTCTGCTTTGAGTTTTCTTTCTTCTCTGTGTTTTAATTTAGTTGTCTGTTTGATGTCAACTTTTCCTATACACATTTTCCTGACAGTTCTTTGATCAATCAGAAATGACTGTTCCTGAATTGGTACCTTTTTACCTTTTTCGCATGAACATTTTTTAAACGTTTTACATTTACAAGCACAAATGTCAAAGAGTGTTTTTGCGTTGTTTTGAAAGGTCTTAACTCTTAAAAAATAATTGGCATTTCGTTTTGAGTTTGGATATCTTATTAACTTTAAATATTTGTCATGATATGCTCGAATACACTGAATAACGCAGGTGCGGGAAACAATTGGAATGGTTGCTTTTGTCCATATTATATTAACCTTATCCACTAAAGTTTTGCATATTTCAGAAACTTTGGGTTCTTTTTTGAGTCTGGAGGCTTAAGTTCGTAACGTAAAAGCACTTTAACAAATCTTCGTACGTCGGTAACATCAAACCATCGAAATCTCTCGGAGGTCCACATATGGGACACTCCACGGATTTTCTCTTATACAACGTCAACAGCGATTTAAATGATTACACATTCAACAGCTTCCCCCACTCTTACTAAAGTCGGTACGCCAATAAGCATGGGACCAAAATTATGCAAAATTGTCCAAGCTTTTTAATGGTGTTATCAAAAATATACCTTAACGTGCAATTTTCGGAGATATCTAAAATTTAAAAATTTACTTTTAAATTGCGCCCCCTTGCGGCAAAATGCGGAACTTAAAAATTATTTCCAGGATTTTCCCATGGCCACTTTAGTTATAAATTTTTTTTTCCTGAATTTCTATGCCCAATAGTTTCCGAGATATGGCCGCTCTTCGACCTTAATGAAACACCCTGTATAGTCATTATTTTCTGGGTCGATTGGAAATGCGACTGACGAACGTAATTTAGCTTTTAATAGTTCTTCTTTTAACTGAATAGGAGAAATCACAGATGGATTGCAACGCCATCTAGATTGAGGCTGGTAAATCTGATTTCTTCCATTTGGCCATTAACCATGTAAGTTTGTTCTTTGATGCAGCAGTCGTCATTACGTAGATTTATGTCGGGAATGTAGTTACTATTATACTTATTATACTTATTATATATATACTTTTATTATATTATAAATATATTATATATAAACGCCGAAGTTCCGAAGTTCCAAAGTTCCAAAGTTCCGGCGCCTACTTTGGAACCCTTCGGCGCTCTTCTGATCGTTGTCGCTTTAGAGACTCTGCCCGACGGCGCTCATATTCTTGTCTTCGCCTTTCGTCTTGGGCCCTCGCCTTGGCTTGGTCCAGTTCCGCCTGGCGGCGGCGGCGCTCTGCCTCCTCTCTGCGCTGAATTTCATTCTTATCCATCGTACGTCTTGCACTCTTATTGCTGCTTGCTGCTGCTGCTGAAGTCTGAAGACAAATAATTTATAATTTGACGCTAAGTCACTTGTAGCAAATAGTAATGTAGTATGCGTATAGCACTTGCATTTGGCTTTTAAGGTAAATATGCTAATGCCTTGCAATGTT
Organism: Polydrusus tereticollis; assembly: GCA_963920685.1. Lineage (NCBI taxonomy): Eukaryota > Metazoa > Arthropoda > Insecta > Coleoptera > Curculionidae > Polydrusus > Polydrusus tereticollis. The sequence continues at coordinate 27,344,906 of OY987334.1, forward strand.
TGCGGCGTTTTAGCTAAATTATAGTGATAGAGTTTGAAATAACATTAACGGAGATAAAAATATCTCATTTTTAAAGAATTTTGAAGATGCCGCGTTTTCGCTAAGCACGGCAGAATACATTTTGCTTTTACAGTAAATTATAAGAAAAATATTAATAATCCCTTTATGAATTATGAGGGTTGAATAGGTGGATTGTATCCTAACATCTCCCTCCTTAAGTGTTTTGTTACCTTCTAAAGGAAAGTGACGAATCATAAAGATAAAAATAAAAATTTAAAGAAAATTTTGTTGTTTTAGTATTTTCTCTAAAATGAATATGGAAATGCGAGGATTACAAAATAAAATAATGATAAACAATAAATTGTTTCTTTACCTTAACCTATACCCTGTATATTGATGAAAATAAAAATAAAAATAAATGTGTATAGACGCATGAGAAGTTTTTCTTTTCATAATAAAAAAAAGAATTTACCAAAAAAGTTCACAAAAAAGTTTAGACTTTGAATTTTGCGGAGCTTCTAGTGAACCTCATGAAAACTGGACTTTCGGCTTTGCTTTGTTCCTCTAGATAAATTGAAGGACGGGAGTTGGTTCTAGTCGGCTCGATGGCTTCTTCCAATCGGGAACGGAGATGACTGAATCGTGTATCAATTTCGTGTTTGGACCCAACGGACCGTGGCTGACTTGATTATGACTGGTAATACATATTTGATAGTTGCCCTTATGACAACCTAAATATTTAGATAAAAAATATCCTAAATTGCACCATCTGCAGCAGCAAATGTAGAACAGGAACAAGAGTGCAATAATTACCAATATTCCAATCAATACATTGTACCATTTAGAATCATTGATAATAAACGGCTGATTAATGCTTTGTTGGAGTTTTGCTTCATATTGTTGAAGTTTTTGTTGGGAGTGACGTAGGTCATCTAGATTGAGGCTGGTAAATCTGATTTCTTCCATTTGGCCATTAACCATGTAAGTTTGTTCTTTGATGCAGCAGTCGTCATTACGTAGATTTATGTCGGAAATGTAGTTACTATTATACTTATTATACTTATTATATATATACTTTTATTATATTATAAATATATTATATATAAACGCCGAAGTTCCGAAGTTCCAAAGTTCCAAAGTTCCAAAGTTCCGGCGCCTACTTTGGAACCCTTCGGCGCTCTTCTGATCGTTGTCGCTTTAGAGACTCTGCCCGACGGCGCTCATATTCTTGTCTTCGCCTTTCGTCTTGGGCCCTCGCCTTGGCTTGGTCCAGTTCCGCCTGGCGGCGGCGGCGCTCTGCCTCCTCTCTGCGCTGAATTTCATTCTTATCCATCGTACGTCTTGCACTCTTATTGCTGCTTGCTGCTGCTGCTGAAGTCTGAAGACAAATAATTTATAATTTGACGCTAAGTCACTTGTAGCAAATAGTAATGTAGTATGCGTATAGCACTTGCATTTGGCTTTTAAGGTAAATATGCTAATGCCTTGCAATTCGACGTCTTCGATAGAAGTTGATGCATCACAATTAATGGTTCCAGTTACAGGATTGCTCAAAACGTAAAACCATTGATTATTGTCAATTTGATGCCAAATTTCCATAATTGATTTGATTGTTCTGGTTTCACATATACTTGGAAGTTGTGGGAGTTTTGCTAACTTTAATTCTTTTTCACAAGCAGGTTGTTCTTGGATGAGGTGAACTGTGATATCAAAACATAGGTATTCATCTGGTAGAACTCGTTGACAGTCTTGTAGATCTTTCATTCTACCATAGTAAGTATGCGTTATACTCAATAACAGGTAACTGTATTGGGGATCAACATAGGTATATTTTGAGGAATTGACAATGGGTGCAGGTAAAGGTATAAGGTGATACAATTGATAGAGTTCTTTTGATGCAAGGGGTATCTTAAGTGCATATAAAATAATATTATTACTATAAATTACAGATAATTGGCTTATCGAAAAATAATTATGTATACAGGGTGTTTCATTAAGGTCTAAGAGCGGCCATATCTCGGAAACTATTGGGCATAGAAATTCAGGAAAAAAAATTTATAACTAAAGTGGCCATGGGAAAATCCTGGAAATAATTTTTAAGTTCCGCATTTTGCCGCAAGGGGGCGCAATTGAAAAGTAAATTTTTAAATTTTAGATATCTCCGAAAATTGCAAGTTAAGGTATATTTTTGATAACACCATTAAAAAGCTTGGTCAATTTTGCATAATTTTGGTCCCATGCTTATTGACGTACCGACTTTAGTAAGAGTGGGGGAAGCTGTTGAATGTGCAATCATTTAAATCGCTGTAACTTATAAACCACTTATCCGATTTTAGCAAACTAAAACTTGTTTGGAAGAGAAATGTAAGTACTTATAACTATCGTCTTGAGTGGTCCATGATACTTCTCAATAAAAATACAAGAGGGCGCAATTTGCAATAATAACACATTTCTTAACTTTATTCATTTATTTCAAATCATACGGTATAATTATGATACCATAATCGAAAAGTAGATGAAATTTGCTACAAAAAATGTCCAAGCCGCAGTTCGATATCTCCATCCGTTTCAGAGTTATTGCCAATAGAATAATTTTTAAAACTTTAAATGAAGAAGCTCATTTATTTCAAATCATACGGTATAATTATGATACCATAATCGAAAAGTAGATGAAATTTGCTACAAAAAATGTCCAAACCGCAGTTCGATATCTCCATCCGTTTCAGAGTTATTGCCAATAGAATAATTTTTAAAACTTTAAATGAAGAAGCGGTTGTTTTCATAGTTTTGTGATCAAGCATTCAATGACAAAAAATATTTTTAAACTTTATGGTTAGGTAGGTTTGTTTCTCATTATTCCAATGGCCCAGAAACCACTCTAGAATTAATGGCAATCATGGAAAACGTGTCATTTAGGCGTAACTCTAACAATATGATGTGTTTTAAAAAATAAATCTAGATAGCTGTGAAATAAAATCTGAAAGTTTCCATGGAGATAAGACAAATAATGCAAATAGTTGTCAACTAGTTTCCTTTTGAAAGGTGTTGACAAAAGTTTATCCGTAATTCATCTTAAACTTCTTGATAGAAAATTGTGATACGTACCTTTCAAAAATGGCTTATACCAATGCCGAAGCTTACGATATGCTGGCCGTATATTTTGAATGTTTTCAAAATGCGCCTATAGCGGAACGCGAATATGCTCTCAGATATCCTGAACGAAGGCACTATGGCAGAGCAGTATTTCAGCGACTGGCAATATGCGTAAGGCAAACGGGAAGTGTACGACGCATTTCAGTTGCTTTTAGAAGACGTCCAGTAAGAAATGAAGTCAACATTACAAACGTTCTTGCGTACGTAGAGGCCGATCCGCATTTAAGCATAAGAGCAATTTCTTTAGACCTAGGTATAAGTTGTACTGCAGTGTTCCGAATTCTAAGGGATTTTAAGCTGCATCCCTATCATATAGTTTTACATCAGGCGCTATCAGAAAGTGATTATGACAGACGGCTCGACTATTGCTATTGGCTAAGAGAGATGTGTAACGAGAATCCCCAATTCCTCTCCCACGTGTTATGGACTGATGAAGCCACTTTCAGTAGCTGTGGCAAAGTTAATTTACACAATATGCACTATTGGTCACAGACAAATCCTCACTGGATGCGCGAAGTGGATCACCAAAACAGATGGAGTGTTAACGTGTGGTGCGGAGTATTAGGACACAGAATTATCGGACCGTTTATTTTTAATGATTATCTAAATGGTGAACCTTATTTAAACTTTTTACAAAATGACTTGCCTATCCTTTTCGAAGATGTTCCTATTGGCCTAAGAACATCCATGTGGTATCAACATGATGGATGCCCGGCACACTTTTCGCATATGGTCCGTGATTTTTTAGATATTGGATACCCAAATCGCTGGATTGGAAGGGGTAGTTTGTTTGCTTGGCCACCTAGATCCCCGGATTTAACTGTGTTAGATTTTTACTTGTGGGGGCTAATAAAAGACATTGTATATAAAACGCGACCAACCACACGAGACAACATGATTGAGCGAATTGAAAATGCACTAAATTCGATTTCACGAGCTGAAATTGAAACAGCTGTCTTTAGTTCTAGAAAAAGAATTAATCGTTGTATTTTGCACAACGGAGGTCATTTTGAACATTTATAAAGTCTCTCAATTGTTTTCCTAAGAAGCTTTCCATGAATATTGTTTCCTTCAATAGTTTCCGATAATTATTTCAATACAGTTTTATGGCCCGTTGGCCTTGAAACACGCTCCAAATTTTGTATTTTACATGATTTGGACTAGTCCTAAGCCTAGATAAAGTGTGAAGGAAGGCACGGAGTTTGACATTGGAATAATGAGAAACAAACCTACCTAACCATAAAGTTTAAAAATATTTTTTGTCATGGAATGCTTGATCACAAAACTATGAAAACAGCCGCTTCTTCATTTAAAGTTTAAAAAATTATTCTATTGGCAATAACTCTGAAACGGATGGAGATATCAAACTGCGGTTTTGACATTTTTTGTAGCAAATTTCATCTACTTTTCGATTATGGTATCATAATTATACCGTATGATTTGAAATAAATGAATAAAGTTAAGAAATGTGTTATTATTGCAAATTGCGCCCTCTTGTATTTTTATTGAGAAGTATCATGGACCACTCAAGACGATCGTTAAAAGTACTTACATTTCTCTTCCAAACAAGTTTTAGTTTGCTAAAATCGGATAAGTCGTTGATAAGTTACAGCGATTTAAATGATTACACATTCAACAGCTTCCCCCACTCTTACTAAAGTCGGTACGCCAATAAGCATGGGACCAAAATTATGCAAAATTGTCCAAGCTTTTTAATGGTGTTATCAAAAATATACCTTAACGTGCAATTTTCGGAGATATCTAAAATTTAAAAATTTACTTTTAAATTGCGCCCCCTTGCGGCAAAATGCGGAACTTAAAAATTATTTCCAGGATTTTCCCATGGCCACTTTAGTTATAAATTTTTTTTTCCTGAATTTTTATGCCCAATAGTTTCCGAGATATGGCCGCTCTTCGACCTTAATGAAACACCCTGTATAGTCATTATTTTCTGGGTCGATTGGAAATGCGACTGACGAACGTAATTTAGCTTTTAATAGTTCTTCTTTTAACTGAATAGGAGAAATCACAGATGGATTGCAACGCGTCTTTCGCTGTTATTAAAAATGAATTAATTTTTTTTGTTTTTTAAGTTAGAAAATTTATTTAAATAAATGAAATTTAAGCCAAAACGCAGCCGAGCTGAGGTGAGAGGCTGAGGTGAGAGGCTGAGGGACCGCGTGCAATTGCCCTAGCTCTATTGCCAGAGAGTAAGGGGGGGGGGGTTTAAATAGGGCGCCACCGTTTTGCAGCCAGGCCAAAACGGAAACCTCCAAGATGGTGCTGGGGCCTCACTCTCAGCTGGACTTCACACCTTAGGTAGGAAAATAAATAAATATAAAAGAAATCCGCAGGGGGGGAGCTGTATAAATAAAACCACAAAGAATTACTAATGATTGCTGGCTTTATTCAAAAATAAAAAAAATATTGGGGGTTAGTACTTAAAAATAAAAAAAAAAACTGATATGAAGGCGTTCTAGGTGGGCTTCTTCCGAGGGGAAGAAGACGATGGTGCGTCCAGGGACGTCAACAAGACGTCAGATGAACGAGTAAGTAAAGAGAGGAGTAGATTAAGAAAAAAAGAAGAAAGAGAAAGACGAAAGACCCTGTTAAAAAAAGAAGGCATAAGCTGATGGCTTTTTAATAAAAAAATTACCTAGTCCCTTTTCCCTTTGTACAATAAATTTATAGTAAAGTAATTAAATTAAAATGGCAAAACCAACTAAGTGAAAATAAACAAAAGGAAAAAGGAACTGTAAAAAAAATAAAGCAACTATAAAAAAGTTAAATTATAGGCAAGAATTAAATTTGAATTAAATTTGAATTAAATTATATTTGAATTAAATTAAACTTGAATTAAATTAAATTTGAAAAAGGTCAATAAAAATAATTAAAGTCACAAATCAAGTTTTGGTTTGAGGTAAAAAAAAATAAATTTATAAAATTATATTCAGGGACGTTAATATATAGTGATTAAATATTTTAATTAAGCTTGAAGAGCCAAAAACTTAAAATAAAATTAATTTGTCAAGCCAGCACGTACGCCTATGTACTAAGGTTACATCATAAAATAAAAAAACTCAATTATGTACACACATAAGGGAAATATACAACTATATAAAATATAGCACAAGTAATGTCAACATATTAGTTATCAATAAGCAAACCAATCAATAATTTATTAAAGCTAGGACATAATAAAAAAAATAATTACATAATCAGGATATGCCGCTATTAAAAAGAGCAATACAAACTAAAAATTCAAGAACCATCTTGACAAATTAGTGAATTTATAATAATTATAATCAAATAAGGCTCCATTATTAAAATAAACGAAATGATTAACACTCGAACATCTCAAATTTGATCAAATAATTTATTCGATGAGGAGTGAATGCTGTGTAACTACATTGTTTAAGTTACTTTACGGCTGTAGACATTAAAAGATTTACAGTCTGCTTGCTAATCTCAACGATAAAGTATGTGTGATTTGATTTTGACACACTTAATAATATTTTATATTTCGGGCACACCCTGTATGGCAAGAATTAAGATACCATGTCACACTTCAAGCAAACTTGTGCTATTTAAAACAAAGAAAACGTACCAAAATAAAGCAGTAAATTGGACCCCGTTATGAAGAAAAAAATTATAGTTTAAATAAAGTTAATTAAATTTCAAGGTCAAGATTAATTGCATTTAAACCAAATTGACAGTAAAGAGGTAACAAAAAAAAATCCTATAGCATAGGTAAAATGGGGTCCACTTATTCGTAAAACAATAAAGAATTCCAATTACTTAGCCAGCGAGACCAATTCTACTCGGTCATAAGTACAAAAGGCACAGTAATCTGACAAAGCATGTGGTGTTAAATTATAGCGATTTTGAAGCAATATACATGGACAAATATGAAAGAAAAATGACTTACGCTTACCTAAGGGAGCTGTAGGGTCTTTAAAATTGAAATAGGGGGTTCCAACGGTGGTGAGTGCTCCTATGGTCAGCCCTTCCCGGTCTTAGTGACCCGACTTAACTAAAAGAGAGCCCCAGAAGGTGTTTTTTAGGAAAACAGTTGAAAAATTGACAAAGAAACGGCATGGTATATAAAAAAAACCTACCTTCAGCGAACAACTGGTGACAAGAAATCCCACGATGTGGCTTTCTGTGGCCCCGGAAACCAAATCAAACTAAAGCAAACTAAACGGGCACAGAAAGTATCGCTTCAAGATCCCAAAATCCTGCAGAACAGATGGCTTGAATAGCCCTGGGTCTAGAAACGCCTGCTGCCTCGTTGAACGCTGGAAGTTAAGTGAAGTCACTGCATGGAGAATTTTAGGTTAAAAGTTGAAAAATGTGCCGAAAGCGAATTTAGGGCGACACCCACTTCCGGGCAGAACCACAGAACAATAAAGGTTAGGGCAGAACTACCTGCTCGCTCCGAAAGAGAGAGACCAGTTCACACACTGGCGGCGACACGGAATGAAGTCTTCGGAGCCATGCCCAGTCAATTGCAGATACTCCAAGCCAAGAGAAATGAAACAGATACACCCAAATTCAATTTCACATAAGAAGTCTATTCGAAAATCCTACAATTCATTAAAAATTATTTAAAGAAAACCCAAGTCCCAGAATATCCCTGCCATTCTCGGAGCAAATGGCCATTGAAGTTTGGGTGGCTGAATATTAGTGCCCAAACATATTTCAGAAGAAGAATATTAACGTAGAAAATTCATTAGTCAATTTGACAGGTTATCATAAGATATGAAAACAAACAAATATATTAGAAATACATAATAAAATACTAGTATAACTCTCGGATGGTGTATTCCAGGGAGATATGTGATTTAAAACACGAGGATAATGTAGCCTGCTTCGTCAAAGACAACGAAAACAGAGGCCGTTGACCTTGGGTATGTACTTACTTAGAAGGTATGTTAAGAGATGTGCGTCCTTTCAGCGATAGTAAGGGGTCGCACCACTCTTCGTGTTCGCGTTATATATCATTTATACCACCTTTCTTTGATTTTAACAACTTTTATTTTCTCTTATTTACAAGTCATATTTTTAAAGTCAAAAAGTCTCTACTGTCAGTTTTGGTCATTGCTAGGTAATAATTAATGTCCTTTAGTATACGGAGTCGTAACATACCGCCGCGCTTGAAAGGCTCAGCTTTCAAAGAGACAAGAAAACCAAATTAATTCTAGACTAACTTTAACAAATTTTAACTAATACTGCTTGAGTAATCAATCATCGTCTAATGGTAACAAACATAGTCTAGTTAAAGCTCGCTTAAACACGCCGCCTTTGGTTTGAACGCTAGCAACGCGCACTATATTATCAGTTCCAGGATACACCTTTAGAATTCGTCCAAGTGGCCAATATAGAGGTGGCACGTTATCTTCTTTGATAAGAACCATAGAATCTGTCTTCATTTCAGGATACTTGTTGAATTGCCATTTGGTACGCTGTTGTAAGATATGCAGATATTCTTTCACCCAACGGGCCCAAAAATGCTGGAGCATTTGTTGAGTAAGCTGATATCGCTTGACATAATTTGTTTTAGATGGAGTTAGATCTCGTTGTGGTACGGCTGTCAGAGGGCGACCAATTAACAAATGTCCTGGTGTCAATGCTTCAAAGTCATTAGGATCGGATGACATCGGGATTATAGGACGGGAATTAAGAATCGCCTCCACTTGTGTTAAAAGAGAATAAAACTCTTCGTAAGTTAAAGGAGTTTGATTTACTATACGTTTTAAATGGTGCTTACAGGATTTAACTGCGGCTTCCCCAAGTCCTCCAAAATGGGGCGACCGAGCGAAATTAAAATGCCATTCAATTTTACAATTATTTAAATAGCTCTGAAAAATTTCGTTACCGACTAAGTTTTCGATAGCTTTTAGCTCATTGTTAGCACCAACAAAGTTTGTTCCGTTATCGGAATATAAAGCACAGCAAAGACCACGTCTCGAGACAAATCGTTTTAGCATATTTAAAAAACCTTCACTGGTTAGGTCCGAAATTAACTCCAGATGCACCGCTTTAGTTGCCAGACATACAAAAATACAGAAATATGCTTTAATAATTTTTTTATTTCTTATCTTACCTTCCTTCAATGGAAAAGGACCAGCAAAATCGACAGCTGATTTAAGAAAGGGACTCGAAGGAGTTACTCGGTCACTAGGAAGCTGTCCCATTTTAGGGTAAACATTAGACGGTTTTGCCCTAAAACACTTGACGCATTTGCGAATACAGGACTTCACTGCGGTCTTACCATTAATGGGCCAAAAATTTTGTCGAACGTGAGATAAAGTAGTTTGTAAACCAGCATGCAAAGATCGCGTGTGTTCGTGCATAATTAATAAACGCGTCAGTGGGTGTTTTCCCGGTAAAATTATTGGGTGCTTTTGCTCATATGGTAAATCTGCGTTTTGCAATCTACCGCCAACTCGCAATAAACCATCACTGTCAGTAGTTAAACAAGGCGGGTTCTGCGATATAACGTTATCGGGTCTATGTTTAGCGTAATCGGCGTGCAAAATCGTGTGCGATAACTCCCTAATGCGAAAATGGTCTGTTCTTAGTTCGCCCATTGTCCGCTCGCGTATTGTAGAGGGCGCTGTCTCTGTTGTGTGTGTGTGTGTTTGTATATCTGGTTGCTGTGTTGTGTGTGTGCGCTGGTGACTTGGTTTCTATAGCAGCACCCTTGATCTTGCGCCAGTGGCGGCGTCTGCTGTGGGGGAAGGCGGGCGAAGCGCGCGGGGGCCCTGGGGCCCTGAGCCCCTATGTTAACCTAACCTTGTTAGGATATTTTAGCGGAGAATAAGAAAAAAAAAACAAAACAACGTGTGATAATAATTTATTAATCTATTTTTCTAAAAGTACAAACTTTGATTTACATATAATATACTTAATGGTTAAATAAGATGCATAAGGGATAACAAGAGCTAGTAAGAGAAGAACATAACATTAATATTAAATTATAACTATATTATAATTTAATATTAAGGTTATAGGGGGCACACGGATTTGAACCGGGGACCTCTCGATCTGCATTCGAGTGCTCTACCACTGAGCTATACCCCCTTACGTAATTTGTTTCAACATGTTTGACAGACTGGTAGACAGGTAGGTTAGACAGACTGCTCAGGTTAATCAGACTTGTATGTCCGACTGATCTGTCAGTCTAACCTGAGCAGTCTGCCTATCTAACAAACCGGTCGGTGTCTCGGTAATTTATTTATTTTTATTTTATTTTATTTATTTATCGTTTATTATCCAACAGGTAGAAAACCTACCTAATGATAAGATAATTTATCAGTAAATGCCACAACATAGTACTAAAGTAATTAATATACCTAAATTAAGCTAAGAATCAAACCAATCAAACTAAACCAAAAGGTATCTACTTAAAACTAAATACTCAACAAACTGAGCATTATTAGTACATGACAATTTCATTCATTATAAATGTGTGTATATATAGACTAGTTTTAAAAAAGGAAAAACAAGAAATTTTTGTAATGGTTTGGCAATGTTACAGTATAGTAGTAACAATAAGTGGAAATTAAACAACTCGACGCAAAGTAAGGCGTGCTGCTGTTTTCTTAAATGTATCGAGGGTATTGCCAAAGATATCAAGATCTGAACCAGCCCCAATGTTGTTGAAGTTGTTACAAGCCTGATATAATGGTGCTAATAATGTAATGTAGGTAAGTTTGACAAACTGGTAGATAGGTAGGTTAGACAGACTGCTCAGGTTAATCAGACTCGTATGTCCGACTGATCCCTCAGTCTAACCTAAGCAGTCTGCCTATCTAACAAACCGGTCGGTGTCTCGGTAATAATGTAATGTAGGTAATTTAATACCATGTGTGCACTTTATAATATGATCGATATGTGTAATAATTTTTGTATGAATAAAATAATCTTAATTTTACTTATTGTTTTATTTTCTCATCTCATTTATACTGCATTACATTTATATTTCATATAGTTCTAACTTCCTAGGTATCGTTTATATTACCAGATAAGGGCAAATATTCGAGAAACCGATCATGCACGATGATGCAATAGGCGCGTGTGTTGTCAGGAAAATTCTCTGAACTTTGAAACTCGAGTTTAATATCAACAGTGCTGCTCTTAAGTGATTCAGTTTGTCTGGAGCAATCAATAACAAATAGAGTTCTTGATGAAAATTTAGTAAAGTCTAGTAATGGTTCACTGCATACTTTTCCTAAATATGTTTTTTGAAAATCGGTATACATTCTATAGGCTTCTGCATATTGACGATTTGTGAAATTCATGTTCATAGGTTCATAGGGATAAATCTCCGAATTTAAAAAGAGTTTTACATCTATTATGTTTAGGTTATCAAAGTAAGTACAGTCTTTCTTCAAGTTATCTTTTCGATCTTTTTGGAAAAATACAATAACATAACGAGCACGTTCAGATGTTGATTTAACTGTCCAAATATCTTTCTTTGTTTTTCGTAGAGCAGGCAGTTCATGAATTTCCCAGCTTCTAAATGGCATAAGAATAGGCTTATTTTTAGCAATTTCATCAAATAATTTTAATTTAATCACATCGTTTAGATATATGTGCTTAACTCTCAGTTCAATGGAAGATATTACTATCATAGCACTTTTATCACCTCCATCGTTAACATAACAATTTGCGTCACTTCTAGCACGCACCAGTTTAATTTTTAGCTTTCCCATAATTACGTTTTTGTAATCGGAGAATATACCAAACAGGTGATTTAATGGAATAAGTAGATTGAAATTACCATCGTTTTCACTTCCTGTTTTCTTGACAAAAGATGATATTACACCAGAGGGCCAACTCCATCCTGCAACATCAAGAGAAGTACTTTCATGCGCATTGAGACATAACATATTCTTAACGGTACTGGTGAGCCCAGGATCTCGAACTTTTTCAATTTCTTTACCATTCAATTCATAAGTTACAGTCTCAAAAAGAAAAGCACCAACATTATTTGTTAATTTGCAGCTTCCTGTTTTATTGGCAGTAGTTTCTGCAACAAGTGATGCTTCTATACAAAGTTCAGCTTGACTAATGTCCACAAAAATATCTTGTTGGTTAATAACAATTTCAATTTCATCACTGTAATTAAAAGAATTTGTAAATGGATGATATGTATGCCATTCTTCTCTAACAATCGATTCATCTGCTACTACAGGACGATATATTTGTAGTTTTTCGGACACGAAAGCCATATTTGCGTGAAATAGAGTGAAGTAGAATAATATTATGATGCGTGAGTGACTGCGTCTGATTATAGACTGACCTTTGGTTGTAATTGTCACTAATTAAATATCCTTGCTGTCCTGAACCACCCTGATTAAAAATTAATACCATGCTTTTTTAATTCTAATCTCACTACAATTTCTTCTCCTCTAAAATTGATTGGTCTTGATTCCTGATCTAATATGTTTATTGTAATATTATCAATGCGCTGTCGGTTTACTGACAAGTAAACTAGGTTTCGTGGCTCTAGGATTATACTATATCCAGGATCAACGGTTGGCGCAAACTCGTATATTGTATGTGATGGATTGCTTGTATAATATGATCCTGATACAATATTACATTCAATTCGTATAGTAACCACTTTTACTATATTCACAGGTATATCAGATACATGCGGTAAATTAGCTTTCAGTTCCTTGTGTGAAAATCCCAATAATTTCCCAATGCTATCTGATGGCTTAAAATCTATGTCATAGATACACTTTAGTTCACACTTTAATGTATTATTGTTTGGCTTTAGTGAAATTAAAGTTGCTGATCCTTTGCTTAAGCGCGTTTGTAGTTAGGTTTCAATATCTGCAACTTCATACGACCCTGTAGGAATCTCAAGCACTTTTTGCACTCCCTCGACTACGTAATAAAACTTGTTACAACCAGGTTCAATGTTTGGAATAGAATTCCAAGTACACAGTGAAATAAGAGCTAAGGAATAACTGTTTCTATGATCAAGTTCGATTGGAGGTGTAAAATCGACACTTAAGCAGCTAGTATGACCTTTAAGCGTGAATGTTTGGGACATGACTAACGTAAACTAATGAAAACAAACTTCTATATATTAAATTGTTCGATTATACAGAAATGATAAAACAAGATGACCGCAATTGTGTGTATTGTATGTTTGATATTGATCATAATTAAAAAATATTTTACAATTCTTAAAGTATCGAACAACTTCAGTAGGAGGATTTAAGTTTCCAAAACTATCAAAGTAAATCACCTTCTTTCCTATTTTTTTATAAGCTACCCAATGCGTTCCAATCCCACAGCTAATATCTAAATTAATTACACCACGTTCATTATTGTATGGTGTATTTGGTAAGCTATCTCTCATAAAGATACCTCTAAAATTAGAGATATTTAACTGTTTCGCATATCGTAAGATATCTTGATCGCTCAACGCGCGATTGGGTAGCTTTATTGGGCGTTTTTTTGCCCATTTTTTTATGTATAATCCATAGCCAGTCTTATGGGGTTTAAGATATAAACCGCTGCCTTTTTTCTTGTTCTTTCCTAAAGCAATTGCCTCCATAGTTGTATTGTGTCGTTTTGATTCTTCTAGTTTCGCTTTTGCATCTCGAGCGTCATTAACGGCTTTGGTTATGCCGGCTGCACCCCCGCTGAGTGCTCCGAGGGCACTTAATCCAGCGAATATTGGGATAAGAGGAAGAATTCCACCTAGCTTCGGTACTCGGATCACTCTAGGTAGTTTAATTTTTTTCTTCCCGCCAACACTTTTTAAAGATTTTCGTGCAAGCTTCACAGCATGTTTAATATTATCCTGAAGTGAACTACCCCTAAAGTTGCTCATCTGCCTTTTTATACTATTAACAATAGTTGTATTGAAGGGCTTAAGATTTTTACTTCTAACTCCAACCTTTTTAGGCCTTTTACGTGTTTTTTTCTTATTAATTGTTCCCCCCATTCCAAGTTTACGTTTTGCTTTCATGACAGTAGTTACAATCCAAGCAGCACTCTTTTCACCAAAATTAGAATCCTTAGCCGTAACTCGTTCCCAGGCCCTTTCTTGTAAAACTTTATCTGCTTGATGTCTTCTTTCTAAATCTTATATTTAGAATATTGAATATCGTGATCTTTACAATGACTATCCAACTTATTTTTCGGTTGATCGCCACGAGCTAATCGCTCGCTAAGCTTCGTTCCAGGCCCGCAGTATGAATAGCCAGGTAAATGAAGTTCAAATGGCAATTTGTTAAGAGCACTATTAATAAGACCTTCGCCAAGCAAAGTTCTCATTCTAACTGAGAGATTGTTGGCGGAAGCTTATATTTAAAGAAGATGCGAAAAGAGAAACAAAGCATCAAAATTGATGATGCCAACTTTGATATTAAAACATCAAGCGCAACAAAACGTCATAGTAAATTGTTGCCGAATACCATACGAGCAATTATTTGTGGACCAAGCAATTCTGGGAAAAGTAATGTTATGTTAAGTCTCTTAACTGATCCGAATGGTCTAAGATTTCAAAATGTCTATGTGTATTCAAAGTCACTATATCAGGACAAATATAGGTTTTTGAAGCAAGTACTTGATCGAGTATCAAACATCAAATATTATGAATACACTGACAATGATATGGTTGTGGATCCTGAAAATGCTCAACCTAACTCAGTTTTTGTCTTCGATGATGTTTCTTGTGAAAAGCAAGATAAGATAAGAAACTACTTTTGTATGGGGAGGCATAAGGCTGTGGATTCGTTTTATCTCAGTCAAACATATTCAAAGGTACCAAAGCAGCTTATACGCGATAATGCTAACATGATAATATTATTTAAGCAGGATAATATGAATCTAAAGCATATCTATAGTGATCACGTGAACACCGATATGACATTAGAACAATTTAAACATATATGTGCAGAGTGCTGGAACGAAAAATATGGATTTTTGGTTATTATGAAAGATGATGACTTGACTGGCGGTAGATATAGAAGTAAATTTGATACTTATATAATTCCTTAATATACTGATTACTTGTCAGTGCATATTTTACCATTAGTGCAAATAGATCGCAGAGTAACAGGAAAACAGCATATTAAGTATGCCTCCTCCAGCACTAAGTCAAGCGAATAAAGTCATTAAACGAAAAATAATCGATGCAGCAGATAATATAAGAAAAAAATATTTATCACTAAAATTAGAAAGAAGTGAGACAGACGATGCTCTAAATAAAATGTTAAACCCTATAAGAGCCCCATTAGCCAAAATTGTGGAAAATACAGGCAGCATAATAAACACAAAAACATCAAAAAAGAAAAGGAGTCACTAGTTAAGGTGGAGAAGAAGGAGGATCACACATCAAACTTTCTTCCAGCCAAAGTAATGGCTGAAACTACTGCAACTAGGTTCAATTCAGGTAGTGGGGGTAATGATGATGATGATGATGATGATAATGATGATGATGAAAATGAGGTTTTTAGTGAAGCGGAAAATCACTTTCAGAATACTCTTCAAAAATCTCCCTTAGGACATTCTGATAGTAATATAGAATATCCAAAGTTAGCTCGCGAGTTTGTTAACCTGTATAACTCCAAGTCAGATAAGATAGATCATACATATGGTTTAAATTATGATCAACAAACCAACTCTTGGAAAATGGGTTCAGAAAGGGTTGATTTTCAATCAAATGGTGATATTAAATTAGGTGATGTCATTTACAAAGGTACACGAGGATTATTTGAACTATTATTTTTAAAAGAACCTATGTATCCAACAAGAAGTGATGAAGCACAATTTGAGGATATCCTACAACAAACAAATGTCCATAGACGGGATCATAGTCAATCCGGTCAAATAAAAGGGAGCAGCTCAATAAAATACAGACAATATATAAAACCGCTTGTAATGAAAAAATCACTGTCGTCAGTAAGTTCACCAACAATAAAGAGGAGTAAATTACCAAGTAAATCTGGTTCAGCTCTTTTGGAATACAATGAGGAGCCTAAGGAATATGTATTTTACGATGATGTAAATGAATTGGTTGAAAGATTAATAAAACTAGATGTCTCTCAGTCAGCTGGAAATGGAAATCATCATAATGAGATAACAAAAATTCTGTATGAACTGCAACATCTTGGAATAATCAAATTTTATAAATAAATTATCTCTTAAACATAAATCTCATAATAGCGTGAATCATGAATAAGTTCGGACGTTCACTATCAAATCGACGTCATGTCTCCTTTTTGGAGCAAAATCGACCGCAGCATATTTTACCACTTACGGACGATGGAAACTTTGATGTAGGAAATCGAACTTTATGTAATATTAATTTGCCAGTAAACCAGAATGATGCAGCTTCCAAGGATTATGTTGATAATATTTCAGAACAAATTCACACTGACATAGAGGCTATTAATACATTTATGACGCAAATGGCAAGCAAACTATATGTGAATGCTTCGATGGCAGTAACAAAAGAGTCCATAGAGAAGGATATAAAAAATCTAAGGCGAGATGGGATAAAATTAAGAGATGTTGTCATCATTGTAAAAGAAGAACTAAGTAAAGCTGAAAAACGCATGAATGCTGCTATAGAAAAATCACTTAACCTTATTAAGATAGACTTACACACAAATATACGAGAGCGAGAGCACACACAAATATACGAGAGCGAGAGCAAGAGTCAACAAGAGCTTCAATTAATAGACGAATCATGAATTAGAACTACTACGTAATAAATATGAAAGATCTAACTCTATAAATTATAAAAATTATTTCAATTATCCTCAGTAATAAAATGACTGTCAGTAGAGAGCAGGTGGTGAAGGAATTGCATAAACCAGCCCGAAAGAGGTTTCGTCGACGGAGATTCATTCAATATGGTTTGGATGACACCTTTGCCACCGACCTTGCTCAGCTTGACCAATATTCTCGCGAAAATAGAGGTTATAAGTACATATTAGTTGTAATCGATTGTTTTTCAAAATATCTTTGGACCAAACCCATAAAGACAAAATCAGCTCAGGATGTTGCTAAAGCAATGGAAATTATTTTAAAGACATCGGGAAGAATACCCAAGAAAATTGTTTCAGATAATGGGAAAGAATACTACAATGCGCAGTTTCAACGTCTAATGAAAAAATATAACATACATCATTATAGCACCTTTAGCCCCTTGAAGGCATCTATAGCTGAAAGGGTAATTAGAACTCTTAAGGAAAAACTATTTAGGCTGTTCACTTTAAACGGTAATCACAAATGGATATATTTGTTGGAAGACGTTACCAATGTATATAATAATACAAAGCATTCTACAATTAAGATGAAACCCGCTGACGTTAACAAGAAAAATGAAAAATCATTGCTAACTACGGTTTATGGAAATATTAAAATTGCTGATAAGGCTCGATTTAAAGTTGGAGATATTGTTCGAATCAGCAAGCATAAACATCTCTTTCAAAAAGGTTATACACCAAATTGGACTACCGAACTCTTCAAGGTAGTAAAGATTAATATTACATCACCAACTACTTATTTATTAGAGGATTTGCAAGGACACCTCATTAGTGGTGGTTTTTATGAAAAAGAACTTCAAAAAACTAAACAACCTGATGTGTTTCTAATAGAGCAAATATTGCGTAAAAAAGGAAATAAACTATATGTAAAATGGTTAGGTTTTGATAACACTCATAACAGTTGGATTGATGAGGTAAATGATGCTGTTTGATGTAAAGTTTAAACAAGTTTGAACAGGTTTGCGCATGCTCAAATTTATAAAACTATATGCTTGTTGAATTTACAAAGAAGAGTTCAGGTTAGTATCAAGTTTGTGGTGTGCAAATACGCCCACGTTCGTGAGTAGAGAGATGTTACCATTAGAAGGTTTTAATCAGGAACTCGATGAGTGTCTAATGAACATCGAGAATGAGAGGGTATCATTAGAAAGTTATAATCAAGAACTCGATGAGTGTTTAAGGAAATTCGAGATTGCAGTTACAATGGAGAAATATTATTTATTGTATTCAACGTATTTGGTGAACATCAATTTTCAAGTTGGATGCGGTTTGAGTCCAGCTAGATCATTCGGTCCAGTCATTACGCTATCTCGTCCACATAGACGTGAAATTATATCATTCAATGACGATGAGTGGAAGACATTTATAGAATTATCACAGCAGAAAGTTGGTGAATTTTTCCACAACCTATCAATTACGTCAGATTATGAATCACATATGTGTAGTGATTTTCTAAAAGTTACACAAATGACATTTGAAAATGGATCGGTAAAAGTGCTCGAAGTTTCTAGACATGGAGTTAATTTTTATTTGTGTGAAGAAGATGTACTTGCACTTTTAGATGTTAATTCAAAATTGATTAAACAACAAATTTCCTTAATGGAAGAGTTAAATTTTAATTTATTTTATTATAATATAATAAATACCATAAATTCTATGACCACTACTAATATACCTGTACTAAAAATAGAATTAATACAGTTATTGTATGAGTATGGTTCCCATAAAGATGGAAATACATTACTATTATTAAGGGCTCTTAATGAATATATGTATTTTTATAGAGATAAAGTATTAAACGATATTCAATAAAATGTATATAAGAAGAAAATTAAGGTTTTTATTTCAGTCGTTTACACCCCTCCGTCGGAGTAGCTATAAAGTATATTTTTGTCTCACCATAAATCTAGCATAATTCGGCATAATGTTAATGAATATTAGATTTTTTATTTGCCCTTTCAAGTTTGTTATTTCGATAACTAATGGTAATGGAACATCGAGAGATGCCGATTGCAAATATCTACAAGAAGATTATGAAACTTTGTATAATACCAGTTTAAGCTTGTATACGGAATGTGCCAAACGGAATGATGATGCTGTTAACTTATATGAAAATGAGATGCATGTGACTGATATGTTATTGGGGAAACTGCAAGATTGCGTAAATATTGCTGGAAATTTATCTAGTTCTGTAAACTATACAGCTTTGATTATAAGCAAACGAGAAAATATTGAGATGGAAGCAGCATTACTAACGCTACAAAAACAAATGAATATGTGTCAGGAAAAACAAAATTTAGAACTTTCTTTAATATCTGAATATAAGGAGACCATTCTAAATTTACAAGGCAATGTTACAAACCTAACTAACGAGATCTACCTGATTGATAGTGCATTTAATGAATGTCAAAGAAATTTAGAAACTCAGAGAAAAAGTGAAAAAAAAATTATTGAAAATCTGAATGACTGTTTGGAACGAAGTGAATTGATGCAAGAACGAAGAGATAAATATGTGTTAAGATTGACAACGTGCAGAAAAAATAATAATAAGCTTAAAGCAAGACTATCTGAATAATGTAATAAAGGATGGTGGTGATGTAGGAATTGGAAAATAAAAGTTTAAAATCAATTAATATTTTATTTACAACAAACAATAATACAACATATTATGAGAGAGAGAAACATTATAATTAAAATGTTATCTTATCTTATATTATTAGGTTATTTTAAATATAATTAAGGTTATGAAATAGAATTGCTACCAATTATAATCAACATGATCAATGTCAGTGTCACTATCATACCGCCCCCTAAAACGAACTATCTTTGATCCTGGAATTTTACAGCAGCAAGCAAAAAATTAAGTTTAGTTGTTACACTACTCGTACTTAGTATAATTAAAATGTTATCTTATCTTATATTATTAGGTTATTTTAAATATAATTAAGGTTATGAAATAGAATTGCTACCAATTATAATCAACATGATCAATGTCAGTGTCACTATCATACCGCCCCCTAAAACGAACTATCTTTGATCCTGGAATATTATTTGAGTGTAAAGCTAAATTACAACTAGTTTCATCTTTTATCTCAAATAATACTTCAGAATAACAACTTTGACACCAGTAAAATTTGTTTTGGTATAAGTCATCTATTATATCATCAGTAGCACGGAAATCATGGTAGTGATCGTTTACTATTAACATGCTCTTCCTATACTTTTTTTGAACAGTCTTTAATGTGTCATAGCACGATTTGCAACCTACTAAATTAAACTGTTCAATGATGTAACAGTTCACCCAGATGCAGTATTGTTCTTCTTCAAAAACATCTTCCCCCCAGCCGCTTGTAGCAAGTACAGCATTTCTTAGTGAATACGGGATGGCTTTATCGCAATATATAAATTCAAGGCATTTAAGGTGTCTAGACTGATCGTTTAACGCAATTTTATTAAGATAATCCCATCTGTAATTCGAGTATTTTTTCACAATTTCCCTTGTTAAAATCCAAGGTAGTGGCGATGAGTAAAGAAATTCTGCAATATTTGTAGTATTTTCACAAATCGTTTTAATGCATTGTTCACTTAGAAATTTGACTGCAGTAATCTCCATCTGCAATAAAAATATATCAAATCAAGGAACGTTAAAGTGACCCCAAGGGAGAGTATCATAAGTATTTGGTAAGAGATAACGTTTATCATCAAAAGGACTTAGAGCAACTTTTCTTTGATCGATACTAAAGACATCGTGATTATAGGAACGAATGCAACGTTGAGATGTTGTTAACTTTTTAAAATTTTTTAAACAATCTAAATAATCGCTAAAAGTCAATTTATTTTGAACGATTTTATATTTTATCCCTTTAGACTTTTTAACCACTTTCCCCCCTTGTACTTTGTAACTATACATTTTTGATTTTAAGCCTACAAACTCGGTAACAATTAATCCATTGGTTTCATCTTTCATTAAACCAAGAACTTTTTTATTAACCAATGGTATACCATATAAGTTATCAGAAGGATAGTCGGACGTATCAAACTTTTTTAAATCAGATTTTATAACTTCTTTATAAACATCATTACATATTAACTCGTAAATAAAACTGTCAGTGTCTGTGTACATAAGTTTACAATTTTCTTGTCTCATCTTGGGAAGCATGTAATTATAATGAAAATCATACATAGTTATTTTTGAAATGTCTAAAATTGCCATACCTATATACAGAGGTTTATTGAATAATAATTCATTTTTTTTTAACTCAATGGCCATAACATTATTTTTTTCATCATATACAGTTCTACTGTGAAATCTATGGCTGGATATAAGATTTTTTGCTCCATAGCGACCCTCCCATGATGAGACAAATTTGATGACTCTATGTTTTCTTATATTTTCCATAGTTTTACCAAAAACCGCGTTGTTAAATAGTTTAAATAAGTTTTTAAGAAATGTTGTTGTAGCCATAGTTCTTAATTGATTGTTTAGTTCGATATAAGGTTTTAACCATGGTGATTGTTTGAAAATTAAAATTTTATGTATTTTTGTTAAAATTAATCCGTGTGATAGTGCCTGCTTTAAATTTCGATAATGTAATATGTATTTCTCCTTATTATACAGAGTGGTCATTAGTTTTGGTAATTTAGAATTGAGCGGTATGCGAGATTCAGAACAAAAGGGAAAATCTTTATGCAAATTATGTAGTGATTCTGGATATTCTAGATCCACCTGTAAAATGAAGCCTATGGGAGAATCATCTGAAACTGTCATTACAATAAAATTCGTGACATCTCTCATATCCATCCATTCGAATCCTCCATAGGGAAGATGATCTGTCATAGCTTTACCATAGAGATTATTTACATCTAGGTAAAGCAGATATTTTGATGATTTAGATGGATCATAATCGGACATGTACTTATTATTAGCGGCCGAGTGACGGTTGATACAAACAGAAATTCCTCCACGAATACCCTGCTCAATAAACATAATTTGATCAATATCCCGAATCAATTCTAATTGACATTTAGTGAATTTAAGCATGCAATCCCATGTATATCCGGGCATTGTATGGTACCAGGCTGGGTCTAAACCATGTGATGAAATACAATTTTTTCGAAAATTTTCAAATACATCCGCTAAAAGTAATATGTCTGTCTTGAGATATAAATCTGAATAGCTGCCTAAATCTTTAATTTCAAACATATTCCAGACATTTTGAGCATGTTGATATTTTTTCTCATCAATATGCGCATCATCTAATTTATTATAGAACTTTTCTATGGAGGGAAGGGATTCCTCTTTTAGTTTTTCTAGATTATCTATATAGTCATAACAAAAAACCCCTTTTCGAGTTAACAGTTCAAACTTTTTGTCATTTATATTAGAAAATTCTTTTTTTAATATCTTCAATTCATCTTTCAACATAGTTGATACCAGTTCATCTAACGAAGTACCCATAAATCTAAACGAATCAATGTATCTAAATTTAATGTTGTCATTAACAAAATGAGTAAAGGATATATACCTTTCTTTATTAGTGGGAAGAACGCTAACATTCCCTCTTTTTACAAGGGCCCTAATGATAAAATGTGAGTCATACCCAGAAAGATTATGGAAGACACAACAACAACCACAAATAATTTCCGAAAATTTAAATTACAAACTTGGTGTGCAAACCCTCTCACCTCCCCAGTAAAATGATCATGATCTCGCACAATTATATCACTGGGTGTAAAAGTACATTCGCATATATGACAGTGTGTCGCGTCACATAAATTAGGATGCTCTATAGCTGGTACGATATTTTTTATTTTTGAACTGATTAGTTGTGATAATTTCATCATTTCAGATATGAACCAGTTCATGCAATCTTCCCCCCGGTAACTATTAAAAAACGAAATGGAATCATCGTAGGAACATTTTAGGTAATATCCAGCACTAAAAGCTACATGTTTTTGGTACTTTCTCGTTAGGATAGATATTTCATCTTGAACTGGTATCAGTTGACTTTCAAAATCAGCATAAATTATGAATGGGGTGGTTTGTTTGTAAGTGGGATTTTTGAAATAAACATGAGTGTACTTAGGAAAAGCTATTTTATAATTATTTAACTTTGTACACAGACTTTCATGATCAGATAACTTAGTTTCAGATGAAAAATAATTCAAGCATCTATCGCATATATACTTTCGACAATTGTGTTTACTAAGTTGTGAAGATATAAGACGAGAAAGATTTTTAATCCAACAGTAATGGTACTTAATTTCAATATTTTCATTATCTATGGGAGGTGCTTCATAATCATTCAATTTTGGATAATATACGTTTTGTATTAAAAGTAAATTGACATGGTTTTTTAGTTTGTTTTCGGTTAATCTAACTGGAACTACGATGTAATTTGAGACATTTAATTCTAAAGCATATACGTTAACTGAAATATTTTTATTTTTATTCATTCTCTCAAATTTTGAAATTTGATTTAGCTGTAATGGTGATTGTAAATCTACTGTATTTAGTACATCACTAAAAACTGGATATGCACGAGTACTATTTTTATTTGAACTGGAAGGATAAAGAGCGCTTACTATGGCCCAATAGAAACATGCATTATCGTTATTTTTAATGTTGACACAAGCTTTTTTATTAAATATCGATGTTGGCAGCTCAATGAAAGATGAACCATTTCCCATTTCAAATTTATTTATATTAATTTCTAAATAAATTATTCTACGTAAAGCAAAGCCTGAGTCACGTTCTTGAAATTCAGAGAGTTTATTTAATATTTTATCACGCACGTTTTTTAAAAACCAATAATTTAAGTCAGTACCCATATCAATAATTTCATTTTTTGTACTAAAATATTTTAAATCAATAACTTCATCTTCTCCAGATTTTTTAATGAATTCACCACAAAAATTTGTATTTACTTTAACTACAGAATAAGCTTGTTTTAAAATAGTTTTTATTTTTGTTCTAAATAAAGTAAAACAATCTGCTAAAAATTGATCAATGTCCTTATGTATTAAATTAATGATTATCCCTGTTTTAACTCGTCCAGCAAAACATGAAATAACATTTTCCCATTTAACTCTATTCTTAATGTTTGAGGTTACAAGTCCCATACCCACATGTGAATTACATATTAACTTTTTAACGGCCGTAAGATTTGATATGTTTTTTTGAACTTTTCTTCGAACCCCGATGGGCAATCGTCCCTTAATAATTTTTGTATTGCATTTAATCTGCTGATTTATTTTTTTTATCCAAATATTCTTATCTCTTACGGTAAATTTGTCATGAAAATATTTTTGTCTCAATTTACAAAATAACCTAATCAATTCTTCAGATTTTTCAATTGTTTCCGTAGTTAAATTCATGTTTATTAAATCGAAGCAAATTCCACAACCTTAATTATATTATTACCTAAATAATATGTAACTAGAAACGTTTCTTACTGTATATCCACTACTGTGTATTCAGCTGCTGCTGCTTCTGTTGCTGCTACTGATGCTGCCGCTGCTGATATTAAAGATGATGTGTGTGGGCGTGCGTATGAATTGTAAAGATTCTGAAAAGGAAAATTCATATTATTGAAGGAAACTTTAGTACTAGTAAAACTCATATTTGTGAAGGAAACTTTAGCACTAGTAAAACTTTACCTCTCTCTCTCTCGTGTGTACTATTTCCTTATAGTATTATGTCTCCATTAGCTCGAACAATGACAGGGGGTTCGGCTGACCGATTTCCTTTTGGCCGCGAAACACCAGGGAGTGTTTTCCCTCCACAAGTTCTCCCAGATGTTCTTCCAGGCTCTTTGTTACCCTTTTTGGAAGGAAAACCACAGTGTCTTGAAGTTCTACTAACACGCTGACTCCGTATTTGCTCTGAGTTAGTTTGGCCGATAGGATTGGATACTTGACCCCTATTTCAAGCTCATGCAGCTTTACTGCCGGCTTGTTATTTACCACTTCTAAAAGGCAAGAAGCGTTTATTTCTTTCAAATTCATGATCTAAATAAAAAATAAAAAAAACTATGTAAAACTAAAACGAATAATAATTAAAAAAATGATGTACAGTCTTGACTAAGGTAGAATTATTTTTTAACACTTTTAATAACTGAAATTAACTTACTTGATCAATAGTACACTTGCACACTGGTAGGTAGGTAACAACTAAACTTAATTTTTGCTTGCTGCTGTAAAACTAATTCGTCTATAGTGGAACACGCGTTTAAATCGAGCCTTTCTTATCACTGTATAGGATCTCTCGACTACTAGCGTCACCTCGAATTACTCGTGGTTCAAATTTCGAACTATGTAGAAACATTGTCTGTTCTCTCTCTCACACTAATATAAATTAATTTTATGTATTTTGTGGTAATATATGTGGGTTTTATCGTTATTATAATATTACGTATCAGGGTTTTGCATAATGTGGCGGTTGTAGGTTTTGGTTAGATAAACACGTGCATTTCCTGTGTTGATTGTAAAATTGCATATGCATATATTTTGCATCGATAAGGCCAGCATTTCCCGTCAAGTAAGTGGCGCGTGTTTCCCATCATCCGTTGATAACTATTAAACTTGTTTTATTTTAAACAATTGATAAATAACGACGTTTTAAATATTTTTTCCTAATTATTATGGAAGTTAAATCACAAAAAATGGGTAACTGGATCATATGCCCCAATTTAGAACATGACAGAACAATTACTATTGAGCGTGTTGGAAATGTGATATGTTCCTATCAAGAAAATCATAGATCATTACGAGATTTTGCGTCTGATGACCTAAATTATATGCCATTGTGCTATCTGATTAAAAACGTTCGCTCAATCGAGTTAAAAGAACTTTGGGAATTGTGAAACATATCAGAATAATAAAGATTTGCAACTGAATTTGCCTTGTTATTTACACTACTTCAGCTGCTTTGATGGACCACCTCCACCGAAGAGAAGTTGTTGCAAATGTATTAAAAGTGCAAACTACTAAATTAAGTTATCATAACACTAATGGCTGTCTTATCTAGTAGTATCATTATTCTCTGCGCTGCTTTTCATCAAACAATAATATACTGTAATATTCCTCCTAGCATTAAGGAAGCTTATATTTGCATTGATAATAATGGAAGTAAAAACGACACTTGGCCTAACAGATGGAACGAGATGGTATTAAATAGCACATCACCTTATAATGGTCCATTATTCGAACACCGCCTTTCGTCCTCACAAAATGCAACAACGCAGATATCATACAAGCTAAGACTTGTCTACGAAAATCGGACATTTGGAGATACACCCAATTGGAAAATAATAATCTTACATCACCATCATCAACAAGAAGAGAGAACTGAGCAAAAGGTTTCGATAAATATGTTTTACTCTATATTAGGTTTACTAGCTCTTGTTATCCCTTATGCATCTTATTTAACCATTAAGTATATTATATGTAAATCAAAGTTTGTACTTTTAGAAAAATAGATTAATAAATTATTATCACACGTTGTTTTGTTTTTTTTTTTCTTATTCTCCGCTAAAATATCCTAACAAGGTTAGGTTAACATAGGGGCTCAGGGCCCCAGGGCCCCCGCGCGCTTCGCCCGCCTTCCCCCACAGCAGACGCCGCCACTGGCGCAAGATCAAGGGTGCTGCTGTAGAAACCAAGTCACCAGCGCACACACACAACACAGCAACCAGATATACAAACACACACACACAACAGAGACAGCGCCCTCTACAATACGCGAGCGGACAATGGGCGAACTAAGAACAGACCATTTTCGCATTAGGGAGTTATCGCACACGATTTTGCACGCCGATTACGCTAAACATAGACCCGATAACGTTATATCGCAGTTCCCGCCTTGTTTAACTACTCACGACATAGGATCGCATCGCTATCAACAACATTTTAAATCACAAATTTACAACAGAAATATAATAAATAATTACAGTTTCTTTCTTACTTTCTTATTGTCGATTTTCCTTTTTTGAAGTACAAAATAGTTCTATAGCTGAATTTCCAAAATCCAAAGCAGGAAATCGGTGGCAACAAAAATCAAAGATCCAAGGGAAAGAATGTAACCTTGATATTTAACCAAGATGAATAAGACATGCAAATTAGACACAATGACAAAAGAACGCAACTTACTTTCCCCACAACATTATTGTGTAGTAACACAAAAAATTACAGGCCATTTATTTTTTAAAATACCCATTAGAATAAATTTATGAAACTGGTTTTGGTTAGGCTTCTATTTTGTTTTGTGAATCACAATTTTCGCTGTACCCTAAACGGAATAAAAATAAAGTCAATAGTATCCTAGAAATTTCAAAATTTCTTCGCATGGGTTTATTTTAATATAAATTAAAGGATCTAAAGGTTCTGTTTTCTGCCTTGTTGTGTGAAAATATAATTTGTTCTTGGGTGTGCTTGCTGTGTCCTAAACAGTTTAAAAAATACAGTAAATAGTATTCTTGAATTTTCAATATAAAACTAGAATTATTTTCCACGCAACATTATAATAAATATTTCTATGCAACAAGAACCTGTTTAACGTTGAATATATTTTAAAATAAACCTCTTCAACAAAACTTAAAATTACTCGGAAATCATATTTAAACCTCTCGAGTAATTCTGGGTATTTAAAAGTTGCTGAAATGTATATATAAGGCTAATAGTTGTGTGATTTTAACCAGTTAGTTAGACAAGTATATGTTCATTATTTAATTCAACGCTCTAATAGTACCGATAATTCAAAAATTAATTATAGCAAAGTTGAATTACCGCCAATCGTTTCCACCAAAGTCCCAAAATACAAGAATAAATTTAGCAGCAGTTTTTAGAAATACGGTTTAGCAAAATGGATTGTCAATCGTCTGCTCTAATTATGTTGGAACTTCTAGATGGGAAAAAAGAGGTTACTGATTTGTCACAGGACGAGTTAAAATTAATTCCTATCGAGTACTTTATAAAGTATGTAGAACCATACAAACTAAAAGAAATATGGCATAAAATCCCTACGTCATATAAATCGAATCGTTTATTATTATTAAGTTTGCCATGTATGGAACATTATAATAAAGGAAGGACACAAATAGATGGCCCGCCACCTTCATATAGAAAATGCGCCCAATGTATTAGATCAGAATAAATACAGTAAAGTCATTTTTAATTTAATATTATATTGTATTATATTGCTTATATTATGTTATTATGTATTATAAAAATATATTTATAATCAAATATAAATTTTCTAGCGTAAATCTATGTATGTGTTAATTTTTATTTTAGACATTTTAAACTTATAACCCGTCTTAAGGAATTTTAACTTTTAATCTATTGTATTATATTGCGTGACTAAAATTGTTTTAAAATAGTTTTTATTTTTGTTCTAAATAAAGTAAAACAATCTGCTAAAAATTGATCAATGTCCTTATGTATTAAATCAATGATTATCCCTGTTTTAACTCGTCCAGCAAAACATGAAATAACATTTTCCCATTTAACTCTATTCTTAATGTTTGAGGTTACAAGTCCCATACCCACATGTGAATTACATATTAACTTTTTAACGGCCGTAAGATTTGATATGTTTTTTTGAACTTTTCTTCAATCGCCCCTTAATAATTTTTGTATTGCATTTAATCTGCTGATTTATTTTTTTTATCCAAATATTCTTATCTCTTACGGTAAATTTGTCATGAAAATATTTTTGTCTCAATTTACAAAATAACCTAATCAATTCTTCAGATTTTTCAATTGTTTCCGTAGTTAAATTCATGTTTATTAAATCAAAGCAAATTCCACAACCTTAATTATATTATTACCTAAATAATATGTAACTAGAAACGTTTCTTACTGTATATCCACTACTGTGTATTCAGCTGCTGCTGCTTCTGTTGCTGCTACTGATGCTGCCGCTGCTGATATTAAAGATGATGTGTGTGGGCGTGCGTATGAATTGTAAAGATTCTGAAAAGGAAAATTCATATTATTGAAGGAAACTTTAGTACTAGTAAAACTCATATTTGTGAAGGAAACTTTAGCACTAGTAAAACTTTACCTCTCTCTCTCGTGTGTACTATTTCCTTATAGTATTATGTCTCCATTAACTCGAACAATGACAGGGGGTTCGGCTGACCGATTTCCTTTTGGCCGCGAAACACCAGGGAGTGTTTTCCCTCCACAAGTTCTCCCAGATGTTCTTCCAGGCTCTTTGTTACCCTTTTTGGAAGGAAAACCACAGTGTCTTGAAGTTCTACTAACACGCTGACTCCGTATTTGCTCTGAGTTAGTTTGGCCGATAGGATTGGATACTTGACCCCTATTTTAAGCTCATGCAGCTTTACTGCCGGCTTGTTATTTACCACTTCTAAAAGGCAAGAAGCGTTTATTTCTTTCAAATTCATGATCTAAATAAAAAATAAAAAAAAACTATGTAAAACTAAAACGAATAATAATTAAAAAAATGATGTACAGTCTTGACTAAGGTAGAATTATTTTTTAACACTTTTAATAACTGAAATTAACTTACTTGATCAATAGTACACTTGCACACTGGTAGGTAGGTAACAACTAAACTTAATTTTTGCTTGCTGCTGTAAAACTAATTCGTCTATAGTGGAACACGCGTTTAAATCGAGCCTTTCTTATCACTGTATAGGATCTCTCGACTACTAGCGTCACCTCGAATTACTCGTGGTTCAAATTTCGAACTATGTAGAAACATTGTCTGTTCTCTCTCTCACACTAATATAAATTAATTTTATGTATTTTGTGGTAATATATGTGGGTTTTATCGTTATTATAATATTACGTATCAGGGTTTTGCATAATGTGGCGGTTGTAGGTTTTGGTTAGATAAACACGTGCATTTCCTGTGTTGATTGTAAAATTGCATATGCATATATTTTGCATCGATAAGGCCAGCATTTCCCGTCAAGTAAGTGGCGCGTGTTTCCCATCATCCGCTGATAACTATTAAACTTGTTTTATTTTAAACAATTGATAAATAACGACGTTTTAAATATTTTTTCCTAATTATTATGGAAGTTAAATCACAAAAAATGGGTAACTGGATCATATGCCCCAATTTAGAACATGACAGAACAATTACTATTGAGCGTGTTGGAAATGTGATATGTTCCTATCAAGAAAATCATAGATCATTACGAGATTTTGCGTCTGATGACCTAAATTATATGCCATTGTGCTATCTGATTAAAAACGTTCGCTCAATCGAGTTAAAAGAACTTTGGGAATTGTTACCTGAAACATATCAGAATAATAAAGATTTGCAACTGAATTTGCCTTGTTATTTACACTACTTCGGCTGCTTTGATGGACCACCTCCACCGAAGAGAAGTTGTTGCAAATGTATTAAAAGTGCAAACTACTAAATTAAGTTATCATTAACACAATGGCTGTCTTATCTAGTAGTATCATTATTCTCTGCGCTGCTTTTCATCAAACAATAATATACTGTAATATTCCTCCTAGCAATAAGGAAGCTTATATTTGCATTGATAATAATGGAAGTAAAAACGACACTTGGCCTAACAGATGGAACGAGATGGTATTAAATAGTACATCACCTTATAATGGTCCATTATTCGAACACCGCCTTTCGTCCTCACAAAATGCAACAACGCAGATATCATACAAGCTAAGACTTGTCTACGAAAATCGGACATTTGGAGATACACCCAATTGGAAAATAATAATCTTACATCACCATCATCAACAAGAAGAGAGAACTGAGCAAAAGGTTTCGATAAATATTTTTTTTTTTTTACTCTATATTAGGTTTACTAGCTCTTGTTATCCCTTATGCATCTTATTTAACCATTAAGTATATTATATGTAAATCAAAGTTTGTACTTTTAGAAAAATAGATTAATAAATTATTATCACACGTTGTTTTGTTTTTTTTTTTCTTATTCTCCGCTAAAATATCCTAACAAGGTTAGGTTAACATAGGGGCTCAGGGCCCCAGGGCCCCCGCGCGCTTCGCCCGCCTTCCCCCACAGCAGACGCCGCCACTGGCGCAAGATCAAGGGTGCTGCTATAGAAACCAAGTCACCAGCGCACACACACAACACAGCAACCAGATATACAAACACACACACACAACAGAGACAGCGCCCTCTACAATACGCGAGCGGACAATGGGCGAACTAAGAACAGACCATTTTCGCATTAGGGAGTTATCGCACACGATTTTGCACGCCGATTACGCTAAACATAGACCCGATAACGTTATATCGCAGTTCCCGCCTTGTTTAACTACTCACGACATAGGATCGCATCGCTATCAACAACATTTTAAATCACAAATTTACAACAGAAATATAATAAATAATTACAGTTTCTTTCTTACTTTCTTATTGTCGATTTTCCTTTTTTGAAGTACAAAATAGTTCTATAGCTGAATTTCCAAAATCCAAAGCAGGAAATCGGTGGCAACAAAAATCAAAGATCCAAGGGAAAGAATGTAACCTTGATATTTAACCAACATGAATAAGACATGCAAATTAGACACAATGACAAAAGAACGCAACTTACTTTCCCCACAACATTATTGTGTAGTAACACAAAAAATTACAGGCCATTTATTTTTTAAAATACCCA
The DNA here is from genome assembly GCA_963920685.1 of Polydrusus tereticollis. Taxonomy (NCBI): domain Eukaryota; kingdom Metazoa; phylum Arthropoda; class Insecta; order Coleoptera; family Curculionidae; genus Polydrusus; species Polydrusus tereticollis. The sequence goes on from OY987334.1 coordinate 27,376,498, forward strand.
TTAGAATAAATTAATGAAACTGGTTTTGGTTAGGCTTCTATTTTGTTTTGTGAATCACAATTTTCGCTGTACCCTAAACGGAATAAAAATAAAGTCAATAGTATCCTAGAAATTTCAAAATTTCTTCGCATGGGTTTATTTTAATATAAATTAAAGGATCTAAAGGTTCTGTTTTCTGCCTTGTTGTGTGAAAATATAATTTGTTCTTGGGTGTGCTTGCTGTGTCCTAAACAGTTTAAAAAATACAGTAAATAGTATTCTTGAATTTTCAAAATAAAACTAGAATTATTTTCCACGCAACATTATAATAAATATTTCTATGCAACAAGAACCTGTTTAACGTTGAATATATTTTAAAATAAACCTCTTCAACAAAACTTAAAATTACTCGGAAATCATATTTAAACCTCTCGAGTAATTCTGGGTATTTAAAAGTTGCTGAAATGTATATATAAGGCTAATAGTTGTGTGATTTTAACCAGTTAGTTAGACAAGTATATGTTCATTATTTAACACAACGCTCTAATAGTACCGATAATTCAAAAATTAATTATAGCAAAGTTGAATTACCGCCAATCGTTTCCAAAGTCCCAAAATACAAGAATAAATTTAGCAGCAGTTTTTAGAAATACGGTTTAGCAAAATGGATTGTCAATCGTCTGCTCTAATTATGTTGGAACTTCTAGATGGGAAAAAAGAGGTTACTGATTTGTCACAGGACGAGTTAAAATTAATTCCTATCGAGTACTTTATAAAGTATGTAGAACCATACAAACTAAAAGAAATATGGCATAAAATCCCTACGTCATATAAATCGAATCGTTTATTATTATTAAGTTTGCCATGTATGGAACATTATAATAAAGGAAGGACACAAATAGATGGCCCGCCACCTTCATATAGAAAATGCGCCCAATGTATTAGATCAGAATAAATACAGTAAAGTCATTTTTAATTTAATATTATATTGTATTATATTGCTTATATTATGTTATTATGTATTATAAAAATATATTTATAATTAAATATAAATTTTCTAGCGTAAATCTATGTATGTGTTAATTTTTATATTAGACATTTTAAACTTATAATTAACTTTTAATCTATTGTATTATATTGCGTGACTAAAATGGTGAAACATATTATATATATTTTTTATTGAACATGAAAATTTTAGCATCAGCCTATCTATGTGTTATTATTTTACAATAAAGATTTTTAAATGTAGTATCTATCTTATATTCATGCGGGTAGGTTGAAATTCTTGACACGGGAAAGCGATTATGTCGTAAGATCATTAAAGTGTGCTACATAGGGGACCCTTTTATTACCGATTTATCTTGTAGTGGTTGCAAATCACTTGTCGTACAACGTAACTTAAAATAAATACCACTTAGGTTTGTTGTAACGACATTAACACAATCTTTTTAACAAGATAAAACTTTCGTAATAATAATTAAACTGTATTGGAAAGTGCAAATTTGTTTATTTTAATTGTTAAAAAGACGGTACCTATAAATTATTCGACAAACGTGAAATCATACTAATATAATCGCAGATACCTATTAAAATAACAAATTTTCGAATCTATGTATAACTTTTAATTTTAAACAACTATTCTTAATTACATTTTGCTGAATATGCTGAAATAGAAATACTTTATTCTTGAACAAGTTTTATATTTTTTTACCTACCCTGTACGCCGTTTGACTTGCAACCGTTCCAGGTGCACCCAATATGATTATCGAACAAGCACCAACCTTTATCAAGTAAATTCCCCTTGCACACCTAAATGACCACACTAGCACTACAGGAAAATCCTTTAAGGTGCCCTAGGAGCGGTGCAATGTGAATATATAATTTATTCTTAATAATTAAATGTAGGAAAAAAATTTATACTTTTCTTTTATTAATCCCTCTATATACGTGGCGTCTAGGTAAAATAAAAAGTATTATATAATTTTTTTTTTTTTAAATAGTTTATTCAAGTATCACAACTTACTGTCTACATTCACTTTAAATTTTAATAGTTTATATTTACGAGTGGGTTTTTTCTTGGATCTTTCGGTTACAATAAAATGTTTACATATAATAGTTATTAGAAATGGAGTTATACATCCCATACTTTAAAATTAAAATATAAAAACATGAAGTCACTTATTCTATATTCATTAAAAATGTAAGTCTAAACGAAGATATTAAATAATAATTACATTTTTGTCATAATAATAACCTAACCAACGAACACATAAATAATAGATCAAATATAAAAATACTAAAACTACTCACACAATGTCTTTGGTATAGTGTGATTATTAATGCTAACAATTTGTCCTTTATTGCAAACCACACAAACCTCTGGCGAAATAACTTGGAAAATATTTTGATTACAGACTTGGCATCTTAATTCATTTTCGCAACAAAACATAGTACGTTTATAATGACTGTTTACGTGCGCATGTTTTCTGGAGGGTTGTCTTATGGCATGAAATAAGTAACAATAATGACATACAGAATACATCCCCCCAAAAGACGATTTTATGATTATGTACGATTGCATTACACACACATCGCGATATAAGTAATTTGGAGATACACAAACTGAAGCGATAACCCTTTTTACTCTATACAACCCGTCACCGCCACAACTTTGCTCCAAATTATCCTCCTCGGTACCGGAATCTGAGGAATCTTCATCATCCGAACGGTCATTAGGTATTTCAAGGTCCACTAGAGCGTTGCTTCTGCCAATTAATTTATCAGTCGCCCTATTTTGAAAAGTAATAGTCTCGTCCTTATGAATAGAGACAAGTTCCTCATTAATGACAGAGATGTTTTGGGCTTCCATTGTTCCTGAACTAACCTGAAGAGTGTGAGTCTTGTATTTGTTTTCAGTAGTGGTCTAAAGAACTTATTGATTTCCACCGACGGTTTGCTGAAAACGCCTTGGCTTTATTGAATGAAGGCTGCCTCTTTATATATTCTATTGTACGATGATGACCAAGAAATTTTGTTAACCTAGATTTACGAAGTGTAAACAAAATGCACGGTTAGTAAAATGTATAACTGAAAGTAGAAAAATAAATGACTAATAAAGGGTAGAATGCACTCGTGAGTAAAGACCGACGAGTACTAACGGACATGTAATATATGTGAGAGATCATACTACACACAGTCTATGTTATTGATAATTTAGCAATTAATAATGAGGGTTGTCCCATTTGTAAGAATTTAAGAATAACTACGAGTTTGGCGGCAAGGGAAATAGTGCTACCGCAAGAAGCTGATTACCTTGATATGTCAACCTATGCGACACAACGAAATAAACTCTTTATGGCCGAACAAATGTTACATAAATATCCCGAAATTTTTAGTTGGTGTGATTTAATAATACGACCTGCAATCAGTCCCCATGATTATGAATTTGAACCTCAGTTTTCTGACTTAGCAATATACGTGGACTGGACCTGGGAAGAAACTGGTTGCCGGAAAATTAGTTGTAATTCTCGCGGGCAAGGTTTTGACTGTACGCCGGATAGGGCACCATTTGCATTTCGCTCTGGTGACACGACATGGACGGCCTGCGAACCGGCTTGCTTTTTTCGAAACGATATACCACCAGAAAGTACGGGTGGTGTACATTCATTACAAACACAGTACCATAAAGGCCGATGCTATTGGGTAAATAGTGCTATTCACGCTTGGATGATCGATCCAACCGTGAGAGCGAAAGCTAAATATGTTAAACGGGTTAACATCTTTGCCACAGGATTCGACGTATCCTACGAAAGCGATACTTACGATGTTCCAACCATAAAGGGCCGCATAAATAAATATTATTGCGACGCCTTTTTACAATAATTCAAAAACGGAGATTGTGGGGAACCCTGGTGGAGTGACGTACTAGGGTATACGTTTATGGGACAAAGTTTAGTAAAATTTATACAGCAAGGTGTTCACCCGACCGCCGGTACGCGAGATCAAATTTCGCTGGTGCCCGACACGACCAAGATACCTTCGTATCTATTATACAAAGATAGATGGAAAATGCATATTAATACGGCATTTAAGATTATCCGGCCAAATGTGTTGCTAAGTGATTTAGGTTTTACGACAATGATGCTAACACAAGAAAAACGAGGACAATATATTTTTCATAACAAAGCGGGCATAATTGAACGATTTTTATTTTACGATTCAGTTGAAAATGCCACAAATCATACTTTTTCACGTAATAAATATCTGCACATATTATCGCCTTTAAAAAAAGGGGAAAAAGGTAGCAGTACTCGACATGACGCTAAACGAACGCGTCGAACTGTCACTGGCGAAACGGCTCAATTTTGGGATTCTGTAGGGGATCATTTAAGCACTACCGCCGCTACGTTGGTACACATGTTTGTTCAAAAGGAATTTTACATCTAACTAGCCACTGATACTTCGTGGGCCGTACTTAGTCGAAAGTTGGGACCCGCTTTCAAAGAGTTATTGAGTAAATCATTTGTTAGAATGTCAAGTATAATAACGAATAATTCTGTTCGACTTATTGACACCGTAGCCGGCCATTTAATGGGGGAGATAGCGGCCCATCTCCTAGTACAATTTTCCGCGAAATTTGTAATAATGATGAGTAAACTAGCCATAGCTACTGGTACGATAATTGGGGCCATTGCGGATATTGCCCTAATTTTAGATATGTTGGTTATGTTTGGCTGGGACCCACTGGGACTTCAAAATAAAATGGATTCGCAAATCTTAGATATATTACGCGAACAGGCCATTTTAGGGCGATACAAAACGGGTGATCCAAATTGTGAAATTGATCCCCAATTTTTTGCAAAATTTATTCTTAAAGACCACGTAGGTAATTGTTAAGTCAGGTGGAAGGCGAGTCTGTTTGGGTGCATTGTATAGGCCCCCTGGCTCTAATCTAAATGAATTCATGGATGTATTAGAGAATACTTTAATTGGTATCTTACCTAAATATGACTTCGTTGCATTTGGTGGAGATCTTAATATAGATCTCAGCAATCTTAATAGTCCTTGTACCTTGAATTTTACTAATTTGTTAAATAAATATGGATTACATCAATGTGTAAAAGATCCTACTCGCGTCACTAATGTAAGCAGCACCCTTCTAGATGTACTTGTGTGTTCAGATTCTAATCTTGTTGAAAATGTGACCGTTATTAATATGGACGACATATCTGACCATAAGTTGGTTAACTTTGAGATTAAAATAACAAAAGCTAAGCCTGGGCCATCATTCAGAACCTATCGAGATTATTCTAATTTCGATTATAATAATTTTTTGCGAGACCTGGGCAAAATCAACTGGCAATATATACATTCTTGAACTAATATCGACTTAATGCTGAACTATTTTAATTGTAACATTAATGAATTATTCAATATACATGCTCCGATCAAAACTTCTAAAATTACTAAATCTCCTGCCCCCTGGATAACTCCTAATTTGAAATTCATGATGAAACTCAGGGACAAAGCATTCTCAAAATATAAAAAACTTAAGAGTGACGTAGCTTGGATACAATACAAGGCCTTGCGTAATCGCGTCAATATTACTGTCAGGGCAGAAAAAAAAGCTTTTCTTCAACACACCTTTAAAAGAGATCCCAGGAACTTTTGGCGGATGATAAAATATCTAAATTTAAGCTCTACCTCTCAAGATTCTAATTCCTTGCTTAATGTCGGAAATCCTAACGATTTCAATAACTTTTTTAATAACTCTCTTCCTCCCGTTGGTCCCAATGATCGTGCTTTTATTAATTTACACTATAGAACTGAAAACTCTCACCAAGGTGATAAATTTAAATTTATTAATGTTACTAATGACGATATCAATAAAATAATCAACAGCCTTAAAAGTAACGCAGTTGGCACTGATGGCATCAACTTAAAAATGTTACTTTATTTAACCCCCCACTTAACTGATCACATATCCTTTATAATCAATAGCTGTCTTTCCACTGGCTATTTTCCTAGTTGCTGGAAGCTCGCTGATATTGTACCGGTGCCAAAGGTTTCAAATCCTAAGCAGCTTTCTGATTATAGGCCGATAAGTATCCTGCCCACTTTATCTAAAATCCTTGAAAGAGTTGTAGCAAATCAATTAACCGTTTTTTTGGATGCCCATAATATTCTCTCTCCAACTCAATCGGGATTCCGTAAAAATCATAGCACAACTACGGCCTTACTTAATATAACAGATGACCTCTTGAGAGCTTTGGACAACAATCAATGCACTTGCCTTATATTGCTCGACTATAGTAAGGCTTTTGATACTATAAGTCATGATATCTTGCAGGCTAAGCTCAGGTTTTTCGGCTTGGGAGATGTGGCTTTGAATTTCTTTGAATCTTATTTTCAGAACAGATGTCAGCGTGTTTTAATTGGTAATAATCCTTCTCAACTCTCTAATATTAGCAGGGGTGTAGCTCAGGGCAGTATTCTAGGACCACTAATTTTCTCCATTTATACTTCTGACTTTTCCAAATTTCTCAAAAGTTGTACATCTCATCAATATGCAGATGATACACAATTATACTTTTCTTTTACACCCCCTGATGTCGCTGTCTCTGTTGAAAGAATTAACCAGGATCTTGAAATTATTGGTGGTATCTCTAAATACCACTCTTTAGTTTTGAATGAAAAAAAAAACCCAGTTGGTGGTGTTTGGTGCATCTAAATCTACCCTGGTTGAGAATCCTTTATTTAAAATTACTGTTAATGGCACAGTGCTGAACCCCATCAATAAGTGCAAAAACCTGGGTTTGGTTATTGATTCTGAAATGAGATTTTCTGATCATGTCTCGTCTCTAATTCAAAAGACTTTCGCTAAATTAAAACTTTTATACATGCATAAAGACATATTTGATACAGCTACTAAGTTACGCTTAACTGACTCGCTTATATTATCCCATCTCGGTTATTGCGATACTGTCTACTGGCCTGCTCTCTTGCAGAGGGACCGAGATAGTCTGCAAAAACTTCAAAATGCATGCCTCAGGTTTAGCTTCAATGTACGTAAATTTGATCATATTACTGCTTCATTGAACGAGTCTGGGTGGCTCACCATTAAAGAAAGATTCGAACTACATCTCTTGCATCTTATTTACAAAGTTAGACATCACCATCTTCCTAAATATCTTTATGATAAACTTATTAAGGGCTCAGATCTGCATAACCTTTTGACACGACACAGGGACTTGTATAGTGTTCCCAGACATACTCATGCATTCTTCCAGCGTTCATTTAGCTACACAGCAGTTACTGCTTTTAATTCTTTACCCGATAGCTTGAAGATAGCTTCTAGTTCTTCCGTGTTTTGTAAGGGAGTTAAGGGCCATTTGCTTGCGGGTCGAAATGCGTACTGAGGATCGTGCTCTATTTAAATTTAATTAATTTATTTCCTTTATTATTATTTTTGTGCACATCATTTATTTTTATTATTTTTGTATCTTTCCTTATATCAGTTAATCTGTATATCTTAGTTTAAGTATGTAGTAATATTGTAAATAATTCTTTACACTGGAGTGGTTGTATGAGCAGCAGCAGTTGGATACCGCCACTCGAATTGAAATGATTTTTTTTGTACATTTGATTCATACATTAAATAAAGGCATTTATTATTATTATTATTATTATTATTTGACGGATGATAATACGACCGGTGTACCAACGGCCTCTGACTCGCAATTTTCCTACGCCCATCCCAACTATTCCGACAATATTAAATATTATCAACAAGAAACTTTACTGAAACGACCCAAAATATATTCCGATCAATTAAGTTTTCAAGTCTCCTCGCTAAGTGACTATTTAAACGGTAGAACGTCTAATTCGTTGGGTCAACGCTATAATTGGGAGAGTGATATAATTTCAAATTTAGACGATTTAATTACCCAATATGAAATTTACACTCATTTTATTCAAAAGGACGAGTTAAGTGGTTACTCTGAACTAATCAAGGCACGACAATATGTAACAGCCATAATTATAATTATACTTATTTCTCTTGTTACTTTGTCGTTGATCGATTGGTTTAAACCTACATTACTTTTGGCCATTCCACTTATTTGGTTACTTTCCTATGTTCGGTTTGCTAATAACGAACTTCATAATAGAATTTGGGAAAACCTCTACCGAAAATATTTGCGCTGGCACAACAATCTTCTGTTCTGCAATGGTAAAAGACCGCATCTGAAAATACACTTCTCGTCAAAATTAGCGAATAGTGTAAAAACTAGCAAAAGTTTGCTACTAAATACGTTATGAACCACTCATCCGATTTTGACGAACTATATTTTGCATGGCAGACTAAGGTGTTACAAAGATTTTTAAGATTCTAATGTTTATCTGTATAACGATTCTGCGGATATACAGGGTGTTATTAGTACGGGTAAATTTGTTCCGTCAATTTGAAACATTCTATAGAGTAAAGTGTTGAAGTTAGAAATTCTCGGTATGGGCCGTTAGTAAGTCGACAGCAATATCTGCAGTCCTTTTGACGGTTTTTTGCTCTTCTCGCAATATACAGTGACATCAAGAAATGTTGCACCATCTGGACATTTTTTTTATTAAGATTAAAAATAAAATTTAAATACCTGAGATAGTCTCTGTATATCCTGAACGCAAAATACACATGAAAATAAATTTGAAAAAGTCAACCGTACCTATACTGGGCAAGGGCAAATATTTAATTTTCATTCAAGAGTACGTTTATTTTCAAAAATACGTGAAAATGTTACTAAGATACGTTGCTTAGAATTAATTTCTATGCCTAAAAATAGAATCTCAGTTACCTGTGACAAAAATTTAAATTTCATGGTTTCAGCTGTTTCTGCTACTCTGTATTTGGGCTAATGATTTGAAATTGCCATAAATAAAATCGTTTTTGTTTTGAATTATTTAAATAAGTGTAATCGTAATAGTCAAATATTTATTTCGTTAAAAATCAGCAGAAAAGTGGTGCAAACATTTCTTGATGTCACTGTATACACTATTAAACAAAAAATGTGTCAAATTTTGGTAGGAAAATCTTTAGAACGCTGTATCATGGCAATGGTTGAACAGATTTTGACCAGTATTTAAGATTTTGAAAGTTCTTTTTCTGCAGGTTTTCCGTGATACAATAGCGAATTTTAAATATGATCATTTTCACATTATACAGGGATCGAGAAAATCATAAATATAAAATTGCTAAATTAATGGTAAATGTTCTAATGAAAGCTATGCCAACCGGGCTGGGCTGTATGCTTTTGTTTTATTTCAAAATTATTCATTTAATACCTTGGGTCATTATTTCGGGACGTTTTTTTTCCTGAATCAAATAAGTGCTCTTGTGCTTCAATAATGTATGTATGTCCGCGGATGATGTTCACGAGAGGGAAAAATATTTATTATTTATTTTACAACCAAAAGTCATTGTTCATAAAAAGCTCTGCTTGTTAAAAAAATCAATTTGCAACATAAAAATTTTAGATCAGATGTACAGGGTGTTCATAAAGTAGGTAAACATGAAAATGCATCATATTGATTATTTTAAATAAAAATTTTACAAAGCAAAGTTGTTTACAATGCAAAAAATTCATAAACACAAGTATTATTGACTTAAAAACTGAAATTTAAAAAAATAGAATAATATCAAAATCAACAGTGGTTTCATGCTCAGGGTTCACGGAATTATTTGCCTTTAACAAAAAGAATTGTTGAGCATTTTTGAATATGCCTTCACGAAATCAGAATACTGCCAGATGGAAATAAGTTGCTGACGTAACATGGAAGTTTCATCATCGACTCTTTTAATTTTTTGGTAAATTTAAATAATTATGTGAAAATTATAAAATTTTTTAAAATTAGAATTTTTATTTCAAAATTTTTATTCGAGCACTATATTGCATGATAAACAACTTTGCTTCATAAATTTTTAAAAGTAATAAATAATGATACATATTTATGATTACCCAATTTATGAATACTCTGTACCTCTGATCTAAAATTTCTATATTGTAAATTAAGTTTCTTAACAAGCAGAACTTTTTATAAAGAATGACTTTTTTTGTAAAATGAATAATAAAATTTTTTTCCTCTCGTAAACTTCATCCGCGAACACTGTATATTGCAGCACAAGAGCACTTATTCAATTCAGGGGAAAAAACGCCCCGAAATAATGACGCAAGATATTAATTAACTAATATTAAAATAAAATAAGGGATACAGCCCGACTGACATAGCATTGAATAAAATCAGACATACCTGGTGGTTAATCAATTGAATTTTTTACTGTGTAACTACTTACTTTAAAGAGTTATCCTATAATGTAGGTACTTCATTTTATACTAAAACCTACTTATTGTTTAAATGAGACATAAAAGTAGTAATTGACCCTAATTTGGCAATATTTTGAAAGTGTTTGTTCGATACAATGTATTCTAGCGTTTACGAGGGGTTTAATATTTTCTTTCAGGTATCTTACTGCAATGCAATTTACTAAAAATATTTAAGTATGTTGGTGAACATTTAACTTCTCACCTCTAGTTTAAGTCAATAAATTATATTAAGAACTACTATATGATTTTCCTTATACTAGTAGTAATATTTAAACAGAAAGAGGAAAGTCATAGTGTTATAAAATACTCTAAAACCATATGATATTTTGAGGAGAGGTTAATTCTAAACTAAGTCGCTAACTCAATAACGGGTAACAGCTTGATAAGTCCGCAGAATGGACAATTGGTGAACTCCAGGTTATTGGTTGGTCGAAGGTTTACACAAACCAAAGATAGCAGTGGTCTTATTGTGGCATAGTGACCAAGAACAGCGGTTCCGAAATAAGGAAAGCACCTGAGCACTTAATTTATTTTGTTTCTCTTTCTCCAAAAAAAATACCTAAAATTGTTGCCTATGTGTTTGTTTTCTTTAAGCTTCCCACGACCTACCCCTATCGTCAGACGATGATATACGGTTTATAAAATCCATTTATTAATTTGAAAATATGAACCTATACTAGGCATTATTGTGCGAGTAAAATTTTTTGCTTCTTTGGCATTGAATTCTTAAACTATTACGTGCCATGCCGAAATATCTTGTTGGTTCAAAATAAATTGGAATTCTAATAAGATCGTAATAATGTTAATATTCTTATACTTGTTTATCCTAAAACACTTATTTTCTAATATAAATATTCCTTTAATTTCTTCTCCTAATTAATACTATCATTATATTAATAATTATTTTTGTTACGCAACTGAATCTTAAGTAGTAATATGTGGATTGTAGTAAAATGAAAAGAAAATATATTATTAAGAAATATATATTTTTATTAAAATAAAATTACATTCAGGTTAATATATTGCCACTCTTCGTGATCCGCATCCCCTGGATGGTCCACTCTTCTTCGTCGTCCGACGACCACTGGTCTTCGTCTGAAGACCATCCAGGGGATGCTTCTTGGTGGTCTGCGGCGGCTTTGGCTGCTTCTAGGTGGTCTGCGGCGGCTTTGGCTGCTTCTAGGTGGTCTGCTCTTGGCGGCTGCTTTGGCTGCTTCGTGGTAGTCTGCTCTTGGCTGCTTCGTGGTAGTTGCTCTTGGCGGCTTCTCTTGGTGGTCTGCATCGCGGCTTCTCTTGGTGGTCTGCTAGCGGCTGCTTTGGCTGCTTCGTGGTGGTCTGCTAGCGGCTGCTTTGGCTGCTTCGTGGTGATCTGCTAGCGGCTGCTTTGGCTGCTTCGTGGTAGTCTGCTTTGGCTGCTTCGTGGTAGTCTGCTAGCGGCTGCTTCTTGTTCGAATGAATAATTTACCACGGCACCGGCTGTTTTTATACCCGTGTCAAAACCGCAAACGTTTGCAACTTATCAGTAATGCGCGTAATACATATTGCGCTGATGTGAAAATGTACAAGTCGGCAAATTAAAATAAAGACTTTTTTTGTAAGGTCGTGAAAGATTACTTTTTAGGGCAAACGAACCAACTGAAATTATATACAAGAAACAACTATTAGTATAATTATTTTTCCTACAATTATTTTTTAATACTTTTTGTTCTGACCCCGTCTGTTAGTAATTAAATAATTTACAGACTGAAATAAGGTTAAAGGTCTGAGGAAATGCAAGTAATTAATGTTATCAATGCAGTACTATGCACTATAAAAACCCGTTTGCGGAAAAGGTGTCAATTCGAAAACGAAGAAGTTAAGTCCGTTCTGTCGTCTGTTTAGTGTGAAGAATTTTTTCAAAGTATTGCCTAGTGCTATTTAAAAGGTAAAAAATAATTGCAAAATTTAAAATATAATAATATTTATATTTTAAGGCAAGGGTTGTGAGTACTATTACGGGTAATCGATTTACTAGTAAAGATATTGTAATTTTTAGTTATTTTGGTTCTTAATTCAAGAATCAATATTATAATATTCGCAAAGTCCTTTAAAATGAACGATTTATATATCTCTTTACCTAAACAAGAATATTGATTATTTGTTACTACTAAAAGTTGAGCAGCACTAAAAGACGTGCTTAGGTTTCATTAGACCTAATTACGACGAAAGATTGGGTTTATTTTGGTTTATTTATTATAAAGGAAAGTTTAAACCCCTACATTCAATTTTTAATTTTCAACTTAAAAATAGCATAATGTAATTTAAATTGTTGATTTTGAAAAGAAGGTGATGCTAAAAAGGTTTTTTCAGGGGATTTTTGTGGTAAATTTTTCAAAGGGTTATATTTACTAATATTTCCACATTGTGAATTAATTATGAATGAACATATAATTTATTTATTTACAAACATGGTAACCATTTCGTTTTCATGGTAGCTGTCAAATATTTCTTGGTATCAACAATTAATTATGTCAGCGCACCCTAGAGTATATGTAACTAGAATTGAATTTTCATTGATATTGTACTAGCCATGCATATTAAAAATATTTTTTTTTCATGGTAACTATTATTATAGGTGTAATTGCATATTGAATCGTGGTATTTAGTTCGTATCAACGTTTAATAACAATTTTCTACTTTCCAATAATAAAGTTACTTTACTCTTGGGAATAAGTAATAATTATGACAAGTCTCGTATACACTTGGAAAAATTTAATCTGACATCCTAGCATTAAGACCATACAGAACCTCTTATAAAGAATACCCTTTTTCGTAAATTTAATAATAAATAGTGTTCCAATATTATTCGTATATTTTATAATTTATACGGTTAACATTTCTAACATTTTACACTTTATTTAATTAAAATGAATTAATTCAGTTAGTATGGTTGACGGTAGAATCGTTGCAATACCCAATAGCATGCTTGAAATAATATTTTTTGTATAGCAAAATTTTAACCTAAAAAATATTAAAATGTTGTTTTTTTAATTATATTTTTTACGGCAAAATGTTTGTTGTTAAATGGAAAAATAATGAATTAGAAATCCAAATATTATCAGAAAAATTTAAAAGTACAGTTACATGGAATTAGGATTCAGAATATCAAAAATTATATTGAGAATTTATTAGATAATTTAAATGCAAAGTTTATTGATGATAGTTGCCTTGAGAGTGCATTAATTATTATCGTGTGGTTTCAAATGGTTACCGACAATAATTCCTATTTGTTAAATATCTTGAGAAAGACTAAATATAGGTCGAACCGTAGGCAATTTTATAAACAGGAATTGTTCTAAACCGCACTGAAAGCATATTGTATTTCACTATTCAATACTATTTCATTATTAACCTACAAACAATTGAGTATATAACTGGAAATCTTTCCGTTCATTTTACAGTTATTTGAAGAAGATAAACGATGAAGATGTTTTCTGAAAGGTTTACCCAGGCCGTCCGCGAAAATAATATATTTCGAATCAGATCATTAATGCACATCTATATTTACAAAACCAGTCAAGTGAACTTTAATCCCATAGATGTAGCCATAAAATTAAGAAAGTTGGCTGCAGTGAAGTTAATTATAGACCTAGACCCTATAACATTAGTGCGAAATAAAAAGTCCGACTTCATTACTTCTGCCATATTAAGCCATTGGGATGTTACCAATCTGAGGGGGTTAATAATGCTGGTAGATGTGGTGCCACGAAACGAGGTCCTTTATGCCGCCGTATGGAGGGGAAAATGTGAACTATTGGCCCTTTTTATAGAAGAGTACAAATTGTCTCCAAATGTAAGGGATATATTTGGTGAAAGTCCACTTGGGTTGGCTCGGCGATTGAAACGGACCCAATGTATAAATTATTTAAGAAAACTTGAAGAACGGAGAAGAAACTAAGTAACCTCAATCCATTTTTTCACTATGCCAGCATCCACAAGACTATCATTCCCGAAGCCGGTGAGCTCTTCTATGTCGGAAGTGGAGCATAAGTTGTGCGAGAAAACGGATAACAGTTACAATACCAACATAATATTTATATTTAAAAGAAATAAATTTATTATTGTTTATTTGTTTTGGTTTATTTTGACACTACACTGCGTAACAAAGTATTTAAAATTCAAAATTATTAATTTTTTAGGTAGGGAATATTAATTTCTGTTGCGTTAAACGCTTTTAATTAAGATAGTAAACTGGCATTGCCGTATTAAAATTAAAAATGGGAAAATAAAACTAGTCATTGATTGGGTCGATTTTTACTTGACGAAAATCTATCACAACGTGTCAACAAAAAAATACTAAGTTTTGTAGACGGCATAGTTTTAATGACAAGCTCACGTAGAAAGCAATACAAAGATCTTTTACTTTTACTAAAATTCTTAAAAATAAATAAACTAATAAACTTAGATTAGTATTACCTTTTTAAGCAAACTAATTCTTCCTCCCTTGATCAAATCTAATTATACAATTATAAAATATTTTATTGTATCAACAAGATCCTTTTATATTTTATGACTTTTAGAAATACCTATTATAATACAATGGTTAAGTTTCCAGTAAAAATTCTTAAGTTTAGTAGGTTATTTCAGACTTAGCGTCCATAGAAGCCACTGTGAAATATATGCCATGTTTTAACTTAAATAACGTTTTAATTAAATTACGTGAATATCTACAAAACTTGGTTTTCCTTTGTATTTAAAAAATGACATTTTAAATAACAGTAGAAAATGTTTCATTCTTTTTGCATTATTATTCATCTAACAAGACTTGCAAATACTTTATAAAATCTTAATTTTAAATTTCCTATTAAATCCCAATGTTTCAGCCTATAATAATAATCACCATCAGCATTGTTGCGTAAAAAATTATATGCGTAATCACAGCTGCTGCAAAAGAAAGTGCCATCTATATATTTAGGTTTAAATGCTCTTTCATGTACAATCCCAAATCTGCATTTTAAACCAAAGCTATGTCGAGCACAGCACTTTTTTCCCTAAATATTGTACAACACTTCCTGTAGCAGTATTCGAATTTAATGGATAATCTAAAACTACAAGACTTTCTGCATAAATTGAACTGCAAGTGAATAGGTAAACATGTTTAACTATTAAATTAAAGATTTTACAATACTAATAATAATATCATATTATATCAATACATCGACTTAGCCGCTTGTGACCTTTGCAGTTTTTTGCAAAATCGCTTTGTCCTGGTTTTCAATAAATGTTTTGATAAGGGTTGCCAGGCGGTCAAATTTTGACGAACAAAACATAAAATCGTGGATTTGATCACCGAATAAATGTATTTTGATCTTTGATAAATTCCAGGTATATTTCAATCTAAACAAATGATGAGCAAAACTATACGATTCTGAGTCTATTGCAAGAATGGGTATTTCTGGTATAATATTTTTTTCAGTAAGTAAAGGGTCGAAACGTCGCAGTTCGGTTAGGGGTCCATAGAGATTCAATATATTTTTGTATATCACGGGAAACGAATAACCCGAGCTAACGGTTGAGTCATTGACATCAATATAGGGAGAAAGTAAAATCAAGCCCTTGGGTTTGAGATCTACAGGAACGCCAATAATGCTTGATAAACGGTTCTGCCACACTGGGCTTTGTATGGTGAGCCAACTTTGTAGAATGTGAAAGGCGCCCGCGGAGTCGCCCATAAGAAATACGGATTTTGAATTTCTTTGAGAAACTATTTGTCCCCCGATGAGCAAGAGTTGTTCAATTGGTGTGGGAAATTTATGACGTGGGGCAAGACTATATCGTAGGGAGTAAATGGAACATTTGGTATAGTTGGCAAGGCGTGAAAGAAAATGACGGGCTTCATGCTCGGCCACAAAAGTACCGCCGTGCATATACAATATTATACCGTTATACGAACGGTTGTCATATGGCTCGTATAAATAATAGTTTTCATGTTCGTAAAGAAAACACTCAGGGTAAGTATCCTTTACCGTCGTTCGATTAAACTGATAGGTAATCGCTAGTATTGCGATATGAAAAATACTTCTTAATAATATGTTTGCCAAGATCCAAGCTAAAATGCCCACAATCACTAATATAGTTAACGTCATTATAGTTAAGTACTTATGGCAAATATTATAGGCGATAAGGGGTTGGTAGGTAATAGTTCGATCTTATTTCACGAAATGCCCCACAGTCAACCTTCTAACCCCGTAGTAAAACGAAGGAAAATGGTTTTGGAACTTGTCAATACGTATTTAGCCCGAATTTCCAAAAGTGTGGATTATAAACTACTTATCACAGAAATGCTTAACGATCACGGTCTGTCCAAGGATTTGACACGACGAGTCATTAGTTCAATCCGAAAAAAAAACAATATTAGGCCATCCGCTGACGTGATGCGTCAACTTAAAACGGTGAACGAAAATTATTTGTCTCAATCACAATTTGACAAAATGGTCGAATATGCCGTCTCCGGTCTAACGTCTAACAACGATTATAATTTTTGTTATTACTTGGCCATATTTCTAATGTGTGCATTTACGGGAAAACGCTTAAGTGAAGTCATATCTATGACAACAAAACAACTGGAAATGTTACGTGATAAACATGAAATTGCCATTTACATTCCGAAAACTAAACACGTCGGTCAAGTAAAATGGCACGGGTCCGACAAATTACTGGGTTCGGTCGTTGCTTTGTTAATTCGTGAAAAGTCGAGCTCGTCGCTATCCATATCCCTTTACCGAAAATTTACCGACCACTGGAAAAATGTATTTGGTTCCTTACCACCGCGTGGTATAAAGTTTCATAGTTTACGATATAAAAATGTCGGTAAAATATTATTAAGCCATGGTGAACTGGACCAAGGTAAAATTATTTCTGGAGCGAGTAACTTTGAAACCCAACGCCGCAGGTAGCGCCCAAGAAAGCAATATTCTAGCAAGCGAACTCTGGGACTATGCCACAAAAATGGAACTCTTAGATAGAAAGCCGGTCGGTCATCCAGGGGCCTTTATTGCCATAGGCGATGCTGCCGAAAAAGCGTTTACAATAAATTCGCTTACATCGATACCCGAACTAAGACATGAAATTTCCGTTTACTTAGCGAATAACAACATCCCTCAGACCAACGGTCCGGCGACTGCAGAATTTATGATATTTTTACAAGAGTTAGAAAAAATTAAAATCAATCAACCCGAGCTCGCCGGTCCTTTGTACGAACGCCTTGCAAATTTCTGGAAGGAGTTTACTTTGTCTTTTGAAGAATTCACACGGTCTGCCAAAACTATAGCGGAACAACAAGTTAAAATTAACCAGTTTACTAAACAACAACAGAATTTAATTTCTAGTTTAAAACGGTGTAATGACGAAAATAAACGATTAACCCGACAAACGGCAGCACTAATGGCAGTTATGAATCGCGTCAACCAGGCCCCCTAATTTTTTTATATGATAAGATGTTGTTTTGGCTAGTAGTTATTTTGCTTTTAATAACATGCTTTGGTATAATATACCTTAATATGTTACCCTCAATGTGGTTATATTATGATTTAAAATCCAACGTCACTGCATATAAAAATAATCAGTTAAGTAATCTTTATATTAATGGCGATTTGCCAACACTTAGTACGATTGATTTAACAAAGTCTATTGATAGAAACGCTTTATTATATTATTTAGCAAAAAATCCAAAGGCAACGAATACTTGTTACGTTACGGAATTGTTGAAAAAGACCACGCTGTTTACTAATCCCACCACAATATCTGAATTATCGACCATCATTTATTCATTCATCTTAGCAAATCGAGTTAATTCTAGTAAAATTAACATAAATGTTGTAAAATACTTTTTTAGCCAAAATTCCTTAGTACCCTCGATAAAATTAAACGATTTTATTGAACTTTATCGTTGGTCTACGTTAAAAATTAATGTGGGTCAAAGCAACTACTACAACACCCTGGTCAATATGATTGGCGAAGGGGCGGTATGTCTTAATTTTGATCCCTATGCTCGACTCATTTATAGATTATCGCATAACGTAAGACCCTTTCCGACTATACCAGCCTCTATTGATTTACTGGAGAGCAATAAACTAGAACCCATTGCAATTTCACCGCGTAATACTACACCAAGAACAACTTCAACTACCCTGGCGTGGGATGGATTAGAATTCTATACTGGTGCTAAGGCGCTATATTTTCCCGGTATTAAACCAGTAATGGATTTAGGTTTTACTGCCCCAATCGTTAAGGTTCGCGGTTCGTCGTTATTCCACATACATGAGGGTGAGTACCTATTGGCACGTATTAACTGCAGTTTGGTTTATATCGGTAAATCCTTAACGTTTGCTACCCCCGGCGTTATTCAGTCCCATGTTGAAAATTCGGGCACAGTAAGTAAATCTATCGTACTGAATTTAAATATAGAAAATGGTACTACACAGCGAAAAATAAAATACAAATATCAACCATAGCTGTGAGCGAGTGGGTATCCTATAAAATTAACACCTTGCTTCACGACGTTTCTGTCGACAAAATAAATGCCACTGAATTAAGTATTAGTACGAAAATACCCGGACAACGCCTAATTGCTATATTTGGAGATTCTATTCCAACGATTACAAAAGATAGATCCGAAAACCTGATACTTGACGGGACAATAAATCACAAGGAAACCCTTTTACCTTCTCTGTAATAATTTTGCAAATTCTACGTTTCCTCCCTATTAATTTTTTTCAATGGTCTACGATAATTACCTACAGTCGATAGGTAAAATTCCAAGAAGTTCGTTTCTACGTGGTTCCGTTTTTAATGTGAACTTTTAAGTTAAAATGCAAATATTCTTCATTGTTGCTAGGCAGGAATAAAAAAGACATTTTCAAGGATTCCGTTTGTCTCTAGGTAAAATGTATTTTGAACAAGGAAAACTCACAAATAGGTTTATTAGACCTACAATACATTTTACTTCTGTAAACATATCATAACTTTAAAATAAAATTAGTTACTTTAATTTGCCATCTTTCGAGCAAGTCCACAGGAAATTTCATTTCAATAAGTTATTAAATGCCGCAATTTGTTCGTTTTCATTCTCCTTTCCTTGAAAGTATAAAAATTTTGTAGGCTTAACATAATTTCATTGTTATCGAATATATGGTGAGTTTCCTCTTCGCATATGATATTTTAATTTCGTCGAGGTGAATTTTTAAGTGTCATAAACCTTTCTTAAAATATAAACATGGTGATAAAAGCTTTTAGGCGTTAAGTGAACTATATAACTCCTCCCTCCTTAAGTTCGGAAAATAAGGGTTCTCTTATTTTGCGGTCTTCTAATTGAATGCTAATTTGGGTGTTCGGTTCCTTTTCTTGTTTCGTCCAGGGGATGATAAACCTTTTTCTATTTTCGTGTCTGCACCATATGAATGCCAAAAATAGTCCAATAATTGTTGTGACGAGCAAAGAGGGTGCTAACCAGTAAACATGGTGAATTCCAGGGGTGGATAAATCTCCATATTTGATGTTAGACAATATTTTTTGCGTGTCTAGCATTTCTTCGTGGTTCAAAGTTTTTAAATGCATTTTAGGTATTTTGTTAGGGGTTGTATAGTTTAGAGTTAATTTTGGCAGTTCTAAACTATAAACAAGGTTTCTGCTTTTCTCTCTTGCAAAACTTTGATTGTCTATTTCGACGGGACAATCTGTTAAAGTCAATACCATCGGGTCAGTTATGGTTACAAAATTGCCAACATTTTTGCAGTTGTCCTTAATTGTAGTTGGTTTGGCCGGGATTATCAGGATTTCGTTTTCGCTGATGGTTTGAACTGATGTTGCTTCATAGTGGACTTCGATTAAAGGGCAGTTGTTTTTATTAGTTGAAAGAAGTTCATAAAGGCAGGACTCTTCTTTTGATAGGACGTTGTGGTCCCAAAGAAGCGTGTCTTCGATTTGTGGACATTCTTCGGTCGTTGTGTAGTAGTTTTTCTCAGTAAGTAATATATAAGGTTTTGGAACCATTAGGGTATGGTTTAGGATGGGGATAGGATAAATTTTATATAATACGAATGGAGTTGGATTTATAATTGGAATGTATATTGCGAATATTATTATTTTATTTTTAATTTTTACTTGTGGAACCATTATTTTATAATAATTTATAAGTTCGTTAAGTTGTAATTTTTTACTAGAGGGTATAGAGTCGAGTATTTGCTCTAATTGAGGTATATTTACAATAGAGTTATGCATATTTAGTTTAGCGAAACTGATGGCAGTTTTAATGTTGTTTAATAAATTTTTAAGGTGATTTAGTTGGTGTGATATGTTATCTAAAATAATAGAAAGGTATATAGAGTTAGCTATGTTAGTTTGTTTTGTGTCTAAGAGTTCTAATTTATTTTTTATTATGTCTTGATTAGTAGATAGCTTGTTAAGTTGTGAAGTGTATAAGTTTATAGCGTTGGTCAATATTTTATGTTCTTGTTTTATTTCATTTTGTAAAGTTTTCTGATTGGCAGATAGGCTAATAAAATATTGGTTAAATCTTTCTTCATCATCGGAATCTAGTGTTCCGAAGAGCCATTTGTGGGCTCTTCCGACTATATTTATTAAACCTCGTTTTTCGCGAGAGTTTTTGTGAAAAAGATGGGTATTAAGTTTCATGGAGTTTAATAATTCCGCTGTTTGGTTTAATTTTTGGTGAACTAAAAAGGAATATTGTTCTTTGAGGTCCCCTTGATTTAGTAACATTTTTATTTTATTTAAAAGGGTTTCTAAAGTATTTAAATTAACTTCGAAGTCTGTAATATTGATGTGGTAAAACGTTGTGTATTTAGAGGTGGATATGTAAGTTGGTCCGAGGGATACAGGGAGAATTGGATTATTTAATCTTCTTGTTTCGTAAGCCATTGTTAGGGGTAGAAGAAGAAGTGGAAGGAGCATCCTTGCCTGAAAGAGAACGTTGTGGTTTTAGGTCTTTTTTGTGAATTTTTGTTTTGTTGTAAATAATTTTTGTTTCAGAGTCTTCTTTGGGGTTGTCAATTTTTCGATATTTGTTAGTCGTCTTAGTTTTTGATTTTATAGGGTGAGTTTTAGCGTAGAGTGGTTTTGTCGGGTAAATTTGTATGTCTTGGGATCTATTTTCGTTTCGTTTCTCTAAGGTGGATTTTTGTTTTTGCGTTTGTGTTTGAAATAATTGAGAATTTAATATTTTTACTTTTTCGGAATGATCCTGAATGTACTGTGATAATTTTTCTTCTTCTGAGAGTTCTAAGGGGTTTTTATAGTCTAATCGACCTTTCATGATTTGAATAGTGTATGTGTGCTATGGGTCGTGTTGTTGTAAGATAAAATAGCATAGTTCATTAAGTTGATTATGTTAGTCATTGATTTTTCGTTTAAGAGGGCTAGGATCGTTTCGTTAATAGTCGAGTGAAATCTTTCTACTGGGCTATTTGAATTTGGATTATAAGGTGTGCAATAATGTATTTCTATATTATGAAGAGAGCATAAATTTTGCAAGGTTTCACTTTTAAAGGCTTGTTCATTGTCTGTAGTTATTTTTCTTGGAAGTCCATAGTGATTTAGATATATTAACAATTTTTCCGTTATTTCTGTTCCTAATTTTGTCGTAAGAGGGTAAGCTTGTCCCATTTTAGAAAAACTATCTAGGATAGTTAGAAAATTCACGTTTTGAATTTTATAAATGTCTATATAGAGATGGTCGAACGGTTCGTAACCTATAGGGGTTGGTTTAAAAATTAATTTGTTAGGTTGCCTCTCATATTTTGATTTTTGGCATATTTCGCATAGATTGACATAATTTTTTACGTCATTTTCACGGTTGGGCCAATAATATTTTTTCTTTAGGGATATTATGTTTTCTTGGATGCCGCGATGTGTGGTTTTAGTTTCGTGGTGATATTTAATTTTTTGTCGTTGATCGTCTATGTCGATAATATCTTCTAAAAGAGTTCTCGATATGTAGAGTGTAAAAGCGTTGTTTTTAAAATATTTTTGAAAGGTATTAATTATAATGGGTTCTAGGCTCTGATTTTTAAAATAGAGGCAATACGTTTTATTTGGGATAAATTTTTCTTTAATTATTTTGCAAACGTATTCTTCGCGTGGATTATTTTGTAAAAAGATAATAAGTCTATCTTTGTCGAAAATTTTTCTCGATTCGATGCGATTTTCATTATTGTTAGAGTATCTAAAGATTACTTGATTTTTGTATACGTTTAGAGATTTTTGCACATACGGGGCTCCGATTATTGGGTCTTCTATGTTTGAATGTACAGTTTGTGTATCATTCGAATGATTAGGTGACGTTTTTGTATTGGCTGGTTTGATAAGAACGTTTAAAATAATATTTATTCCGGGTTTAATAGTTTGGTCAAGCTTGGGAAGGTCAGAAGTTGCTAAAATTTGTTCAATTTCTTGTGGGTCAAGTTCGGGTAGTTCTTCCGAAGGGTCTACGTTAGGTATTGTAGACATCTGGTCTTCCTCTATAGTATTGATTTGGGTAGGGATACGAGATAGTGCGTCTGCGTTAGTGTTGGATTTGCCTTTTTTATAGGTTATTTCGTAATCGAATTCGGACAATTTTAAACGCCATCTGACGAGCTTTGAGTTAGGCTCTTTAATAGAGAATAACCATTGAAGTGGTTTATGATCGGAAATTATTTTAAATTTTGTTCCAAATAAGTAGGGTCTGAAGTACTTAGTTGCCCATACTATAGCGAGAAGTTCTTTTTCTATTGTTGAGTAGTTGCATTCTGCGGGATTAAGAGTGCGTGATGCGTAAGCAATAGGTAGGTCGTTGCCGATTGGTCCTTGTGACAACACGGCGCCAATTGCATAATTCGATGCATCTGTGGTTAGGTTAAATGGCTTTGAAAAATCAGGGTGTTGGAGGATGGGGTCATTCATGAGAATATTTTTGCATTTTTCGAAGGCTTGGATTAATTCGGGCGTATGAGTAATTTTTTGATTTTTTTTCAAACAGTTTGTTAGTGGCTTGGTAAGTTTTGCAAATCCGTTAATGAATTTGCGATAATAACCAATAAGGCCTAGGAATGATTTAATTTCTTTAGGACTCTTAGGAATGGGGAAGTTTAAAATTGATTCGACCTTTTTCGGATTAGGTTTTATTCCTTGGGGAGTGATGACGTGTCCTAAAAATTCTACTGTTTTCTTTAAAAATTCAGATTTGTCTAGTTGTATTTTAAGGTTATTTTCTTTCAATCGTTGAAATATTTCTTTTAAACTACTAATGTGTTCCTGCAGGGAAGTGGAGAAAATTATGATGTCGCCATGTAAACTAAGCAAATTTTGCCTTGGAGATCGCGAAGAACGTTGTCCATGACACGTTGAAAAGTAGCTGGAGCATTTTTTAGTCCGAATGGCATACGAACGTATTCGTAGTGACCGTTTTCTACGCTGAAAGCCGTTTTAGGTATTGAGTTTTCATGCATTTCTATTTGATGAAAACCGGATGCTAGGTCGAGTGTAGTAAAGTATTGAGAGCGTCCTAGTTTGTCTAGTATGTCTGATATGTTTGGTAGGGGGTATTTGTCGTCTATTGTCTTTTCGTTAACCTTTCTGTAGTCAATCACAATGCGCCATTTTTGTTTGCCCGAGGCGTCTAATTTTTTTGGGACTACCCATACAGGGGAACTCCAGGGGCTTGACGATGGTCGGATGATTTCATCCTCTAACATTTGTTTTATTTGTTTTTGGACTTCTTGTTTATGAACATAAGGATATCTATAAGATTTTGTATAGACAGGAATATCATCAGAGGTTTTAATTTCATGTTTAACTTGGTTGGTAAAAGTTAGTTTTGTATCAGGCTTATGAAGGACTTGCGGAAATTGTTTAATTAAATTGTGGAGGGCTGTTTTTTCTTCAGAATTTAAATGATCGACTCTAAGTAAAGAGAGGTCATTTTTTTTATACTGATTTATTTCATTGTGGTAGAGTTCGGTTATTTGTTCTATATTGTAGATTTCGAAGCAATCATTTTTAAATGGGAGGCATTTTTGTGCAATCGAATTTAAATCAAAATGAATTAACTTGCTTTCATTGGTTAAGTTTCGGATTTCTAGAGAAACTTGGCCGTTTGTAACTTTTAGCAATGAGGGTAGGATTTCGATTATACCGTTGTTCATGTGAGGTAAGTATAATTCATGACCATCAGGAATGTTAGTGTGAATTTGTTTTAAAACGCTTGTATTAGGTGGAATTTCGACCTTTTGCGAATTGAAATCGTTTCTGTAATACAAGGGTATAGTGATTGAGTCATTATGAAGTATTGCGTTAACAAAATCAATGTTAAGGTTTAATTTCCTTAAATCTTTAATGCCTAGAATGCCATCAAAAAAATCGTGAAAGTTATAAAGTATGAATTCTAGATCATTGGTAATACCAAATTCTGCTAAAAGGGGAATTTTGACTTTATTTCGCGTGTCAGTTTTGCCAATGCAAGTGACCAGGGTGTGACTTGATTGATAAATTTGGTTAGCGAAGTATTGTTCGGCTATTATAGGCCGTAGGAGTGAAGTGTGGCTGCCTGTATCTATAAGTAGTTTAATTTGTGGATTTTGTATTTCTATATATGGTAATGAATTGATCTGAAAACTGTTTAGGTTTAAGTATGTATGTCCTTTTGGGAGGCATGTTCTGGAAAATTTTCATTTTCCGGGATATAGTCTGGCATTTGTCTAGGTTGTTCTTCTGGTTGGGAATCGCAGTTATAATCTGTTTGATAATACTCTAGTAAGTCATTCTGTTCATGTTCGAAGTTGGGAGAATAGTAATATTCGTCATCTCTTAAATTTTGTGACGGGTTGCCAATATTTTGGCGGTTTGCGATGGGTGTTTCATCATCTAGGTAAGTAATTTCTTGAAATACTAATGGGTTTTGGT
This sequence comes from Polydrusus tereticollis, assembly GCA_963920685.1. NCBI lineage: Eukaryota > Metazoa > Arthropoda > Insecta > Coleoptera > Curculionidae > Polydrusus > Polydrusus tereticollis. Next base: position 27,401,787 of record OY987334.1, read on the forward strand.
GTGGGTTCTGCGACCAATAACTCGGTCTTTGTTGAGTGGGTTGTCTGAAATTATTTCGGGATGCTGTGCTAACACCTGACATTGGTTTAGGGGGTTCTGTAGGTTTGTGAGAATTTTCTTTAGAAAATACATTTTTTTGTTTTCCAAATACTTGTCTGTTAGTCGGGAAATGTTGGACTTGAGGGCGAGGGCGAGGTTGTACATTTATAGGCCGTGATGGGAATGTAGGGTTTTGTGTAAAGTCGTTAAGGTTATAGGGGTTAAATGGATTATTGGTGAAATTTTGTGGTGTGTAAATCGGCATGAATCTGTTTCCATGGGGTGGAAAATTTGGCTTATTTACTATAGGTTTGTTATGAATTTTATTTTGAAAGATTGGATTATGTCTAGCGTTAACCTGTTGCTCTATTAGTGAATGGTTAAGAACAATAGCATAAGCATCATCGAGATCCTGAGGACGTTGAAACATTAGCAACGTTCTCAGTTCGCTATTAGCATTTGCCATAAGTACAGTAATTGCACTTAATTCGGTTTGTTCAATTAATGCGGCCTTAGTTGCTTGAATTAGATTTTCAGAATTAATTTTAAGACAGATTCGAGTTTTTAATAATTTTAATCTATCTAGAAATTCTAAAGTGGATTCGTTTTTTTGGCGAGATAGAAAATTTAATTGTTGACTAAGAGTATGTCTACTAACTTTATCACCAAATTTTCTACGCAGCGCTTCTTTTATTAAATTCCATGAATTAAATTCGGGGTGGCATAAGAGAAAATCTCCTGCTTCGTCTATGATTTTAGATTGAATGGTAAAAAGTACGAATTCTTTAAGAGTTTCATCTTGGGTATTAGAGTACCTATTGTGAAAGCGGTCTATATTTATAATAAAGGATTCTAAATGTTCCGTTTTCCCTGAGAAAGGTTTAAGAGTGTGCGCGATTTCTTTTGCGGCGGCTAGTGTAACCATTGTTTCTTGTTGTGATATGCTGTTTAAATTTAATTTTGATATTTCAGAGATGAGAATGTTAATGTCTAAATTTTCACTAATTGACATAAAATTTTATAATTAAATTATAAAAAATATTTAGTATAAGAGATAAATTGCAATATACTAACCAATTAAAACAAATAGAAAAAATTGGGAAGGAGCAAAGGAAAATATCACTTACTGGTTATTTGTCCGTAGTAACAGTGAATTTTCTTGCCCAAGTCGTGGATGGAAGGGGTTTGGGTCTTTCGCAAGTGGTTGAAACCAGCGGTCAGGAGGTTGCTTCAGGAAACAGCACGATGTTGGTTCCAAACAAAACTTCTGATCTCGAAAGATCCTACCGACTGCGCCAGTTATATTTCTCAAACACTTAAACTTGTTTTTAAAAACAATTTATTCAAGAAATATTACAAATTTCGGTTTACAGAGAGACACTTTAACTGCAGAAAGACTGAGAATCAAAGAGTGTGTCCTCTCGTTTACATTTCGTTTTTATACCTAAATTAAGATAAAAGTATTTTGGTTAGAAAAGTAATTAACAAAGAGAAAAAGGGGAAATGCACTTATGCAATAGTCATAAACCTTTCTTAAAATATAAACATGGTGATAAAAGCTTTTAGGCGTTAAGTGAACTATATAACTCCCGTTTATCATCACTTAAGTTTGATTGTCGGTATAAAGATTCGCCGCTTTTATATCTACGACTGACCCGCCAACTTGAACATTCTCCGCCAACGGTATCTACCTTATGAGTTTTGAACAATTCACATATATATTTAATTTGTGCTGTAACATTTTCAATATTGCTTGGCAGTTGGACTTTTATCGGTAAACTAATAAGAAAGCGAAGAAGAAATATTGCCGTCGACGGCGAATCCATTTCCCAAATATTGCTTGGTATAGTCCGAGTTTTAAATGTAAACTTAACACAGTGAGGATCTAATCGTTCGGCTGCGACGCACTCCTGATTAAAATTCCACATATGTTTAACCATATTTAGTTTCAATTGTTTTTCCCATGGAGTACTTAGCTGCAAGCTTACACAGATTTGCCAGACTCGGTACAGTGTACTGGCAATTCGAAATGAATAAAAACGCCTATTTTCACTGGCATGATTGCCGTTTAAATCGAGTCCCGGTACTATATCTTGGGGCTCGAGTTTCGTATAAAGATGCAAAAGAATTGGTACCAAGTCTTCATTTAAAATTAGTCCATCGTTGCGTACGTACAAAAGTAAATCTAATTGAAAAGATGTTAAGTAACGTCTAAGCTGTTCCGATCGTTCCTTAAGGAAAAAGAATACAGGCACAACTTTGACGCTAGACAAGTTTATTTCATTTCTTTGAAATATGTTCATCTTAAAATTTAAACTGAAATTAAGTATGTATAAGATTTACTTGAAATCGTTTTTGAGCTTAAATTTTTGCAGACATTATTACTATGCCATTGATGAGCCCTATAATGGCACACACTACGAGTTACATCCAGGCTTAAAACCATATCTTACCACCGTTAATTACCATGGTGTAGGAAGACTTGAAAATATTAATTATCTTTGTTTAGTATGTAAAACCTTAGTTGATGATCATTTAAATAATTCTTTCAATATACTTTGGCGAAATTGCGACACCCTCGCCGGACTCGGTATTCAAACCTTTCTTGCCTGGTTTATGGTAATATTAATGCTATCGAGTGTAATAGTACCACAAAATATTACTTTAGCCATGTTTATGGCACTAGTATTTTTATACATATACCAGTAAGGGTGAAAATATATGCGTGCCCACATGTCACAGTACTAGGTGCACAAACAGAAAATTACGCAAAAAAAAATGTACTATTATTACTCTAAATTATTTACAACTGGAATTAATAAGCTGTCGTATAAATTCTTTAATTGTATTTTTTTTTCATCCGGCAGGTTACTCGAAAGTTAATTTATTTACTTCTGCATTATCGGTAGGGGTGATGTCACCATTAATTTCATTATACCTTCGTTTCTTAGTTTCCGGGTCTTGTTGGTCACTTTTATTATTTATGATAAGCCGTCGTATAAATTCTTTAATTGCAAGTTTATTTTTTTCAAACCAAATAATACGACGTTGTTCGTCATCACTTAAAAGTAACAATTTTGCATTTTCCAACCCCATTTTAATGTAGTCTTTATATTCGTCCAAAAACATTGTAATTTGATTTTTAATATTCCGTTGTAGTATTAGTCGACCCATTAAACGGTGTACTAAACTCTTGTCGGCAATCATGGCATTGAAGAGCATTTCGAAGGCAACGTCGTTATAAGTTTGATGTACGAAGACATCAACTAAAAAATCCCATAAGGCTTGAATCGGTAAATGAATTTGAAAATGAGTTGCAATCAAAACTTCCACGGTACCTTGTATTTCCTCCCTATCATACGGCAGCTGTTTCCGGTCGAACCATGATTCCTTCTGAACAAATAACTTGGAATATAACTTTATCAAGTCCGTAATAATTTTATGGCCCTTAAGTAGAATATCACTTCGATAAATAAAATAAAGGATATCCATAACTAGGCGAGTTTAGTTATTGTCTTATAACATAAATTACAGACGGTATAAAAAGACTCTCCTTCGTCGTGAGAACGATCGTTGGAACTAACCATACGGACCGATGTGTGTAAACATCGACCAACCTTTTCTCGCATTACAAATTTACTAATATCCAGAGGCAGTGAAAGTACTAACTGGACACCACCCGTTTGAACAACTTCTCCCCCAATTAAGGGATTTAAATAGAGTGGTGGCGTTTGCATTAAACGTGTAAAGCGAATTCTTTTTCCAGTGTTACTGGTGGTATGACGAGCCGATAACGAGGCGACCAACATTAATTAATCTATATTAAAGAATAACCTAGAAATCTATATTATAGAACGGCAAATTTACAGTTCGTCTAAAGAATCGATATTCTGCAGTATGCAGAGTTATCCATAGATGGCAGCGTCAATACCTAAAATCCAGTACAGGGACTTTACTAAAATCCAGTGTGACGAAATAACTTTTATTTCGTTACATTCCCCATTAACCCGGTAAGAAAAGTTTGGTAACTCGTTGACAAACTTTTCAAAAAAAAAAACCTAAAATAAGCATGTTAGCACAGAAAATCATAAACGAAAGTATTCCAGGAACTGCCCTGCAATCCGCAAACCTAGGACACCCCCAATAGCAGAAGAAAGCCACCCCGAATTGCTTGCATGGAATAAGGATCCTAAATAGAAATGTATAAAACCAAAAACTAAGATGGAAAACGGACTTAAGTCAGCATTGCATTACACCAAATGTGACTTGGCAAATCTCATGTACCAACCTCATACAAGCAAATTCAGAGCCCCACTCCATACTACCAAGAGAACCCATGCAAACGAGCCACACAATAGGACCTGGAAGGTGAAAAACTAAAAATAATTATCAAAAAAAAAATAGAAAAAGATAAATAATTGTAACCCAAATGTTTCACCAATCAAACGGAGGTATATTGTAGTATACACCAAACTAAAAGATACATCAGTGTTTGAAACATCTAAATGCACCACAGCCTTTTAATGAACACTGAATAGGGTGTTCCGAGAAGCGCCACTGCCTCTAGCCTGCCGTATCACACTAACCTGCCAACGAGGTCATAAGCAGTAGTTTCGCCCTCCCCTGTGCTGCAGCGATGTACAGACTGAGTCAGGGGTCAGACAGCCACCCCCCACAATATAACTCTGCCGGCAAATTTGCCCTGAGCAGAACAAACATTCTACAAAAGACGGTAACGCGCCATCTAGAGGCACCCGTCGTCCCCCAGCCTTTATATAACAAAGAGAAGGCTGAAAATATACAAGACACAATCGGTAAAAGCAAGTTCGGTTTGAACTCGAGTTAGGACAAAATCGGTAAATCCAGACGTCTAAAAGACGAAGCAATAATATATACATTTATACAATTACGACAAAAAGGAACAGCTTTATTTTAATAGGTCACAATAAAATTGTGCGCATCCAAAGCCTACTACAAATAAAGGTTTTATTGAAGAAATAGGTAAGTAAGAAAGAGATTGACTTATTTTAATAGGTCACAATAAATTGTGCGGATCAAACGCCTATTACAAATAAGGGGTTCATTAAACAGAAACTTTAATGAGAAAGAGGAAGAAAGAATGTCACTGATGTTGTGTGAAAAAATTATTCCGGAATTAGAATTACACGGAATATTCTAAAATCATCTGTCTCTCTAGTCATAGAGTTATTATGCAATAACAAGTTAATAATAAAACTAATATTCAAAAAGGTTTGAAATATTAAGGTAATGAGAAAGGTATACGAAATCAAAGATAACATTAAAAATGAGATAATTTAAACATCACCAAAAATTGAGAGACAAGATAATATATAGAAAGAGATAGAGCCCACCACTAACCCATAGTATCGTTAACTACCAAAGGTGTAGGGTGCAAGATAACGATACCACCATTCTATATTGAGTGGCAGCCCTCTGCAACTGAAGATTCACTTTAGCTAGAATCTCGTGGTTCAGCCCAAACCGCCCGACTGGCATTGCCTGTCCTATGGCCGCTGCCTCTAGGTTGGCTCTCTGCTCATGTGTCAGGATCACTGAAACACCATAACCTAATAGGTTGCTTGTTGGCGTCCCAGCGTTGCGCTCTAATGGCCTAAGCTCTGGGGGAAGATTCCACACCGGGTCATCTTCCTCTCCCACAGTATAAGCGTAGTCATGCCGAATTCTCTGTTCCACAACATACAGCGCGATATAAGTCTGGTAAATACTGGAAGTCGCAGCAGTCACCCGTCCCCAATGCTTCGCATCGGTTAAAGGTGGACCCTGGAGACACTCCACGTATCCCAGCTCCTTATCTTCAAAATCACCGAACGTACGAATGTACCTTTCCACTAGGTCAGGCAGCATCCATACAGATGATTCTATGTACTGACAGAACTCAATGTCAGCTTGCTAACTGAGTATCAGCACGGTATCGAGCCATACGGTGCTCAAGCATCCATACAGCGTAATACAAGAACATACTTTCCGATATATTCTCTGTAAAGCTAGGGCTTGCAGCGTTCAGAGCCCGGTAGGTTTGGCTAATTAACACTGGAAGACCCTCATTTGTCACAGTCACCTGCTGCTTACCCTGTATGAGACGGGGCAAATAGGATTCGACCTTTTCAAATCCGTCAAGATTCAAAGGATCGTTATCCATATTTATTTTAAATCCCGCGTCCTCATGGGCACGTGCAGGCTGTCTATTCTCACTAGTACCGCTCTTACCTTTCTTTTCTAGGCTGGGCGCTACTCGGATTAGATCATCTTTACTTTCTTCTCAATCACAGAAAGGCGACATAGTCGGCGTAGAACGTCTTGTCGCAGATATACTCTGCTTGCTATCGTAGCGACGTCCCATCGCTGCCAACTACCCCTCTGTTGTTGCGCACCCCTTTGTTCAGTCCAAGCGGCTGGTACCGCCATGTAGGCATTAAATCCGTAGCAGCACCAATCTCTACGTAGGACAGGGTGAGTCTTTACTACGTTCGGCACGGTGGCTATAATCGTCAAGATTTCTCTTGAGTCCAGTGGTACTCGGCTCAAGACACGCACAGTATTCCATGCGTATGGTTCATTCACGTCAGCCACAGCGTCCTCTCCCTGTAAGGGCGTTGTCCTGTACACTAGTGCAGTTTGGGTTCGAGACCCAAAGCGATCAGCAGGCGCATGTTCCACCATTCTATAGCTATTGGTCTTTTTTAGGTATAAATCTAACACCAACAGCGCGCTACTGTCGCAGACAATAATTGGCGATTAATAATTGGTGATAATCCATATTCGATGTCTATTATAAATGATTTGCAATTCGAAATATAATGTGTCACTAGTTTTAATGCATAAAAATAATCTTAAAACTATAAAATCAGTTTACTACTAATGTTTGGTTGTACAATTCATGCTTAAGTTCGAGTTGAGATCTAAAAGCACTAATTAAATTCTTTCGGCGTTCTATGTAGAAACTTGGGCATAAGTTTAATTTTAGAAATTCCTCATAATATTTGTGAGATTATTTAAATATATTTTAAATTTTCACTTTTAAACTTAATTCATAATTGTACAACATTTTAAGCTAGCTTATATACATTTGTTTTTAACCCTAACTTATATCTTGTTTGCACAATTGGACATTAATAGATCAAAGGTACGTATATCGAGTGCAAGGACAAGAATTCTATAAAGTACTTACTAGATCTGAATAAACATACACAAATTGGTCTCACGAACAAAATCACATAGATTTAAATGCACATAACACACAAACACTTAGTTGTTCTATGATGAATGGTACGGAAGTATAGTGATGTTTCCTAGAGAGCTTCACTGTGTGGAGGATATGGTACAGTCCTGCTCAGGACCTACATTCTGTTCCGCCCCTGGGTTTTCCATTTGTTGTTGAGGTAGGTCGTCAGGGTGCGGAACAGTTGTACTGATGGTGTTGTCTTGTACCATATCCTCTGGAACATGCCGCCATCCAGCTTGAAATTGGTGGCGATGTTCATCCACATTCCGGGCGCCAACCGCTATTTGAATGCGATTATTTACAAGTCGAATTCGGCGCCCGTTCCACTCTCTAGGTTGCGGCACTGCTGCGTCTGGATTCATTTTTTATCTTAACTTCTCGGTAGTACTTTAAAAAATGAATTCGCAAACTCGAGTTCCTAAACAATTAGGGTGTGTGTATGGTACCAGCTTCCCAGGGCGGAGTCAAAAGCTGCTTCAACCTATAAGAATATGGTGGATGGCAACAGTTCGAGAACTGGAATGAATTGTAAGATGTAATATACGAATAAATTGTTCTGCTTCAATGCTACGCATGTAATGCATCTTTATTAATGATCCTTTGTGGTCTCGTGAAGAAATTTGCAAACAATGGGTTTGCAAAAATGGCCTTACGAACAATGGTTCATTATAATTGCAAATTAATTCAGCGGGCAAGTAAGATTTAAGAAAGATTAAAATACAATGTTAGTCTCTAGACGCTGTTATATATTCTAAGGCTAACTTTGCTTTAATGAAGTATAATATGTTGCTTTCAAAGGTGGATTCTGTAGTACATAGGCTTATGTTCAGTAAAGGTGATATTTGCTATAGTTTCGGAGGAGGAGGAGGTTTTTGCCCCGTTTTATTTGGAGGACCTCATTGTGTTCAGTAGAATAGCAGTACCACCCTCAACCCAAAACTCCATAAGAAATAACATTGCCCTGAAATCTGCATTTTTCGGGCCATTTTAGGGCGTGGCACTTTTCCTGGAAGCCACCATCCTCTATTAACCTAAGTGGAACCCAGCTACTATCGCCACCTAGTGAGTGACGTCATAACTGCTCGATGCCGGTAATATAGGGCCCTATTGACCTGTGTGGAACCCTCCACTGCTGTCACCTAACCCCCCACACATTATTCTAACCTAACTTTTGTCCCAACGGAACCCAGATCACGCGTTACCCCGATTATATAGTAACATCATTGTAGGGGTGCCACCTAACGGGGAGAGATGTACGTACCTGTTATCTTGAGACCTGTAGCGCCACCTGCTTTTCATATCTTGTTTACCGCGATGGTAGGTATGACGTTGTAAATCAGTTAAAATATTTTAAAATATAATAATAACAGAAAAAAAGTTTTTGTCCTCGGCGGGATTTGAACCATAATCCTCTGGGGCCGAACCTCAAAGCCTTGCAAAATACGCTACGAGAGCATATAGATTAAAAGAGTTGATCAAGCTAAAAATATGGGGAACCCGCCAATTATAACGTATAGGTGGAACAAAGGACCCAAGTGTGGAGACGATGGGCAAATGGCGGCAACATGTTTTTGTCTACATAATATTGCTACATCTGTTGCAGTATGCATGCGCCATAACATGTCATCAATGAACATTGTTAGAGACCGCGTGGCATGTAATTAGACAACCGGGGATCTAGTATGTCCTTTTGGCAAGCAGCATTTTCAGGCGCCATCTATAATTACGTTCGCGCACACCCCCGCCATCTGGATACTACCTGAACTTATGCAACCAGAAGCCCCTATCAGCAAATATTGCCTTCACCAATTTATTAACAAACCTAAGTGTGGCGATGATGACAAAATGGCGGTAAACCTAGCTTTTATAATGCCTTCACCATTTTATCGACAAACCAGTACTAATGGCGTTGCCAAACCAATATTTCCCCTTATTCAACATAAAAATTGTCGAAACGGCAACACCGCCGTTCCAATACTGAAAATTTAAGAAAATACGCTTAGGCCATCTTGCAATACCCGTTCGCAACAGTAACTAGGTAAAACAAAGAACCTTAAGTGTGGTTATAGGGATATATTATTATCGATGTCAATTTATTAACAAATCTTAAACCTTCCAACAGCATTCACCCCATATCGCATTGATAAAAATACCCATATAAATACCCTATCGGAATGCCATTCAGGATTGCATAATTAAATGAAAATCAATCAATTTTAAAACTTTTTTATTTATAACATAAAAATATCACTTACTACCGCCCTGGTATATTACATTAAAGGAATAAAAAATCGGCGTAATTAAAAATTATAAAACTTTTTACATTTACAACATAACAATATCACATACTACCACCCTGGTATATTACATTAAAGGAATAAAAAATCAGCGTAAATAAAAAGACATCTGTAATCATTTAGCAACGTTTTATTTCAGAAATATATGCAGTTTTCAAGTCAAATACACCATTACAGCACTAGTTAGCAAAAATATTTAAATAAGACAAGTATCTTGCATCAAAAATAATACCTGAACGAAACAAAAATTTGGCACTTATCGCCAATCTTGTATATAGGTACAATATATTATAAGTTCAAAATTTAGTGAAAAATATTTACAGTTAAAACTAAGGATTAGAAACATTTACCGTGCAAGAATAGACATATCTACATACAATTAAAAAACTAGGACTAGAAACATTTATATTAGGAACATTACCGCACAAGAAGGCATATCTATATACAAACTTAAAAACTAACAAAAAAAAATGAATGGAAAAAGACATTGGCGGGTATGGGTATTTGAACAGAGTAGGAGTAATGTGCAAATTCGCTTATAGATAGAATATTATCCTTAACTTATACATACAACTTGAAACGAGGGCAAGAGCAAAAATACCTGAACAACACTACACTTACCAGAGGGCACTCAGTTTAAACAGGGACACGACGTGAACGTGGCCCATATTGTCCCCATTCGATTTTTATGGAAAAACGAATTTTCAAAGCAAAACCAAACGAAAAAAATTATACCACAAATGATTTGAAATCAGAAAACAGTTCTATATATATAACATAATATACGGCTCTTTTTAAGTTATACAGGGGGAATTTTTGCCTTCTTTTACTGTATAACCAACATGGGCTCTTTTTAAAGTTATACAGGGGGAATTTTGGCCTTTTTTTACTGCATAACCAATATGGGCTCTTTTTAAAGTTATACAGGTTAGGATATAATATGTGTGCGTTAGTATTTTGGCCTTCTTTTTACTGTACAACCAATATGGGCTCTTTTGAAAGTTATACAGGTTAGGATATAATATGGGTGCGTTAGTATTTTGGCCTTCTTTTTACTGTACAACCAATATGGGCTCTTTTGAAAGCTATACAGGTTAGGATATAATATGTGTGCGTTAGTAGATTATTCTAGCAATGAAAATAATTTTAATGCTAATAGTAATATGAGTGCTAATGTTATAATAATATGAATAATTATAATACTAATAATGAACAACTGAACAGACCCTATTGAACAGACCCTGTTGAACTGAACAGACCCTGATCAACAGACCCTGTTGAACTGCCCTGTTGGCCTGTTGACCTGTTGAACAGACCCTGTTGGTCTGTTGACCTGTTGAACAGACCCTGTTGAACTTAGTCATCCACATGCATAAGTGAGCAATGCCCCCATGGTAATGTGCTGGGTGAAGATTTCGATATTTGCCGCTTATCATCATAAGGGCTGAGACCGATTTTAGTTTGTTTTATAGTATGTAGCTCATGTTTTTGGGACCTAATTAGACGCTGTGAAATAGGCTTTTCCAACCAAGTTTCAAGGCAGGTGACGTAATCTTCAAATGTGATTTTATTTTTAATAACAGACCTTTTAATGCCCTTTATCTTTTTGGTAACGCCCAAGTTAGATAAAACCTTATCAATTTCCGCCCGCTCTTTGTTTAAATTCTCTAGTTTTACCCGTTCTTGCTCAATCTCGTCTGGAGTATAAAGCAGTTTAATAGCATACATTTTAGACCTAAGACCAACAAAATGGGTCATAATGCGGCCATTGTTCTCATCTTTCATCATTCCCAGCACCTTTTTGTTCACTTGTGGAATCGTATAAACGTTATCACGGGCATAATCTGAGGTATCAAAATAATCGTTACAGCCTCGTTTCATTATCTGATACACATCATGGTTTTTAATTTCGTAAATAAGACTATCAGTGTCTGTATACAATACACTACAGGTGTCAAAACGTGGAACCATGTACTCGTAGTGAAAGCCATAAATCGTAGTCTTTGCCAAATCAAGAATACACATGCCGACATAAATCGGCTTATTAAAATAAATTTGTGTTTTTGCAAGCTCGACAATTACTAAATTTTCGGAAACAATTGTGCTGCTTTTAAATTCTGGCCGGGATATTAAGGCTTCAGCGCCATAGCGGCCATCCCATTTCGTTATAAGTTTGACGTCAGAGTGGTTCCGGATATTCTCCATTGTCTTTCCAAATACGGCATTGTTCATAAGTTTAAAAAAATTCTTTTCAAACTCATTCTTGGCATTTTGGCGCAGCCCCGTGTTGAGGTCGATATATGATTTTAGCCATGGAGATTGTTTAAAGGCTAATATTCGGTGTATTTTACCCAATTTTGCACCCAAAGTTAGAGCTTGCTTTAAGTTTCTATAGTGTATTACGTATTCTGTTTTATTGTGTAGCGTAGCCAAAAGTTTCTCATTCTTTGCCCCGGGCGGTTTTTCATGGTCAGGGCATAATGGAAAATCGGAAAACTTATCATGCAAATTTTCAGGTATTTCCAGGTCCACTTCCAAAATAAACCCTTCGGCAGATTTATCTGAAATTTCACTAATGTTTAAGTGAGATATCTCGTTTTCTGAAAGCCACCTAAAGCCGCCATAAGGTAGATATTGCGACATTGCCCAGCCGTATTGATTATTGACATCAAAGTACATGAGATAGGAGTCTTCTTTAGTTGGATCATAATTTGACATGTACTTGTTGTTGGCTTCTGCATACCTCTTTGAACACTGACTTAGCCCCCCGCGAACTCCCTTTTCTATGAATGTTAGCATCTCTAAATCAGTAAGCAGCTCAAGTTTTATCATATCTTCTCGATGAATTAAGAGGGATAAACATTGCCACGCATAACCAGGTAGGGTATACGACCATGCAGGATCAAGGCCATATGTCCTATGCGATATATCCCTAAATGCTTCAAATACATCCGTTAAAAGCATTACATCCGTTTTAAGATATAAGTCAGAGTAATCTTGCATGGTACGGCAATTAAAAGTTTGCCAAACTTTCTGCGCATTTAAATATTGCGCGTCACTTATAGCTACATCTTCTAAGCTGTTATAAAACGCCTCTTTAGGAGGGAGTTCAGTCTCATTCAATCTTTCCCAAGCGTTCATATAATCATAAGGGAAAACACCCTTTCGGGTAAGTAAGTTCAGTTCTTCCCCCAGGTGTTCAAACTCTGCTTTTAGGTTAGGATATTCACATAAGTATGATGCAAGCTTATCCAGACCGCTAGCAAGAAAGCGAAAACTATCTATAAATCGAAAATGAACAGTACTATCCATTATATGCTTCGTAAATGAGATGTAATTTTCTTTATTTACAGGTAATATATCAATCTTCCCCTCTATTTCAGATAGCGCCCGTATTATCATGTGCCCATCATAGCAACTCAAGTTATGGAATAGGACAGGTATTGTGTGCGAATCCTGGTACTGTAGATTGCAGTGCTCATGTGCAGCGTTTCGATAATTTCCGGTAAAGTGTGAGTGATCTCTAACACGCTTATCGTCTTCCGTAAATGGCTTCTCACATATATGGCAGTGAGTAGTGGCCAAAAAACTTTGTTGTTGGGCAGGCGTAAGCGGTTCCATGGGCAAATCACATAAAAAGACCGTCTCGACGTCTTCAGCAAATTGTTGAAGCTCGCGCATAAACAACTGCATACAGTCTTGGCCTGTGTAACTTTTATAAAATGATAGAGAATCGTCATAATTACATTTTACATAATAACCGACGCTATAAGGGACATGCTCTTGTTCCTTTTGAGTGTTTTTTTCTATATCATCGACTACAGGTATTAGCAAGCTTTCCGAGTCTGCGAATATAACAAACGGGGCTTTTTCCTTATGTTTAAAATTATTAAATTCCAAAATATTATTGCCTTCTACAGGCATCCGAGGTATTGCTAAGGTCTTGTGTTTAGAGCATTCGGACGTGTGCTTATCTAGTGTTATCTGCGTGCGGAAATAATGAAGGCAGCGATCACAAAAAAATTTTCGATGCTTATCAAGACTCAATTGCCTTGATAGTAAGCGTGAAAGGTCTTTAATCCAAACAAAATGGTATTTTATAGGGCTTAAATCAATATCATCATCTGAGGAAAAGTAGCCGTCTTGTAAAAGTAGTAAGTTTATATGGTTAGGATGCTTATTTTCAGGTATATAATATGGCACAACCAGATAATTTTTTCCAATTTTTTGCAGTCGATATACGTTAACGGATATTAAGTTTTGCTTTTCAAACTTTGAAATTTGATTAATTGTCATGGGAAACTTAATACCTTCCAAGTTTAGAACTGACTGAGGGTTTGGATAGCACGATGTTCGTTCAGAATGCTTGAACGCGGGATATAAAGCGGAAACGATGGACCACGCAAAACACATTTCATCACTGTTTTTTACATTGATGCATGCGCTTCTTTTAGCTATTTGTTTTGGAAGTTCGATGTAAGTTCCGACCCGAAGAGGATTATAATGATTAATAGATACCATTAAATGCATAATTTTGCGTAGTGCCCACCCAGAATTTCTTTCCTGGAACGTGTCTAATTCAACTAAAATAGGGTTCTTAACATGATCGGTAAACCACTCATTTAAGTTTGTGTTACCTAAAATAGGGGCATTCGGAGTAGTAATGTACTTTGTATCCTTTAAAATTTCATCTGCTTTACTAATTTCAAAATCCCCACAAAGAGTGGTGTTTACTTTGAGTGCAGTAGTTTTTTTTAGTGCGTTTTGAATTCGCCGCTTAAAAATTACCAAACAGTCTTCTAAAAATGATCGTACATCAGTATGACGTTTGTTAATAATAACACCCGTCCTGATTCTCGATTGGAATGCCGAATGTAAATCTTCCCACTTTACTCTACAAGAAGCCGTTTCTGCACGACGTCTCCCACTACCCCCACCCACTTTACGGTCCTTTAGTAATGACTGAAACCCCTTAATTTGGGCTAAACACGCTATTATATGAGACTTTTCAGCCACAGACTCAGCGCGTTTCAAAAGTTTATTTAAATTGTGAATTGCACGAGTACAGTCCTGCAATATCTTACCACAGGTAATCGTTGTTAAGTTAGGGGTATCCATCTGGGCCCTAATTAACTCGACGTACTCACTTGGGAACGGCATTTTTTTTTTACTCTGTAACAAAATAAATATGGCTCAAAATACGTATGCTCTCTCTAACGTACAAAGACAGAATGGGCTCTGGAGCTCCTGCGTCCTGCCTATAATGCACCCCTATTTATAACCCCGGTTGGGGTGCGTTCAGAAAAGTACAGCTTGTCAAATCTAGGAAGAGACTTGAGAAATTTGTGAATTGCGCACAAGACAGAGCGAGAACGCATTCGGAGCAAAAGAGCTGCCAGGTATCTGCCGCGGCATTATTTTAGATCCGAGCAGAACTTGCAGTACAGTCAGTTTAAAAATATATTTCTTATTTAATTATTAGACATCAAAAAAATTTGCACCATTTTAAATTTATTTACCGCAAATTAAGTTAGGTAGGTAGCCAACAACAAATAACTAATATAAATTTGAAATACAACAACGGATAAAATATAGTAACTAAAAGCTTTTTAAAGTGCCTCAAATCCTGAAAGGGCACTCTCGGAATCAGTACTATCATTAGTGCTAGAACATTCGGAATCGCTGTCGTCGTCTAAATTAATTATTATTTGATCGACAACTAAATCTAATGCAGGTTCCCTTTCCGTGTAATATGTCTCAAAACCTTTAGCATGTTCACAGCGTTTTTTCCATTCTTCAGAGGAAAATGACGAGAAAAATTCATCGCAAAGTCTGTCCACAGTTTGAAAGCGAAAATCTACATTTTTCTCAGCAACATATTGTTTTAAGGACCCCCACACTAGTTCAATTAGATTTAAGTCCGGATGGTATGGAGGAAGCCTTAGAACGGAATGTCCTTTTTCAGACATTATTTTATCTATTTCATATGTTTTATATCGCGGTTTCCAAATTTTAATCAGGCTATACAAATCAATTTTTAACATTTCATCTGTAAAATTTATATTTCGTACCCTTAACCACTCTCTCATTTCGTCTTTTCGAGAGCCCATAGTTGGACTTTTCTCTAACTGTACATTATGGTACGGAGCGTTATCTATCACCAGAACACTATTTGCAGGCAGATTTGGAATCAGCTTTTCTTGAAGCCATTTTTTATAGTTCGTATAGTTCATCTGACTATGATAATCACCCGATTTGCTGTCCGATTTAAACTTTAGGTATGCGTTTTTAACAAAACCAAGTTCACCACCTGCGTGAACTATAATTAGTCGTTGTCCTTTTGAAACAGGTTTATGAAGGCCTTCGTTGGTATTGTCGTTCCAGCTTTTCAGGTGTGTGTGGGATGAGTGGATATATGTTTCGTCCATATAAATTATAGAACGTTTTTCTTCTCTATATTTTTTCATGCTTCTCAGAAAATTTCTCCTTAGATGCTGAATATCGGGTTTTTCCATAAGAAGCTTTCTGTTATTTTTTGTTTTCCTCCAACGATATCCCATTGTCCTCATAACTTTCCTTAGCGTTTCATGCGATCCAGCATAACTGTAATCTTGCACAAATTTTCTGTGTATGGTGCGTAGGGTTGGAATTTTTTTTTCCGTAATATAAAAATTTATTATAAATCGACGAAGCACTCCTGTATCACACTCGTTTAAATTGGATTTAGTTGCAGTTCTTCGTCTTTTTTTGTTTGGGGTCGAAAAAGATTTGGATGCACCATCTTCAACCGATTTCATTTCACGAAAAATTCTTTTAATGGTAGACAAACTTACGCCAGTTGCTGTCGCTGCACGTTCTTGGACTTTGTTAAAGTCTTTAATAGGTCGTTGCTCAGCCGCTTCTCGCTGCATAAAAAAAATAACATTTGCTATCACCTCTCTAGTTTGGCCCGACAAAACTTTACGTTTTAATTTTGACTCAAATTTAAATTCCATGACAATAAATCGCTACTTTTATTTCTAACTTTTTTTACACAGACTGTACTAGATGTTTGCTTCTCAAGACAAACTAAGCAAATGACAAGTTTGGCCGCTGTCTACTGCGCGCTATGGGGGCGTGGCTATATCGAAAGATTCGCGTCTCTTCCTAGATTTGACAAGCTGTAGCATACCTTTGAAAAAATAAGGTGCGTTCAGAATTAATATTCGAGGTTTAGTATGCAGTAGATGTACATACAACAAGCAGTTTTACACGTTTTTAAAATATATTACTTGCCGAAAACATTAATATTTTACGGGCTGAAAGTGAAACCTGCGATAAGTTTAATCGCCTTAAAAATGTTTACCAAAACAGACTCTAAAAATTTTATTCCCTCCACGTCACAACCCTCCCAAACTACTATATTATTAAATTATTATTATTATTATTATTATTATTTACCGCTAAAGGTTTTGCTGCACCCAACGAGTCCGTTAAAAGGCTGCAGCTAGGATAATGGATTCATTGCATAGTCGACAGCGTGGTGTTAAACATGGTAGAAACATTAAACATTATTCTCGACAATGTTGAAAGAGTATTTATACAGAACAAATATTACGCATCCTGTCTACCGGCTACCTTAATAGTTTGGGAGCTTGCTAAAAAATATAATATCAATGTTGAACCGAAATGTGGACAACTCTTGTATGATGAAATGGGAAGCAACATTCATTTTTGGAACGTGTTTAAAGAAAAACCTTATGATCCTACCCTTAAAGTGATGAAACATATGATACCTTCTATCGACGTTAGCAAGTTCCAATATAAAGAATATAAATTGGGTGCAGACCTGGATTCAATAGAAATGTTAAATATTTTCAATCGGTTCCTAGAAACAAAATCAACTCACTTTTATTTTTCAAAAGCTCCAGATAAACTTAAAACGATTAGGAACATTATTCATAGAAGTGTATCTAGATGTATTTAATAAAGATTATGCGTATTTACAATCGTATTAATATTATTACATACGTATCATTTTTTACCTAAAAGAAACAGTGTTTTACTAGAAAATATATTAGGGCTTCTCAGAACTACACCCTGTTTATGGGTATACAGCGTCATCATTATGATTGACGTATCAGTGTTATATTAGTGTTTTTGTTTGTGTTCAGATGATCTGAAACAATATTATAGGTATATAAGACCTGTTTTGTTTTTTCAGTGTTGACGTTGTGATTGATATATAAGCGTTATATGTTTGTTTTGTTTCCGTTAAGACACTGTTTTGTTTCAGTTAAGATATTGTTATGTTAGTGTTGTGTTTTAGGTAGTGTTTTAAACACCCGTTCCGTTGATGAGTACGTCATTCGAATGTCAGAGTTCTGCGAGATAAGATGGCGAACCGAAAAATTAAATTAGCGCTTTTGTCTTTACCGAACGGCCTAGATTTTGGTTTTAAAATGGTTGAAAATGGCTGCTTTATTGGGAATAAGCCCGTAGAATTTGAAAATAACACCCTAGTGATTGATAATGAGAAATATACTTTAACTGTAGGACTTCTGAATTTATTGACAAAAGAACGCCCTATAGGCTATTCCAATACAGAGCTGGATAAATATAAAGAAATCCTTCTTTTATCAAGCGCACACCGAAGGGGGTTTAATAGTAAAAATCACATAAATTCTAGCAGAAGCTGGAAGTATACAAACATTATTTCTAAGCTTTTTCCACCAAAAAGGACTTATTTAAAGAAAAGCAGAGTGAGCATGATAAAGAAAAACCTTAAATTGAACAGTACTATTCCTCCTACTTTGAATGATTTAGAACTTGATTACGATAATGATGTTAACAAGCTAGTGGAAATGTTTAAACAGTTAGAGAGCGACAATTTTAATCATAAAAACGACGATAAAATATGGTCTATATTACTAGAACTGGAAAAACTTGGTGTAATCGAATTTTTAAAATAAATACACTACCCCTTATTTATGATTTCAGTATATATCTACCCCTCGAGCAGAATGGGTGTGTTAATTTACCTCATTTTATTTCTCACTGTTACTTCTACAGCTGTACAGGCAACAGACGAAACAGCTGCCCGCCAATATTTAACAGACTATGGTTACTTGGAAGAAAATGCTACAGATAATGCCTTAGTGTCGATATCAGATGGGTTACGGGCATTTCAAGAAACTTATGGTCTCCCTGAAGATGGAACCTTAAATAACGAAACTATTGCTCTAATGCAAAGACCACGCTGTGGCGTCAAAGATATTGCAGATTGGGGAAGAGGCTCTAACTACTTATGGAAAGATTTAAAGCTATCCTGGTCTATCTACCCCCCAAATTATTCAGTATATCCATATAGAGCAGTTGCTGAAAGAGCTTTTCAAGCATGGGAGGATGTTTCTAATTTCCGCTTTAAATATGATAGAAACATCCATAATATTACAATTTCGTTTGCCGACCAACGGCATAAAATGAAAAATGACCTCACCTGGTGTCCCTACAAATTAGATAAACCTACTTTAGCGCACGCATTTTTTCCAGATGGAAGTTTCAATGTAGAGATTCACATGCATTCAAAAGAGCCATGGAGTCTTTCCTCCAAAAATGGTGGGACAAATTTACTAAGCGTTTTAATACATGAGATTGGGCATACTCTAGGTTTAGCCCACACAGCTGACGAGAGCGCGATCATGTACCCGTATTACAAAGCGGAAAATGTGAAAATAACTCAGGACGATATTTATGGTATCGAGTACCTTTATGGCAAAAAATCTTTGGCCACAACAAAAATACCCACGTCACCGAATACAACCCCACAGACAAAAACCACGACAATACCTACAAAAGTTACAACCACTCCACAGATAAAAACCACAACTATGCCAATAAAAGTTACAACCACCCCACAGACAAGAACCACAACTATACAGACAAAAGCTGCAACAACAATCCCCAGCGTACACCCGACCCCTGACGCGCCCTCGGTACCCGATGCGGCACAGTTTCCGACTCTATGCGACTTGGACTCGAAAACAAATAAAGCTTATTTAATCGTTAAAAACAAATTATTTATTTTTTATGAGAGATTTGTTTGGATGTTGAATTTAGAGACAAAGCAAATTTCTAATACCCCGTTTCTATTAACAGATTATTTTAAATTTTTGCCAAAAAATTTTAGGAAAATAACTGCTATATATGAACGTCCTAATGGAGACATTGTATTGTTTGCCGGTGATCTGATTTACTTTGTAGAATACAGCACGTTCGCGTTAATAAAAACGGAATCAATAGATAGTCTCGCTGCCACAAATGTAAAAATTAGAGTTCAAGCTGTCGTGAACACAAACAAGGGAAAAACCTATTTATTTTTCAATGATATTCTAGTATGGGGCATAAATGAGTGCATGTTTAGGCCCGACAATTATCATATAACGTCTGAATTATTTAACGGGATTCCCGCAAAGATAGACAGTGTATTTCGTTACACCGACGGCCGCCTTTATTTTATTCAAAACGACATGTTTTTTGAATATAATGAATTTACCATGAGCTTAATTCGCATCGGTAAAATGGATCTTTCATTTTTTGGTATATCTTGCCCTAATGTAGGCGTTTTGGCGCAGCTTAAAGATTTATTACATAAGATTATATCTCGTAATATAAAATTTTAGTTATGTAAAAATAAATAAAATGTATATTATTATAAGCCCAATAAAAATATATTATCATTAGAGCTCTCGTTTTCTTTAATCAACCTATGCCAAACCCGTTTTCTTTAATCGACCTATGTTCCAAGTCCTATACAAGTTGTAAAATAAATTACTTTCCCTATATCTTTTTCGATGCATACGGAGTGTTATGGTCATTGTAATTTACTAGCTTGCTATCACTTGTTAAATTAACTTTTACGACACAGTGGCGTAGAACAGCTGTTTTAAAATTAATTATATTTGCAGGATTATTTGGTCTATGACCCTATTAAATAATGCCTTATTTAACTGCTAGTTTGATTGCACAGATATTGTGACGTACATACTCAAGCTACAAGAATTGAGTTATAATATTTAAAAAAGATATAAAAAACAATATAATATTAAATGTGTCTTATATTATACTGATAAAAACCCACATGTAGATAAAATGTTAAAACAAACTATTATACAGGTATGAAAAAAAAAAAAAAACTAAAAACAATTTTCATTTCTTTATGGCTGTTTTGAAAAACTAATACCCAAACTACTTGGTGCAAATGCCTATATAAAGTAGTTGTATTCTACATAATAACGAAGAAGGGTTCGTGAATTCGTAATAAAAACAATGGCTTATGTGGGTGCGTGTCCATATGAGACGCATTTTAAAAAATTACCTAGGTATACTGATATCGTTTTAGGGAAATATTATAAAAAATTTTATTCAAAATAAAAAAGATTACCTTAACTTTCGAGCGTTTTAATACATATTTTACATATAGGCGCACAATTTTGAGCATCACGCTTTAAACGTATGCACTTTTCAAAGCAGATGTTTAAATTTCTTATAAACGAAATATTTAAGAAAAAGTTGTCTGTAGAAAACCCTTGCGATAATTTGTTTAGACCCTCTGGTATAGAATCATTATAAATAAATGAAATTTCAAAAAGTTCTATATAATTTTCAAAATCAATCTCGGGTACTGATAATAATGTCTCATTTTTAAGGTTATATGTAAAAATTTTTTCGCATAAATGACAATTAAACATTTTAAAATTGTTCATATAAATTCAATTTTCATAAAACTATAAAAGGACCTATTGTTGTCTTGTTAATACGCTCTATCATAGGGATACAAACACTTTGAATAAAAATACCAAGTCAGTTTAAAAACCCCCCCCCCGACACCATAATAAAATTCAAAAACTTACCTGTTGCAAACTTATAACAGAAACAATTAAGTGCTCTCACCATTTCTGCACTATTTATAAGCCCCTTCTAGAGTGACGCTAAATCCTTGAGCGTTTTGTTGGAGTGGGGCTACTTGAATTTTTACTTCTCGATCGTTCTAGAATATTATCTGTTATGGTGAGGTATAGCTATAAATACCAGAAACCACTGCAGGAAAGCTAGTTCACCGATTTCTTCTTTTCTCGAATTAAGGGCCTGAAAAACTAAAAATGGCTGCTAAAATTGCTGTTGTAAACGGTCTAGACCTGGAAGAGGGTAAACTTTACCGTATTCTTGATATCGAGAACAAGGACGGACCCTTTGGCATTTCCACAACTGTCTATCTAGAAGACGATAAAATGGTATATCTCCCTAAAAGGATGACCAAAACCGAGGCAGAAGTGGCTACCATACGTTGCAGTCAATTAGGCCTTGTCCGTACTGGCAAACATTTTGTAGAGAAATACAGATGCACTACCCCTATTTTAGAGATTTTGAAGTTCTGGTGAGTTTTTTTATATTATATCAATTCACTATTCATTAGCCCATTCTTTTTTCAGATGCAAACTGCCTTTTATTATAATCCCTATTTTATCGGCCCCATATCTTTAGTTTTTATTATAAATTGATATAACGTTTTAAATTGTAAACTTATTTTTGTTAATATACCTTGGGATTTCAAAATGTTTTTTTAATTTTCCCACAGCCCCATTTGAAATAAAACACAAAAATTAATTTTGAATATTTAATTAAAAAATATAGACATAAACTATTTTTTCGTCTGGGTCCGCCCAGACGATCACCCCCCTCCCATGGAGGGGGCCATGCCACAGTTCTATATGGTTCTCTGGCAGGGCATACTCCGGGTGGTAGTTATGGAAAATATATATCATCTGAAAATGCCGTAATTAGGCATATAAAAATAATTGTATTTTTTAAAATCATACCGCCTCGCCGGGAAACATCTCCCCCACCATAAATTCAATGAAATTGATGATTTGTACTGCTATAAAAGAAAACCCCGAATTAAAAAATTAAAAAATTTATAATAAAAAGAACTTACCAGACATATTTTCACGTTTGCAAGTAAACGGGTGTTCAATCTATATTTATATAAGTTTTTCCTACTATTAAAGAAATAATTTTTATGATGCATAAATATATGTCGATTTGAGTACGTACTAATTTTTCCTACTAGTAAAGAATTAATTTTTATGATGCATAAATATATGTCGATTGGAGTACGTACTAATTAATTCAAACACTAATATAATATCATCATATACGGGGCATTTTGAAAATGTAGATAATGGGCTTGTTTATTCTTTACACTGATTTTAAATACATATACGAGGCTGGTAATAACTACTCTGTTGGGATATTTTAAACGGGGTTAATGGCGGATTAGACAGCTTAACGGGGTTTTGATCCGCCTAGCCGGGGCTTGAGGGAAACGAAAAATAATTATTATATGTTCTCTTCCAAGATTAATTTTAAATATATCCCCCAAATACGTACAATCAGTTAAAATGTAGTTGGTCTTCAGCTACGTCATTGTACTAAAATATACCATTTAGGTCGAATGTTATGGCTGTTTATAGATATAATTTGTAATTTAAAGGCGTAATTTAACGGTTAAAAGTGTTTCATACCCCCTGTATACAGATCCCATTAGTAGTAATATATGCTTGCTTTTATTCGCTCACATTATACATTAATTATTTATTAAAAGGATAATTACTTTCAATGCAAAATTGCATATGTAATAGACCAACAATGTTGATGAAATTTGCATATAAAACCACTTCTACCTCGCGTTGTTACTCGATTTTATATGATCATTTTATTGAAAGATAATTAATTATGTATTCTGTTTTTATTGTGCGATTCGGTAAACATATCCTTAAACATAATAAAATTCGAAAAAGATCTTATTTTCTCCGATATGACCTTTATATATTACCATAATAGTGCATTTGACTTGAAAACTGCATATATTTCTGAAATAAAACGTTGCTAAATGATTACAGATGTCTTTTTATTTTACGCTGATTTTTTATTCCTTTAATGTAATATACCAGGGTGGTAGTATGTGATATTGTTATGTTTTAAAATTGATTGATTTTCATTTAATTATGCAATCCTGAATGGCATTCCGATAGGGTATTTATATGGATATTTTTATCAATGCGATATGGGGTGAATGCTGTTGGAAGGTTTAAGATTTGTTAATAAATTGACATCGATAATAATATATCCCTATAACCACACTTAAGGTTCTTTGTTTTACCTAGTTACTGTTGCGAACGGGTATTGCAAGATGGCCTAAGCGTATTTTCTTAAATTTTCAGTATTGGAACGGCGGTGTTGCCGTTTCGACAATTTTTATGTTGAATAAGGGGAAATATTGATTTGGCAACGCCATTAGTACTGGTTTGTCGATAAAATGGTGAAGGCATTATAAAAGCTAGGTTTACCGCCATTTTGTCATCATCGCCACACTTAGGTTTGTTAATAAATTGGTGAAGGCAATATTTGCTGATAGGGGCTTCTGGTTGCATAAGTTCAGGTAGTATCCAGATGGCGGGGGTGTGCGCGAACGTAATTATAGATGGCGCCTGAAAATGCTGCTTGCCAAAAGGACATACTAGATCCCCGGTTGTCTAATTACATGCCACGCGGTCTCTAACAATGTTCATTGATGACATGTTATGGCGCATGCATACTGCAACAGATGTAGCAATATTATGTAGACAAAAACATGTTGCCGCCATTTGCCCATCGTCTCCACACTTGGGTCCTTTGTTCCACCTATACGTTATAATTGGCGGGTTCCCCATATTTTTAGCTTATCAACATTGATCAACTCTTTTAATCTATATGCTCTCGTAGCGTATTTTGCAAGGCTTTGAGGTTCGGCCCCAGAGGATTATGGTTCAAATCCCGCCGAGGACAAAAACTTTTTTTCTGTTATTATTATATTTTAAAATATTTTAACTGATTTACAACGTCATACCTACCATCGCGGTAAACAAGATATGAAAAGCAGGTGGCGCTACAGGTCTCAAGATAACAGGTACGTACATCTCTCCCCGTTAGGTGGCACCCCTACAATGATGTTACTATATAATCGGGGTAACGCGTGATCTGGGTTCCGTTGGGACAAAAGTTAGGTTAGAATAATGTGTGGGGGGTTAGGTGACAGCAGTGGAGGGTTCCACACAGGTCAATAGGGCCCTATATTACCGGCATCGAGCAGTTATGACGTCACTCACTAGGTGGCGATAGTAGCTGGGTTCCACTTAGGTTAATAGAGGATGGTGGCTTCCAGGAAAAGTGCCACGCCCTAAAATGGCCCGAAAAATGCAGATTTCAGGGCAATGTTATTTCTTATGGAGTTTTGGGTTGAGGGTGGTACTGCTATTCTACTGTGTTCCCCGTGCTTTATTTTACTCCTCATTCACTCCTTTTGCCCCAAGAATATACTACTATTATCTCCTGGATCGGCCCATGCAATTATCATGTCCCCCATGCATGGACCGTTCCAAATTTCTACAAAATTTTCCGGCATCATATACGGTGGGTAACCCTCCGAAAATAAGCACACAAACTAAAAGGACGTAATTAGAAAATAAAATAAAAATATTGCTAAAACTTACTGGTATACCCGGAAACATCATCTCAGCAAGCTGCTGAATATAATTCATCTGATACACTGAGCGAAATATCGAGTTGACATAACTCAAATATGGGTTATCCCAGACCGACGCGTGTTGCTAATAGGGGACAGCTCAGACCTCTGAGTTACGGCAACTAAACCGAAGAGATTGCATCAAATCACTGTTCATGAGTTATAGTAGCCCTGAACATGAGTTGTTTTAGCTACCTAGCTTAGCTAATCGTAACTGGGTTTGACGAACACATGCGACGTGGGCTGAAGCAATTCATTATTTAGGCTGCCAGAAACCAATATAGGAGTTGTGATGCGTCACTACTAGGGCTAGATTAACTCATGATTCGAGCTATCAAAACTGGACCTTTCAGTTCTAGCTTACTTAATGACTATAGATTTAATATGTCCTAAATGTTGGCAGGAAATCTCAATAGAGCCAAGAAACACAAGGAATATTTAATAATATGTACTTTAATTAACAAACACTTGTTACGAAAACACATGCTAGGTTAACTGACATTACTGACATAAGTGACATCTAACAACATATGATAAACGTCAAGTGCAAAGGAACTACTCTATAAACGAATAAGGTTTGGTACTTTAAATATATTCCAACACTAAAATTGGATTATTCTCATTATCACGCACCTGTATGAGAACAAACTCTGAACAAAAATAAAAAAAACATCCCTCCGATCAACGATTGCGCGGATAGCAAGTCCAGTTATGTGGTCCATGATGACGCGACGTGCACCAGATACTAATAACAATGGGACGAAGTTACCGCGCTAAATCGGCACGAGCGTGAATTCGGAACTTTCCGTGACTTTTCGACTGATGATTTACTCTCGACATGAGTTTTTAGAGCACTATTTGCGACTTATTCCAACTCAAAATAATTTAACACATGGTAATGAGTTAAAATAATGCACGTCTGGGTCAAAACGGCACTTTAAAATCAGTTTGTAAGTTTTCCCAATCCAAAAACTGAGTTCAGGTAACTCATAAAATGGTTACAAAATGAAGGATTGTGGTAATCCCAAATGTGTTTAAAATGTTGATATTTGTGTGTTGAGGCGAACCACAAGAAGCTGAGTTATTGTAGCGTTTTTAAATGAGTTGTGATAATTCGTAGGCTCAGTTTGAACAACATATAATCGTGCGTTAAAGTAGCTCTAATTCTTCAACCCACGTCATTGGTAAATCCATTTTTGTCAGTGTACATAACTAAAAAATTATTCAAAATAAAACTTGAACAATGCACTATAAAATAGAACTTACATGCAGACATGGTCTTTATATTTTTATCTGAAAATACCTTAATTAGGTATATACACATAATTGTATTTTTTAAAAACATACCGCCTCGCCGGGAAAAACCTCTCCCACCAGAAATTCTAAAAAATTAATAATTTGTTCTGCTACTATAAAAGAAAAAACCCTGAATTAAAAAATTAAAAAATTTTAATAATAAAAGCACTCACCAGTCGACATTATTTCACTTTTACCATTAAACGGGACTTCAATCTCTATTTATATAAATTATTCCTACTAGTAAAGAATTAATTTTTATAATGCATAAATATAGGTCGATTGGGGTACGTCCTAATTAATTCAAGTTAAACATTAACACTAATATAATATCGTCATATACAGGACATTTTGAAAATGTAGATAATAGGTTTGTTTATTTTTGCACTGATTTTAAATACATAAATATAGTATATACGAGACTGGTGATAACTACTCTGTTGGGATATTTTAAACGGGGTTAATGACCGATTACACAGCTTAACGGGGGTCTTGACGGAAACGGAAAATAATTATTATATTTTCTCTTCCAAGATTAATTTTAAATATATCCCCCAAATACGCACAATCAGTTAAAATGTAGTTGGTCTTTAGCTATGCCATTGTACTAAAATACACCATTTAAGCTGAATGTTATGGAAGTTTTATAGATATAATTTATAATTTAAAGGTGAAATTTAAAGGTTATAAGTGTTTCATACCCCCTGTATACAGATCCCATTAATTGATTTTATTCGTGCACATTACGCAATAATTATTTTATTAAAAAGTTAATTACTTTAAATACAAAATTGCATTTAAAGCGATCGGCATACAATGTTGCTAAAATTTATATAAAATATCAATTAACCAGTTATATTAAATACGCTAATAAGGTAAAATAATACCAATTAGGCCGCGTGTTGTGATCCAATTTTATCTAATTATTTTATTGAAAGATAATTAATTATGTATTCTGTTTTTTATTGTACGGTTCGGTAAACCTGTCCTTAAAGTCGTTTTTCACGGTGAAGATGTACTTATTATAATTCAGAAAATGTCTTATTTTCACCGATATGACTTTTATATATTGCTATAATAGTGGATTTGACTTGAAAACTGCATATATTTCTGAAATAAAACGTTGTTAAATAATTACAGATATGTCTTTTTATTTTACGCTGATTTTTTTATTCCTATAATGTAATATATACCAGGATGATAGTAAGTGATATTATTATGTTGTGAATAAAAAAGTTTTAAAATTGATTGATTTTTATTTAATTATACAATCATGAATGGTATTCCGCTAGGGTGTTTATATGGGTATTTTTATCAATGCGATGTGGGGTGAATGCTGTTGGGATCAGGGGTGATAAAATAGGGGAATGATGAGTGGAAACGTATTACAATTAGGGAATTATATTATAAACAGGTGTGTGAAGAAACAGGGGATAGTTGGGTGATTATAACAGGGTCTGTTGCGGGAGCAGGGGGGGTGTTGAACAGGGTCTGTTGGACAGGATCTGTTGGAAACGGGGTCTGTTGAACTGGTCTGTTGAACACAACGGGGTGGCATTCCCGTGTAGATGGGGGCATCCCTGCACCCCAGAGTTATTAATAAATTGATGGAACCCTGGTTCAGTTTAAGGTTTAAGATTTGTTAATAAATTGGTGTCGATATGTTATATATAGAACTGTTTTCTAATTTCAAATCAGATAACGAAAAAAGATGCCACTCTAAAATGGTTTTGCTTTGAAATTTCGTTTTTCCATAAAAATCGAATGGGGGCTCAAAGGGCCACGTTCACGTCGTGCCCCTGTTTAAACGGAGAGCCCTTTTCACACATTTTTATGTATTCAAATTTGTTATAATTTTACGTCTGAGGACTTGTTAGTAACGATGTGGATTATTTTTATTTGTGTGTCGCTTGAAAACCAAAAGCGCCTGTAGTTGAGTTTTGGTATTATTAGGCTAAATTCTAATCACCCTGTCGATAAGTTCCTAATAATAATCATAAGGATTTATATTATTTTATACGAGGTTGGTAATAAGTTTGTTCTTGTTGGTATAATATATTTAGTTCTAGAGCATATAAATTATATTTTTTACGCTATTTAAGATGTCACTGAGAGGTTTTTCAAAAATTTAAAAAGAATATTTAGAGTCTTTAGTACTTGGAATTTAAATATAAATTACATTTATGTCTTAATTCCTAATGCAGTGGGACCTGTACAACGCACAAAACAGATACTGAGCCCCTACGTAATGGCTTGTGATTGTGTCTTTCGGTAATATTTGCAACTTAAAACATAGTCACTAGTCAAAATGTTGGGTTCTTTAACATCATCAAATGTTTGCAGAAAATACAATGTGTTTAGTAGTGATAGTTGACCGTTTGTTTGAATAATTTTTAGCACGAGATCTTTGACGCTTATTGATATTTAACAGTAATAATGTATAATTTTCTTCTTCATGAAACATACAGTGTGGCTTATAATTTACACATTTAATGGCTTTGTTTATATGATCAGTTGTTTATAACATTGTGTTAAATGTGTTCTTGAAAGGCCACAATTTCATCGTGAATATATATTTTAGGGAATTTGTGGGGGATCTGGGAGGTCTTTGTATACTTACTTTATATCTTCCCTGTATAGATTTTTGTATAAAATTATGCAAGTAATTTTTATGTGTTCAAAGAAATGCATTTTTGCATATAAATGACACAATATATTGTTGTAAATTACCAGTAGCCAATTAGCATAAATAAATCATTATCTAGAAGCCTCGTGTGTAGCTGACGATCTACATAATGATGCTACATTTTTTGCTTTTAATGATTATTAAATAATATTGGTATTCTTGTGAATCCTAAATAAAGCAAAACACCCGAAGTCACTACTTTAACTTGTCTTGGTTAGCTAGCTGTCCAAACTTTGCTAGCTTCCTAAATGATTTTAAACAATTGGTAATTTTCTATAATCGTTAATTCGTATGCAATCATTCTTTAGTTAGACTGATAAGTTTTTGGTTATAATAATAAGATAATTTATTTTTAATACTGTACATGGTAAAATGTTCCTTTTTTATACAAAACTACTTTTAATACAGTGTATGTAATGTATTGTTTGGTGTATACCTATATATTTTTTTGGTAATAAATTTGTTTGATGTACTTAACTATTTTGTTTTTATTTTCAATTTATGTTTAAGGGGGATAAACGTCTTTGTTTCTTTATCGGGGTTGTTTTCTGTAACAGAGAGGCCAACAGGGTCCGTTCCAGGTCATCAGGCCAACAGGGTCTGTTGAACAGGGCTGTTCAGGCCAACAGGGTCCGTTCCAGGTCATCAGGCCAACAGGGTCTGTTGAACAGGGCTGTTCAGGCCAACAGGGTCTGTTGAACAGGCCAACAGGGTCCGTTCCAGGTCATCAGGCCAACAGGGTCTGTTGAACAGGGTTCATAATACGTTTAATCTGATTCCACACAGAGCAGTTTATATTACGATACTTTTTTTGTTAAATCTGATGTCTTTGTTTTTAATTATCAGCTAAAAGACTTGACGCTTCGGCTAATTACTGATTTTTAGTTTATACTATCTATCTATAAGAAACGTTGCAGCCCTTTCGGGGTAAATGATTGTAAAATAATATTGAAAGCTGATGCTTGCGTTGCATAACAGATAGGTGAATGCACAAGATTGTTAATATTTTCCTACGCTTATAATATTTATTTTTTTGTGAAACACTGGTTGCCTAACTTCAGGTAGTACTCAGATATCAATTAGTTTGTTTTACTAAGTATATGAAACAGCCTGGTTTACCCTAATTTTGTACATTATAACCATAATATCACCATAATCCCACTTAAGGACCTTTTGTTCCAGCAATCTGTTCAGATGTGTCCCCGTGGTTTCACGTTGTCGAAGATTGTTTAACAGTTTTAAGGTATATGCTCCCGTAGCGTATCTCGCAAGGCTTTGAGGTTCGACCCCAGAGGTTTATGGTTCAATTCCCGCTGACTGCACAAACTTTTTTTCTGTTATTATTTATTCATTATGTTGTTCAATATTGATTATTTAGATAGATGTTCAGGTTAGGTACTGTTGTGGTATTCGCCACGTGGAAATCGGCTATAAAGAGCGCGATTTCGCTGGGAATAGTCAGTCCGTACAGAACCATAGAGCGACAAGCACCTATTCCCATAGTTGAGCATTTGTTCCGGCTTTAAAATCTGTATAAGTCTTTTTCTTTGGACGACCATCGCCAAGTAAAATTGCCAGTCGAACTCGGAACTGCCGAGCACCTGGGTATGTCAAGGCGGCATACGTGAACCTGAAGATTAAAGCAGAGCGTAGCTGAAGAAGCACCGGTGGAAGGACGCCGTAGTCGAGCCCGATACTGTGAGGAAACAGTGGTTCCTAGCTGATCCGCGGCGTTTGTACCAAGGTACAAGCCAGACCGAAACTTAATTTTAAGAAGGCCAAATACGATCACCAGCCATCGCCGACGTTGCCAACATTGGATGACCCATGCCATAACCGTAGCAGCCGACGCCATCGCCAGGGAAGCGTATACAACACTCTACCACCTGGGCATAACCTGCACCAGGTCGGCAGAAGAAGAAAACTTAGCGGCAAACGAATTTTGAGAAGACTAACTACGATCACCGGTCATCGCCGACGTTGCCGACATTGGATGACCCATGCCATAACCGTAGCAGCCGACGCCATCGCCAGGGAAGCGTATACAATAAACCACCACCTGGGCATAACCTGCAGCAGGTCGGCAAGACGTGAAAACTGCGAGGAAAAAATACTTTGAGGAAGAATAGTACGTGAATTAGCTCCAGCTGAAGTTGCCAGCCCTAGACGGACTGTGCCACCACTGTAGTAGCTGACGCCATCGCCGAAGAGGCGTTTATAACAGTTTCCCACCTGGGCATAACCTGCACCAGGTCGGCGAAGAAGTAAAACCCAACGGCAAACCGAATTTGAAATAAAAATACTACGAAAATCGACACAGCCGGCGCTGCCAGCATTGGACACACAGTGCCACACCTGCAGCAGTCGACGCCATCGCCAGGAAGGCGCATACAAGAAGCTACCACCTGGGCATAACCTGCACCAGGTCGGCAGAACGTAAAAAACACGTGGCAAAAAGTGTAATGGCCGAGAATATGGCATTATACCACGAAACCCCTCCAGCCCGGACGGCCGAGGACGACGGCGAACACAACATGCTCTCCACCACCGAGGCCGACCCCAGAAAAGTACCTGGGGCGGTCTCAAACTGCCCTGCACAGATCGCCGCCCCTGAGACGACGACTGACGCTAGCCGCGCAACTTCCAGGGATAAGCCCCTTGAAGAAGGAAGCAAAGGCGAATTGTGCCAGGACATGGCGC
Organism: Polydrusus tereticollis; assembly: GCA_963920685.1. NCBI lineage: Eukaryota > Metazoa > Arthropoda > Insecta > Coleoptera > Curculionidae > Polydrusus > Polydrusus tereticollis. The sequence goes on from OY987334.1 coordinate 27,433,670, forward strand.
CCAACTAGTTGACTCACTCAGGCGATAGGAGTGAAAAAGAACCCACTAACTGAGTTAGGTCCTTTGGGCCTAAGCTATCGTTGAACGTTGACAACCCGACCTGCTGAACGCCTTGCAAATAACATCAGAGCAGAGCGAAAAGTGTGGGGAGGCTTGAATTTGGGTCGAATATCATAGACAAGAACTGATGAGGACAGAATTGTTAAGTCAGATGGACCAAATATTGAACAGTCATTGTGCAGGGACGACTATCAAGGGGACCTCCTATGGAGGGATGAGAATCACCATTCGTGGATTTTCTCGTCACTAGCTCTCCTCCATGGAGAGGGATCTTTTGAGACGACGCATGGAGCACGCTGTGAATGAATAGATGAAGACCGGACCACGGCCCCTCAGACCGAGGTCGCCGGGACGATGCTAAGGAAGAAGAAAGTGAAGAAATGAAGAATTATTGTTATGTTAGTTGTTAGTAGTTGTATTAGTTGTTAAGTTTTGTATTTGTTGAAAGAATGTTTGTATTGTAAATGGTGTATGATCATGCCAGATGGGCATGGTCAAATAGATCACCAGTGACAAAGGCTCTTGAGGGTGGGGGTGTTTTGGAACTCGATCTTGGGAAACGGCTATAAATAGCGCGTTTCTCAAGACAGAGCTCAGTTGGTGTCGTACCTTGCAAGTGGCAAGACGTGCTGGGCCTTTGTCACTGGCTAAAAGCGGCATGGAGGTTGTTTCATTTGGGGGGAAGTCCCTTGGGAAACCTCAAGTAGTTAAGTTTGGCGTGCTGATGTAGCACCGGTGAAGGGCGCCGTAGTCGAACCCGATACTGCGAGGGTGCAGTGGTTCCTAGCCGTTCCGAGGCGTTCGTACCCAGTGTACGGGCAGGTCCGAAAGAAGAAATATAGAAAAAAAGAAGATGAATCAATTTTAACGTGTGGATGCCAGCAACGTATGAATGGGACCTTCAGTCAAGAGCTTTCCACCTGGGCATAATTCGCGCCAGGTCGGCAACCTGGTGGTGTGCGACGGATACCGACATGGCCGACGGTGCCGCTATTGGATTGGAGGCGCGCCGGACGCCATCGCCCTGGGGGACGTGTACGAAGGGTTGGACCTGGGGCATACCCTGCTCCAGGTGGAGAAGCGAAGAAAACCGAGTGGCGAAGAAGAATCAAGGAAGAATAAAGTTAATGAAGTACAAAACCGCCGATGCCAGGACTGGATGACGGGTGCCAGTCCTCCAACGTCGAGTGCCACTACGGAGAAGACCTGTACGAGTGTATGCCACCTGGGCATAACCTGCACCAGGTCGGCAAGAAGCCAAAACCACGTGGCAAGATGATTTAAAGTTAATGAAGGGCGAAACCGCCGATGCCAGGCCTGGATGACAGTTGCCAGTCCTCCAGCGTCGAATGCCAATACCGAGAAGACCTGTACGAGTGTATACCACCTGGGCATAACCTGCACCAGGTCGGCAAGCAGTACAAACCACGTGGCAAAACGAATTAAAGATGATTTAAAGTTAATGAAGTGCGAATCCGCCGATGCCAGGCCTGGATGACAGTTGCCAGTCCTCCAGCGTCGAGTGCCACTACCGAGAAGACCTGTACGAGTGTATGCCACCTGGGCATAACCTGCCCCAGGTCGGCAGCGAAGAAGCCAAGCGTGGCAAGAAGCGAAATAGCCAAAAATATGGCTTGGCAACGTGAAATTCCGCCAGCCCAGACGGCAGAAGGCGAAGATGCTCTCTACTACCGAGGCCGCCCCTAAGCCGCTGCTTGGGTGCGGTTTCAAACTGCCCTACACAATATGCCGCCCCTGAGAAAACGACTGTAAGCTAGCCGAGGTACTAAGAACTTCCAGGGATAGGCCCCTCGAAGGAGGAAGCGAAGGCATCATTGTGCCAGGACATGGCGCCCAACTCGTTGACTTACTCGAAACACAAGAGTAACAAAGAACCCTGTGACGACGTTAGGCCCTTTGGCTTAAACGATCGTAAATCATTTGAATACCTACCCATGGAGTGCCCAGCTTTCAATACTAGAGCAAAGCGCCGATTATGGGAGGAGAAGTACAGTGTAGACGTGGAGATTCGTAGCGAGTCTGAAGAAGACTCGGATGATGAGTCCGAAGATGCGTCAAGCGACGAACAAATACCATGTAACCAGGAAGCTTCGGTTATGTTAAGGAAAATTCAGAGAAAACTGTCAAAAAGTGAAATGCCACCTGAAGAACGACGGTTGCCACCTACCCTGGATGAAGAACTAAGAAGGCCAAGCTATGAGGACAAGCCTAGAGGTCCGGCGCTGCCACCGTTAAGTCGGCAAATTCCGCCAACTCAAAGGGGAGTCCGGCATAGGCAAGGATATGAAGAGAGAATTAAAGAAATGGTGTTACCACCGTTAAATGAGCAGGCAGCAGAACCAGGACAAGATTGGCAAGCCATAGAAGCATTGAGATGGAAGACTATGGAGGGTTTAAGCCCAATCTATAGGACAGTTGATAGACAAGCCCAGGAGAATGACGTCAGCACCAGCGCCCAAATTTGCAGGTACCGATACGGAGGACCCGGTGCTATTTTTAAAACACATGAAAGAATATTGTATAGAAAACGGAGCGCCGGCGTACCAATGGACGGACCTGGCAATAAGACAGATGACCGGACAAGCAGCCATCCGGATGAAGATTTATGCAGGAGGGCAGATTACTTGGAAGCAGTTGCAAGAGGCAGTGCTTAGGGCATATAATAATAGCGAGTGTGTGAATCACTTACGCGCGGAACTATATGGCCAGGACCAAGCTAAAGGAGAAGGTGCGGAGGCATTTTTGATTCGCAAGAGACAAATTTGTCAACGAATAAATCCGAGATGGCAGGAGGAGGAAGTGGTACCGCTGTTGCTGAGCAGATTAAACGGTCCGTTGCGAGCTGCGCTACGTACTTGGAATTGTCAAAGCACAGAAGAACTATTAAACGCTGCAATTACGGTGGAACGGGATTGGAAAAGTTCCGAGGTGTACACCGCACCCAGAGTGAATATTAACACTCAAAATAGCAGGGATAATGGGGAAACTAGACAGTTCCAGTACCGAAATTATCAAGGCGGTCAAGACTACTATAGGCCGCAGTACAGTAGAGGACCTCAACAACAACAAGGTCAGGCGCAAGCACCAAGTAGGCCACAGTACAATAGAGACGGTCCAGAAGAAGGTAGAAGGCCTCAACAACAAGGTCAGGCGCAAGCACCAAGTAGGCCACAGTACAATAGAGATGGTCCAGAAGAAGGTAGAAGGCCTCAACAACAGGGAGGTCAGGCGCAAGCACCAAATAGGCCGCAGTACAGTAGGACGTGGGAGAGACGTGAGAATCCGAATCCAAACAGACAACAAGCGAGCGTGGTTAAACCAAAGAAGCTAAAGTTTGTGTTCCCAGATGGGTCACCAGTAGAAATGCCTGGTACTAACAAGCATGGAGCAATGATTATGCGTGCCATGCAATACCAAATTGATCATCCTTCGCAAGGATCAAACTATAAGCGTCAAGCGTTAAAAGATGGAATGTGGTACGCGTTGCATGCGGATGATGAAGATTACGACCAGGAACTCCTGCGTAAAGAGTGTGGAATACAAGAAAGAAATAGAGGAGAAGATACGTCAGAAGAAGAAGAAGAAATAGAGGACCCAGAAAAGATGCTATTTAACTTCCGAAGCAATGACTATATTTCTTGCGTAGATGACTTGGCAGATCCAGAAAACCGACACCCGGTTCAATCGACAAGCGGGACTATTGGCAGTTTACCAATAGAAGTGCTAATCGCCAGTGAAGATAGCGAGGAAATAGTCAGTGATTCTACTACGACTGACGATGATACGGTGACAAATGAGGAATCGCCGATGACGGAGATCCGTAGAGACCGGAAACAACTCCGACGGAAGAGACGGCTTAGACAGCGTCCAACCTCACCCCTAACTTCGGACTCGGAAGAGGACGTAAGATATAATAAAAGGATGTGTACAGCATTGGTGCAAGCAGAAAACAAAGAATTTGCAGCAAATCAGCTGTTACGACAAATAGAACAAGCTAAATGCAGAGCTTTGGAGCCACCGGACGTGATCCAAAAAGACGTAGCGATTAAGGATGAAGTATTGGAACCACCAGACGTGGGCCAAGAGGTCGAGTTCGATGTAATCTCGCCACCTCCGGATTTTGAAGATAAAATTGAAATCAAAGAAGAAGAACTGTTCGATTCAACGGCCGCCACAGCTGCAGGGTGTGATCAACCGAGTGCAGAGTTAGCAAAAGCAAAGGAACCGGCGTTGACGGACCTACAATTAAGAGATGGGCAAGAAGACCGAAGGTCAAGAGAATTATATAGGGTGGACGGTAGTCGCGGTGAAACGTACGCCACTACCAGCATCCAACCCGTTTGCGGCGTTTGTGGAGCCACCTGTGACGGACTTGTACTTGTGTCCTCCAAGCTTGGAGACCCAGTATGACCAACAAGGTGTTCCCTGGAGATATGTGCCCACCAGAGTTCCCGCACAGATCCAACTCCATAGCCAAAACCGTGAAATCCCTGAAATTCCGGCCCCTCAGCCCGAGGTCGCCGAGGTACCATTGAGGCAGCCCAAGAAGAAACCACCAGACGTGGAAGAAACTACGGCCCCTCAATCCGAGGTCGCCGTCCCAGTCTTGAGGCAGCCAAGCGAGAAGCCACCTGAAGCCTCCGAGGAGTCCCCCAGGTCACTAGAGAGCTACCCACAGGAGGCCTATACCAGGTCACCTGGAGGAGAGCCACCCATTGACGACATCGCCATGGAGGTTGAGAAATCGCCTCGAACCAGGGAAAAAGAAAAATCGTCCTAAAGAAGAGAGTGATTTTAAATATGTTTATTGTTGTTTTTGGACTTAGTTCTTAGTTTCTATTGTTGTTTTTGGACTTAGTATTAGTTTTATTGTTGTTTTGGATTTAAATAGTTTTAAGATTTTGATATTATAAATAACAGTATAGTCGTACTAGATGGGTACGATTAAAATAAACATACCGTAACAACTGCTCTTAAGGGGGGGGGGGTGTTGTGGTATTCGCCACGTGGAAATCGGCTATAAAGAGCGCGATTTCGCTGGGAATAGTCAGTCCGTACAGAACCATAGAGCGACAAGCACCTATTCCCATAGTTGAGCATTTGTTCCGGCTTTAAAATCTGAAAAGTCTTTTTCTTTGGACGACCATCGCCAAGTAAAATTGCCAGTCGAACTCGGAACTGCCGAGCACCTGGGTATGTCAAGGCGGCATACGTGAACCTGAAGATTAAAGCAGAGCGTAGCTGAAGAAGCACCGGTGGAAGGACGCCGTAGTCGAGCCCGATACTGTGAGGAAACAGTGGTTCCTAGCTGATCCGCGGCGTTTGTACCAAGGTACAAGCCAGACCGAAACTTAATTTTAAGAAGGCCAAATACGATCACCAGCCATCGCCGACGTTGCCAACATTGGATGACCCATGCCATAACCGTAGCAGCCGACGCCATCGCCAGGGAAGCGTATACAACACTCTACCACCTGGGCATAACCTGCACCAGGTCGGCAGAAGAAGAAAACTTAGCGGCAAACGAATTTTGAGAAGACTAACTACGATCACCGGTCATCGCCGACGTTGCCGACATTGGATGACCCATGCCATAACCGTAGCAGCCGACGCCATCGCCAGGGAAGCGTATACAATAAACCACCACCTGGGCATAACCTGCACCAGGTCGGCAAGACGTGAAAACTGCGAGGAAAAAATACTTTGAGGAAGAATAGTACGTGAATTAGCTCCAGCTGAAGTTGCCAGCCCTAGACGGACTGTGCCACCACTGTAGTAGCTGACGCCATCGCCGAAGAGGCGTTTATAACAGTTTCCCACCTGGGCATAACCTGCACCAGGTCGGCGAAGAAGTAAAACCCAACGGCAAACCGAATTTGAAATAAAAATACTACGAAAATCGACACAGCCGGCGCTGCCAGCATTGGACACACAGTGCCACACCTGCAGCAGTCGACGCCATCGCCAGGAAGGCGCATACAAGAAGCTACCACCTGGGCATAACCTGCACCAGGTCGGCAGAACGTAAAAAACACGTGGCAAAAAGTGTAATGGCCGAGAATATGGCATTATACCACGAAACCCCTCCAGCCCGGACGGCCGAGGACGACGGCGAACACAACATGCTCTCCACCACCGAGGCCGACCCCAGAAAAGTACCTGGGGCGGTCTCAAACTGCCCTGCACAGATCGCCGCCCCTGAGACGACGACTGACGCTAGCCGCGCAACTTCCAGGGATAAGCCCCTTGAAGAAGGAAGCAAAGGCGAATTGTGCCAGGACAGTACTTGGGTTTGGGTACTATTGAGAGCGTGGTATGTCATCTCTCCTCCGCTAGGTGGCGCCTCTACAATTAATCATTTACAGTTACGTACTAAAGGGGATTTGGGGGGGGGGGGGGCTCCGCGGGTACTTGGGTTCCATGGGTATACTGTTAGGTTAGAATCTTCAAATAATGGGGCCCCCTTAGGTTGGTAATACCAGGGGGGCACCACTTAGGTTAATACGGATCTGGAAAATGGCGATAAAAATGCAGGTGTTTAAAACTCATCAACAGCTTGTCACAATAAATTATTAATTTGTTTTTTTCCATGGCCAACTTGGAACTTGTAATTTAGGCGAAAACATGATGGAAAGGATATGAAATGCCGTTCGAAGCTTATCCACGGCTGAAATTGAGGCAAGAGGCAAGTGTGTTTTTCACTGAAAGAAGGATAACTAAGAGCTTAGGAAGTGACGGAAAATATTTTAAACATTTGTAATTATTGTTGTCTTGCTAAATTGCTAATTGTTTCTAGATTTAAGATTTGTGCACTTTATCATAATCTCATTTCATAATATTCATATTTTATTCAGTGTTATTGATGTTTCTTTGACTCGTTAAACTTTTATTATAAATTTTATAGTTTATTAAACAGTAGGCCATGAAATTAGTTGTTATCTTGCTTATTAGGGGTATACCGGGTGCCGGTAAATGGAAACTGTATCATTTTTTAAAGAAAAATCAAAATAACTTTTAAACCCCTGGTGATATCGATTTGCGGTTTGGACTAATCGTTCCCTATGCAAATTGTCCCCTATTACTACCGAAAAAAATTATACCATCCAATTTGCAAATACCGAGAAAAATAAAAAAATAAGTTAGATTGAATAACAGCGCCATCTTAAAATTGTATCAGAATCATTTATTTAAACTCCAAGGAATTCCCTTTCAAACAAGTCCAAGTTATAGAAAATCCGTTGAAGGATAACGACATAATGACAGTTTTTGAAAAATGTCCTAAAGGCTTCCCCCACTCCTTTATTAGGCGAGATTCAAAAAAATAACAATAACAAAAGTTGTAGTAAACAATCTACTGATTTTAATTATTTATTTGCTTTTCTACGGTTGTGGCATTTTTTGCCGTAAAATGAACTTTAAAAAATAAATAAGCCGTTACGCCCTCTTGCGGCAATTTCCGAAACTTAAAATTATTTTTAATGAATTTCTCTTGGCAGTTTTTACGATGAGAGCTTTTTTTTCAGATCTGTGGGACGTATCGTTTCCGAGATATGGCCGCTCCGTATCCTTATCCGGACACCCTGTATATTTTAGTAGATTGATTTAAAAAATTCTATAGAAACTTACCAAACTTTGGATTTGATGTGTGGTTTCGAACAGTGGGTTTAATTTGAGGTTTTTCTTCAGCCTTTTTACAAACAGTTTTCACATGACGCTTTAAATTATCTATCCTTAAAAACGTTTTCTCATAAAATGGACACTCAATGGTCATTTTCACTACCTTCTAGTAAACGATGCAATGAAAAAATTAAAACTAGCATAGGTTAAATACATAGTATGATGAGAAGAGGGGGGAATGTTAAAATGAACTAACAAACTCATCGAAAAGCTGGTTTAGGCGCATAAAATTTTGCTGTTGTCGGTTTGCTGCCGAACTTTCGATGTAATCCAAATAAAAACGAAGTGATTTTAATTTTGCCAAACTTTTTAATGAAATATTATTAGACTTACTTTTGTTAAATTTAGGTTCAGCTGATGGCTGTGGTGGTGTTTTTGGAACATATGAGTCATCGTCACTTGAAATATCTTCGTATGTTGATAAATTTTGAGTTGGACTATTTATTGGGGAAATTATGAGATTATTTGAATATATTCCCAAATAATCGTTAATTATAGGCAAATTATTGTCTTGAGTGTAAACCATGTCGCTATTGTCTGGTTCGTCATCTGTAAAAAGTGAGTCTATGTTCATGTTGTCCAAATTTGTCTCGCTTATGGGAGAATAATCTTGCAATAAGTTTGTGTCAATTGAATTTAAGTCGATTGGATCTGTTGGTATTTCACCAAAGGCTTCAGAAAATGTTATTTTTGTGAGGTCTGTATTGTCAGTATCACTTTTTTGAAAAACTAAGTATTCTTCTAAAATATTTCTGATAGAACTTAAATTTTGTTCACTATTTTGCTCCATTTTAGTAAATTTTTATATTCACTTAGTTTGAGATTCAGTTTTCGATAAGTTGGTTGCACACTAGAGTTTTCGCCACTAACGTATTTGTTCTCACACTTACTACTATTCACAAAGACGACTCAACAAAAATTAGAAATCATAGGGAAATGTTGGTAGGATGGCTTTTATAGAAACAAGAGTGGGCTTGGTTGGGTGTGACTAGTCTCTGTAACGCCCTGCTCTTCTGTCCCTGCCCAGTTCTTCGATCTCTGCCCACCAAAGTAAGATAAAAGCATACAGTTTAGCAACTGTTGTCGAAAATTTGAGTTTGCTGAGTTAAAGTTAGAGAATATTAAAGTAAAGTGTGTTAAAATGGAAAATGTGCCGATGGATATCGAGTTAATAGCACCACCATTTGACTATACCGAGTTCAGTGAAGACAATTTTGAAGCATCATTTCACCACATGCAAAGAGAAGATGTGAATAATGTTGCGATAGTTGAAGTTGAGTCAGGAGACGAACATATAGAGCTTGACGTTGAAGACGATGCGGCTAGCATTAATATGGCTATGGTTAGTTCACCACAACAAACTAATTATTTGGAAAAAGTGTTTTGTGTTAGTCAAAGTTACATTATTGTGCGAACATCCAGGGTAAATACGTTGTGTCATTTTTGTGATTACATTCACCAATACCTCTTAGATTCTATGTCAACACATACGCATGTAAATACACATATTAAGCGGAAATTGGGAAATTCCAACCTTGATCTACATTGCTCAATGTGTTCTAGGTCGTTGTATCAGCTTGTTTTACCAGAAATATGTTTACAGTGTAATAATGGAAATGAACACATTGAAGCTGATTGGGATACTAACATTCCCATAATCCCCTAAGAATATTTTTGTTTACAAAATTTATGTTTTAATTGAATTGTATGCCTAACTTTAATTAGTATTTGTACCATTTAAATAATATAAGTCATAGTATAGTATTTTAAATTAATGTGTATTTTTTTTGTTTTTCACAATGTGACACCTTTGTGGTGTATTTTATATAATTTTACTTGTTAACTCTAAAATAAATAAACTCACCAAATATAATTTTTTGAGAGGGGTGTTAGAGCACAAGCCATCGGTATAAGACCTTTACTTCGTTTCAAATAAACACATACAATAATATTTTTTGTTTCAATTGACTTCATTTGGTATGTATTTAAGTAACTGTGTACAATGTGACACTATTGTATAGTTTTTGTCTAATTGAGCAACTGCAAAATATATAGATAGTTGGTAGTTTTTTAAATTATAAATTTGCATATTAATATTTCTGCTTATAAGCTTCAACTTTAGCTGTGACATTTTAATAAAATATAATCTGACGTGTTACTACAGCAGTCTAAATACTTACTATTCTATAAATTAGGTGTCGAAACACCCTTGCTTTTGTCTTGCTGTTGCTAGCATAAAAAATGTAGAATGAATCTTCATTACTCTAGTTTTAAGATTTTATTATAGGTAAGGCTTGCAAATAACTTTTATTTGTAAATTAAACCACAAATCTAAATTAAATATTTTTTATTATACAATTTACATATATACAAATTAAAAACTAACCTTCATTTGTGTATAGAAACAATAAGGAAACTCAAATATAAGAAAAAAAAAACAGTTTATTCCTATAAAGAATGTTAGTGACATCAATTTTATTTAATAACACTGAAATATACTTTACACATAAATTTAAACAATTAATACTATCTAGGTGCAAAAATGTGTTTAAGGAAAGGAAACTGAAATATAAGAAAAAAAAAACAGTTTATTCCTATAAAACGAGTTAGTGTCTCCAATTTTATTTAATAACACTGAAATGTACTTTACACATAAATTTAAACAATAATAATAATATCTATGTGCTAAAATAACAAAGAAAATGAAATAAATATTATTTATTACATGGCTTAAATACTAAGTCAAGTTATTCTCAGAATATAGACAATTATTAGATATAACGAATAACCTAAATGTATAAAAATTAAACTGTATGTTAGCTATTGCTCTTTTTTTTCAGAATGGCTCTGTCAATCCAAATTTATTCAGGTACAAATATAAATTTAACACCAACAGCGCGCTACTGTCGGAGACAATAATCGGCGATTAATAGCACTCGTTGGTGGTGATAATTCATATTCGATGTCTATTATAAATGATATGCAATTCGAAATATAATGTGTCACTAGTTTTAATGCATTAAAAATAATCTTAAAACTATAAAATCAGTTTTACTACTAATGTTTGGTTGTACAATTCATGCTTAAGTTCGAGTTGAGATCTAAAAGCACTAATTAAATTCATTCGGCGTTCTATGTAGAAACTTGAGCATAAGTTTAAATTGTTAGTAATTTTAGAAATTCCTCATAACATTTGTGAGATTATTCAAATATATTTTAAATTTTCACTTTTAAACTTAATTCATAATTGTACAACATTTTAAGCTAGCTTATATACATTTGTTTTTAACCCTAACTTATATCTTGTTTGCACAATTGGACATTAATAGATCAAAGGTATGTATATCGAGTGCAAGGACAAGAATTCTTTAAAGTTATTACTTACTAGATCTGAATAAACATGCACAAATTGGTCTCACGAACAAAATCACATAGATTTAAATGCACATAACACACAAACACTTAGTTGTTCTATGATGAATGGTACGGAAGTATAGTGATGTTGTTTCCTAGGGAGCTTCACTGTGTGGAGGATATGGTACAGTCCTGCTCTGGACCTACATTCTGCTCCGCCCCTGGGTTTTCGGTTTGTTGTTGAGGTGGATCGTCAGGGTGCGGAACAGTTCTTGCTCATAGACGTGTTGCAATCCGTCCAAATACTGAAGATATGGATGTCCCCAGTGTCTGAATGCACCAAAGACACTTAACACTAAATCTGGACTTGTTAGATTCATAACAGTTGAGAACAAAGTTCTAACTTGGGTCTTGTAGTGAATGCACGCGTCTACGTTCCCAGGTAGCTCCGACGTACGTGCACCACAATTTTTTATATGCTGACGATCAGCTAGTTCGACGTAAACGTCTTTTTCTTCCTCTTCACGCAGCATTCCCCACGGCTGCACATCTTCACTCCACGACCAGAGATCCTCTTCTTCAGGCTTCGATGTTAATGCCCTTTTTGAGCCACCTACGGGGTTTGGGTCGCTTGCCACTTCTATGCCACTCGGCCGCCAGCCGGACGGAAGTTTAGAAGACCCTAACAGGTCCTGGACACCAAGCAGGCAGTTGGCATCTCGGTCTGGGCCTTTTGCCACCTCCGCAGCGTCGACGGATGAGTCATAGCTAACTCCCTGGAGTTCTGATTGTCCATTGGGCACTGAAGAAGCCATGGCATCGATGATCCAGGCCTCCAGGAAGCCGCTCGGCGAAGACGGTAGCAGCACGTCTTGCATTCGGTCTAAGACTGTTGCGAAATTTAAGGCCATGTGTCTGACTTCCAACAGCTTAGTTAAAACGTAGTTAAAATATCAAAGTTTTTATTCTAACTCTGTATAATATTTTATTTCTTAAATCTCCTTTATGTTTAAGTATTTTTTCTAACTTAAAAACACAAAATAAACAACTTTGTAACTTTTACAAAACTTTTATTCATCCGATTTACGATGTTTTATTACTGCCAGAAAAGTCCCAGATTATGCTTTAGGAAACTTTTATTTAAATACAAAAACAACTTTTAATTACTGTGAAAATATCTCATCAACTCGAGATATGACGTCATATGATGACTGCAGCTAATTTGATCTTCACTGTTTGAACCCCCGTGAATGACTGAATTAACAGAGCGCAAATTCGCTATTTATAGGAAAATCGAATACCAGAACACCCCCCCACTAAAGAGATCTAATTAGCTGTTGTCGAATGAACAACAACAACAAAATATTTACATTTTTACATTCTTACTTAACTATTTACACTTAGTACTTCTTGTTCCGGAGGATTGTCCTGGTGTTGGTCACCATCTCTCTGGCCGTAGCTCCATTTCTACTCTATGCTACGCTTTAGAACGTCTTGTTCTGGAGGATCGTCCTGGTGTTCGTCACCATCTCTCTGGCCGTAGCTCCATTGTGGTCATCACTGCGGCTCCTGGCTTGGTTCAGCAAGGACTGCAACTGTAGAGGCCACTCATCTCTTGGCATCGCTAAAATTCTGGTTTGAAACTGCTCAAACGGTATCATCGTGGAAGTCACTAATTTCTCTGCCGTGCCAACTGTTGTAATGTTGGTTGCGTGGGCAATCTTCTCTCGGTACTTCGCCACTTCTGGCATTAGCATCAATAAACTGGGTGTTTCCCATCGGCTAATCACCTCGGCTTGTACAAATTCTATTAAGGAAGCTGGGTGAATACTTCTGTGTGGTCTTGCTTCTATTAATCCACTGTATACGTCAACAGCACAGTATAGTGTTGTAAATTTACTGTGTCTGGTCCTCGATAAATTTTCTATAACTATAATCACAACTGTGCCCCACGGTTTTAACATTCCGTGGCACAGGGCATCTTCTTTGAAATGTTGACATAACACACATTGGCTGAAATGCGTGTCCACATCCTTGTCTATCATCGGCCACCATAACCATCTCTTGATTTTATCTTTCATCCCTTCACGAGTGTTGTGGCGTATTCCATGTGCCAAATTGAGTATATTCTTCCTGTGGGTCCTTGGACACCACACCGCCACTCCATCTTCCTTCTGACGCCCCACAACTCCTAAGCGGTCTACCAGCGGCACCTCAGCTCCTCTTCGGATACTTTCACGCAGGTCCCTGGCAGCCGGGTCCATTGCTTGCGCTCCAACGATCCCTAGGAGTGCGGTTATCCACCGCCCATCACCTGGGGCCTCCTTCTCCAATTTGCCATGTAGCCACAAGACTGTTTCCCTATCTACTTCCTCCTGATGAGACACCACTTCAGGCACGTCATATTTCTTCAAAATTTCTTCTTCGTCATTAAAATTCTTCAAAACTTCCTCCTTAACATTAATTTGGGTCTTTGACCTAGGCGCATCGAAGGGCTTTAAGTCTTCCTTGCCTTTAACGGTCTTTTGCTCGGGCGCCATGTAGTGAATGCACGCGTCTACGTTCCCAGGTAGCTCCGACGCATGCGCACCACAATTTTTAATATGCTGACGATCAGCTAGTTCGACGTAAACGTCTTTTCCTTCCTCTTCACCCAGCATTCCCCACGGCTGCACATCTTTACTCCACGACCAGAGATCCTCTTCTTCAGGCTTCGATGTTAATGCCCTTTTTGAGCCACCCACGGGGTTTGGGTCGCTTGCCACTTCTATGCCACTCGGCCGGCAGCCGGACGGAAGTTTAGAAGACCCTAACAGGTCCTGGACACCAAGCAGGCAGTTGGCATCTCGGTCTGGGCCGTTTGCCACCTCCGCAGCGTCGACGGATGAGTCATAGCTAACTCCCTGGAGTTCTGATTGTCCATTGGGAGATCCAGTGCCCATGGCATCGATGATCCAGGCCTCCAGGAAGCCGCTCGGCGAAGACGGTAGCAGCACGTCTTGCATTCGGTCTAAGACTGTTGCGAAATTTAAGGCCATGTGTCTGACTTCCAACAGCTTAGTTAAAACGTAGTTAAAATATCAAAGTTTTTATTCTAACTCTGTATAATATTTTATTTCTTAAATCTCCTTTATGTTTAAGTATTTTTTCTAACTTAAAAACACAAAATAAACAACTTTGTAACTTTTACAAAACTTTTATTCATCCGATTTACGATGCTTTATTACTGCCAGAAAAGTCCCAGATTATGCTTTAGGAAACTTTTATTTAAATACGAAAACAACTTTTAATTACTGTGAAAATATCTCATCAACTCGAGATATGACGTCATATGATGACTGCAGCTAATTTGATCTTCACTGTTTGAACCCCCGTGAATGACTGAATTAACAGAGCGCAAATTTGTAGCGTTCGTATGCGTCCACCTTCCCAGGTAGCTCGGACGCATGCGCACCACAATTTAAAATTCGCTGACGATCAGCTAGTTCAATATATTCTTCCTTAACTTCGTATTCACCCAGCATTATGATGAGTTATGACGTATTATGATGACTGCAGCTAAATAGATCTTACTTCTTTGAACCCCCGTGAATGACTGAATAGCATACAAATTTGTCGGCTATTTATAGTAAATTTGAGTGCTAAAACAAATTCGCTATTTATAGGAAAATCGAATACCAGAACAGTCTTGAGATTCGCGAGATTTTCTATTGATTCTTCGATATGCTCTCGGAATTCCATAAATTCAGGAATGAGAGGACGATATCCTCTAGCTAATTCTGTCATTCGAAGTAAGGCCATAGGTTCAACCAACATGATTCCTTTATAACTCTCATTACCTGATTGTCTTAATAGCATATCACCAATCTGATATATCTTTGAAAGAATTAACCAATCCGTCTGTGTAAAAGTCTCATCAATTCTATTTATCATTGACAACAGTGTCTTTACACATCAATACTGTGTTTCTGTCCATAATCACATGATCTTCTAAGATTATAATAAACCCTGCCGTGATTAGAATTTTCCCGAAATTGTCTGTAGCTACAACATAGGAGTCTTTACATGTCTCAGACAATCTTATGCCTTGATTCAGTTTGAGTAGTTCAATGACCTCGAGGTCATCTATGGCGTTCAAAAATAATGTAATTATGTGAAAATCCAAGAAATATGAACCCCATTTGAGGATTTCATTCAGGCAGTTGTTCTTTTTGGGGTTTTGTATGTCTTGATTGATCCATCCTTTTACAAAGGAATGAACAACAGGGAAAGTGTCTTCAGAATCTTTTTGGGTTTTATTGAGCAATTTTTGTATTCTGATGTTATTTGAATTAGATTTAAGATTTTTTGAACCAAACCATCTATGGAAATCTAGTGGCTTGAGGAGTTCGGTTGTGTTAAAATTGAGCAATTAACATGCTTCTTTTCGTCGTTCCCAGGTTTTCATATTCCATGACTTCCTATAAGGTTTTCCATTCAAAAATTTGATGAACTCCTCTATCTCATCCCCTATAAGAGGAGAATTAAGAGAATAGTCAACATTGGTGAGGTACTCTACCGTCCTGACATTTTCTGATCTACATTCAAAAGCAGAGTCCTCAAAATCTATAGAGTCAATTAAAGATGTTACAGATGTGTCGAAATCTTCATTTATATCCATGATCTCTTCGATGAATACAGAAAATTTAAGTTATAATCTTATTAAGATTCGTTCTGATTTTTAAAGATGTTGTACTAATGGTGTTGTCTTGTACCATATCCTCTGGAACATGCCGCCGGCGATGTTCATCCACATTCCGGGCGCCAATCGCTATTTGGAGGCGATTATTTATAAGTCGCATTCGGCGCCCGTTCCACTCTCTAGGTTGCGGCACTGCTGCGTTTGGATTCATTTTTATCGGCAAACTTAACCTCATGGTAGTACTTTAAAAAATGAATTCGCAATCTCGAGTTCCTAAACAATTAGGGCGTGTGTATGGTACCAGCTTCCCAGGGTGGAGCCAAAAGCTGTTTGCAGTTTGAACATATAAGAAAATAGTGGATGGCACCAGTTCGAGAACTGGAATGAATTGTAAGATGTAATGTAAATATAATATGTTTGTGCGATGTCTGGGCCTTAATGATCTTGAAATTCCCTATATGTCTCGAATAAATTCTTCTGCTTCAATGTTACGCATGTAATGCATCTTTATTAATGATCCTTTGTAGTCTCGTGAAGAAATTTGCAAACAATGTACTTGCAAAAATGACCTTACGAACAATGGTTCATTATAATTGCAAATTAATTCAGCGGGCAAGTAAGATTTAAGAAAGATTAAAATACAATATTAGTCTCTAGACGCTGTTATATATTCTAAGGCTAACTTTGCTTTAATGAAGTATAATATGTTGCTTTCAAAGGTGGATTCTGTAGTACATAGTCTTATGTTCAGTAAATGTGATGTTTGCTATAGTTTTAAAATGAGGCGGAGGAGGAGGTTTTTGCCCCAACCTATTTGGAGGACCTCTGTGTGTTCCCCGTGCTTTATTTTACTCATTTATTCACTCCTCATTCCCCAACAATATACTACTTATGCGTTCCCTATGGGGATATTTGTTATTAAACATTTCACGAACTTCCTGTTGTGTCCTAGTCTTATCACCAGTACCAAGCATTATTAAAATTTCTATTATTTCCTTCTCGGTTAAACGCATAGCCAATATTTGGATCCAAAAGAACAGCAATATTTTATTGACAACTATTGACAGTGACACACTCATTAGAACTAGGTGTTGATACCTCCTAAAACAATTGCGTAAAGGTATGTGTTTATAATCAAATTATTAAGGCGATATGGCATAGGTTATTATGTTTTATAAATATTTAAATATCTCGAAAACTGTCAATTTTAGTCATATGTTATGTTATACGAAATTTGGCTAGAATTGTGCAGAAAATCCAAAACAGCCAAAAAAACTGGGGTGTTGCATTAAAAAAACCAAAGTTGACAGTTGTAGAGCTTTTGTGAGTGGTCCTGTATAATTCAAAATAATTTTAAAGTCTGCGCAAAAGTAAAATTAAATCGACGTGTTCGAGGGGTTTAAGGTTGCTTTTTCAATTTTCGAGATATTGAATTGTTTCCTTAATTTATCTCATCCCTGTATGTGCGCTTACTAATATATATAAATTATATAATAATTGGCTAATGATTGAATAAAAACATTAATAAAAATAAAATTGTTTTTTATTTATAAAAATTAGGTACCAAATACTTCTTGAAAAATTTCATTTGTCAAAAACTTTCTTATTTCATCCAAGAATATCTCATAATCCATTTCTTTCATTGTGTACAGAAAAGTTGTTAAATCTGATGTATGTAAGTATATACGACATGCTTCAGATCCTTTTTGATATTTTCTTGCGATTTCCATACATCCATCATGGGTATAAAATCGATCAGACCCATATTCAGCTTCATGTTCAGCGTCGAATGCTAAATTTTCAAATTTTTGTGCTAGATTCTCCACAGCAGTTGTTAAGTTAGATGTCACTCGTTTAGGTACATATGCCAACCACATCTTATATAAGACTACTACTATTTGGTAAAGCTGAGATTGTTAAATACTAATGAATGATAGATTGGGGGGGGGGGGGAATTAAACAAAACAAATATTTTATTTGAAAAAAAAAAAATTTTGCAATAAAACTATTTACAAACTCATCGCAAGCAAATGGATTCAACATCCTCTACAATACAATACAATCTGGAAACAAATTTAATAATTCCAATACACAACACACATTTAAACTAATTTTGATAGGTGAAACAATCTCATAAACATTTTTTATTAAATCACCGTTCTTAGCTGAAACACTACTAACTAGTATATTGTAATATTTTAAAAATTCTTGAGGTTGGAGAACATTTGTTCAAATTCACCAAGTTCACTAACTCATTTATAGTGTCACCAGCTAGAAATATCTCATTTCCACCATCTTGAGTAATCTTGATTATTCTTGAATTATTAATAAACACATAATGAATTTCATATCCATTTCCTTTCGTGGGTTGCCATCCAAAACCGTTGGAGTAAATAAAACTCATCATTATTCCTTGATTGTTTAGAAGGGAAATCCACTGTTCTTCACTAAAAGTCACATTTTGATTACTCTTCAATCCACAGAGTTTAATTACCGGAACATATTTTCTCTCCAAAGAGAATCCAACACCAACCCACTTGGATTTTGATTTGTTTATGTAGTATATGGATTCACCTATAAGCGCAGCTCGCGTCTTACTAAACTGATTATTGAGTTGTTGGTGAGCTGTTGTTGATTGATACATTTTGAAGTTTATGAATCAAAGGCTTGTAGAATGTCAGCTTAAATAATGCAAAGTTGGTAAAGTGATAGGGGTATGTAGTTGGTGGGAGGATGCGTTTATATAAGAGAAATTTGAATTTTAACTTGCGACATCTCATAGCAATCGAGCTATCCACCTAACCTAATTTTCATTGATATTCAAGGATATCACTGCTCCTTTGGATACATTCCAAAATAATTAGCAATTTATGATGGGATCCGTTGCTCAAACTATCTGTTTAAATCACCATTTAAGAAAAATATGTTATCTGCTATTGATCAAAAAACCGTAAATTGGGCTGAAGAGTATCATGGAGTGGAGTGGGATTGTGGAAACATAGAGCAAAATGAAATTGGGAACATTTTTTCACATGTATTGGAATTTTTTTATCATTCACCTAAGATTTACGTGAAGGGGAATGAGAAAACGAAATTTCTAAAGAAGTTTATGGATGAGGAAATCATCATCAATATTCCCGCTGCTCGAGAACCTAAGTTAAGTAAATTCAAGAAGATTCCAGACTGTCAATTGTTAAATTATTATACCACTATAAAAATTGTTATGAAAAAAATGTCAATACATGAATGATTTTTTATTAAAACACACAATCACTTTTAAACATTTTATTTATAATACATGTATGCTTTAAACAGTATAAATCCTAACATACATATGAACAGTATAAAAAAGAACTCCTCTATCTCATCCCCTATAAGAGGAGAATTAAGAGAATAGTCAACATTGGTAGGTACTCTACCGTCCTGACATTTTCTGATCTACATTCAAAAGCAGAGTCCTCAAAATCTATAGAGTCAATTAAAGATGTTACAGATGTGTCGAAATCTTCATTTATATCCATGATCTCTTCGATGAATACAGAAAATTTAAGTTATAATCTTATTAAGATTCGTTCTGATTTTTAAAGATGTTGTACTAATGGTGTTGTCTTGTACCATATCCTCTGGAACATGCCGCCGGCGATGTTCATCCACATTCCGGGCGCCAATCGCTATTTGGAGGCGATTATTTATAAGTCGCATTCGGCGCCCGTTCCACTCTCTAGGTTGCGGCACTGCTGCGTTTGGATTCATTTTTATCGGCAAACTTAACCTCATGGTAGTACTTTAAAAAATGAATTCGCAATCTCGAGTTCCTAAACAATTAGGGCGTGTGTATGGTACCAGCTTTCCAGGGCGGAGCCAAAAGCTGTTTGCAGTTTGAACCTATAAGAAAATAGTGGATGGCACCAGTTCGAGAACTGGAATGAATTGTAAGATGTAATGTAAATATAATATGTTTGTGCGATGTCTGGGCCTTAATGATCTTGAAATTCCCTATATGTCTCGAATAAATTCTTCTGCTTCAATGTTACGCATGTAATGCATCTTTATTAATGATCCTTTGTAGTCTCGTGAAGAAATTTGCAAACAATGTACTTGCAAAAATGACCTTACGAACAATGGTTCATTATAATTGCAAATTAATTCAGCGGGCAAGTAAGATTTAAGAAAGATTAAAATACAATATTAGTCTCTAGACGCTGTTATATATTCTAAGGCTAACTTTGCTTTAATGAAGTATAATATGTTGCTTTCAAAGGTGGATTCTGTAGTACATAGTCTTATGTTCAGTAAATGTGATATTTGCTATAGTTTTAAAATGAGGCGGAGGAGGAGGTTTTTGCCCCAACCTATTTGGAGGACCTCTGTGTGTTCCCCGTGCTTTATTTTACTCATTTATTCACTCCTCATTCCCCAACAATATACTACTTATGCGTTCCCTATGGGGATATTTGTTATTAAACATTTCACGAACTTCCTGTTGTGTCCTAGTCTTATCACCAGTACCAAGCATTATTAAAATTTCTATTATTTCCTTCTCGGTTAAACGCATAGCCAATATTTGGATCCAAAAGAACAGCAATATTTTATTGACAACTATTGACAGTGACACACTCATTAGAACTAGGTGTTGATACCTCCTAAAACAATTGCGTAAAGGTATGTGTTTATAATCAAATTATTAAGGCGATATGGCATAGGTTATTATGTTTTATAAATATTTAAATATCTCGAAAACTGTCAATTTTAGTCATATGTTATGTTATACGAAATTTGGCTAGAATTGTGCAGAAAATCCAAAACAGCCAAAAAAACTGGGGTGTTGCATTAAAAAAACCAAAGTTGACAGTTGTAGAGCTTTTGTGAGTGGTCCTGTATAATTCAAAATAATTTTAAAGTCTGCGCAAAAGTAAAATTAAATCGACGTGTTCGAGGGGTTTAAGGTTGCTTTTTCAATTTTCGAGATATTGAATTGTTTCCTTAATTTATCTCATCCCTGTATGTGCGCTTACTAATATATATAAATTATATAATAATTGGCTAATGATTGAATAAAAACATTAATAAAAATAAAATTGTTTTTTATTTATAAAAATTAGGTACCAAATACTTCTTGAAAAATTTCATTTGTCAAAAACTTTCTTATTTCATCCAAAAATATCTCATAATCCATTTCTTTTATTGTGTACAGAAAAGTTGTTAAATCTGATGTATGTAAGTATATACGACATGCTTCAGATCCTTTTTGATATTTTCTTGCGATTTCCATACATCCATCATGGGTATAAAATCGATCAGACCCATATTCAGCTTCATGTTCAGCGTCAAATGCTAAATTTTCAAATTTTTGTGCTAGATTCTCCACAGCAGTTGTTAAGTTAGATGTCACTCGTTTAGGTACATATGCCAACCACATCTTATATAAGACTACTACTATTTGGTAAAGCTGAGATTGTTAAATACTAATGAATGATAGATTGGGGGGGGGGGGGGAATTAAACAAAACAAATATTTTATTTGAAAAAAAAAAAATTTTGCAATAAAACTATTTACAAACTCATCGCAAGCAAATGGATTCAACATCCTCTACAATACAATACAATCTGGAAACAAATTTAATAATTCCAATACACAACACACATTTAAACTAATTTTGATAGGTGAAACAATCTCATAAACATTTTTTATTAAATCACCGTTCTTAGCTGAAACACTACTAACTAGTATATTGTAATATTTTAAAAATTCTTGAGGTTGGAGAACATTTGTTCAAATTCACCAAGTTCACTAACTCATTTATAGTGTCACCAGCTAGAAATATCTCATTTCCACCATCTTGAGTAATCTTGATTATTCTTGAATTATTAATAAACACATAATGAATTTCATATCCATTTCCTTTCGTGGGTTGCCATCCAAAACCGTTGGAGTAAATAAAACTCATCATTATTCCTTGATTGTTTAGAAGGGAAATCCACTGTTCTTCACTAAAAGTCACATTTTGATTACTCTTCAATCCACAGAGTTTAATTACCGGAACATATTTTCTCTCCAAAGAGAATCCAACACCAACCCACTTGGATTTTGATTTGTTTATGTAGTATATGGATTCACCTATAAGCGCAGCTCGCGTCTTACTAAACTGATTATTGAGTTGTTGGTGAGCTGTTGTTGATTGATACATTTTGAAGTTTATGAATCAAAGGCTTGTAGAATGTCAGCTTAAATAATGCAAAGTTGGTAAAGTGATAGGGGTATGTAGTTGGTGGGAGGATGCGTTTATATAAGAGAAATTTGAATTTTAACTTGCGACATCTCATAGCAATCGAGCTATCCACCTAACCTAATTTTCATTGATATTCAAGGATATCACTGCTCCTTTGGATACATTCCAAAATAATTAGCAATTTATGATGGGATCCGTTGCTCAAACTATCTGTTTAAATCACCATTTAAGAAAAATATGTTATCTGCTATTGATCAAAAAACCGTAAATTGGGCTGAAGAGTATCATGGAGTGGAGTGGGATTGTGGAAACATAGAGCAAAATGAAATTGGGAACATTTTTTCACATGTATTGGAATTTTTTTATCATTCACCTAAGATTTACGTGAAGGGGAATGAGAAAACGAAATTTCTAAAGAAGTTTATGGATGAGGAAATCATCATCAATATTCCCGCTGCTCGAGAACCTAAGTTAAGTAAATTCAAGAAGATTCCAGACTGTCAATTGTTAAATTATTATACCACTATAAAAATTGTTATGAAAAAAATGTCAATACATGAATGATTTTTTATTAAAACACACAATCACTTTTAAACATTTTATTTATAATACATGTATGCTTTAAACAGTATAAATCCTAACATACATATGAACAGTATAAAAAAGACAGTTAATAGTGTAATACACAAATATAAATTATATTCATCTGATTTTCTATACAACTCCTTCCATTCTGCTGTTACCATAATAGTTTTATTAAAAAAATATAACCTTAACTTATATTTTACAAAGAAAGATTTATTATTATCATCAACCTTATATGTAAATAATCCATTGTTAAGATTCATTCTCCTTCAGGCTGATGGCCAAGTGTCATTTTTTTCATCATCAACTGATAAACAAATAAAAGCTTCTCTAAACCCTGGATCAACTTGTATGTACAAAGTATTGTTAATATAAGCAAAGAGAAACAACACTCCTACTGGTAACACTACCATTTCAAAAATAACATATTTTCGTTAAGTTCTATGCTTTATACTGATCACGAACTAAATTGTGAAGAATCTGACAAAATATTTATATCTTCATCATCAGTCTTGGATTTATTGTCTATAATATTTATATGATTATGCCCCCAACCCAAAGTTTTATAAGATCCAGGGATTATACAGG
Organism: Polydrusus tereticollis; assembly: GCA_963920685.1. NCBI lineage: Eukaryota > Metazoa > Arthropoda > Insecta > Coleoptera > Curculionidae > Polydrusus > Polydrusus tereticollis. The sequence continues at coordinate 27,456,865 of OY987334.1, forward strand.
GTTGGGCAAATGTTCCGGAACGGCTTAATTACAAGCGAACGAAAAGTGATATCGAATCGGGGTTTTGGGCAATCTATAGGACAAAAATTTTACTATTTGACTGGTATACCATATGTCAGTAATGTCACCAACTGTCAAGTGTCGACGATATTTTTTTATTTTTTTTAATGGAACACCCTGTATATTATCAGATATTCTAGATCTTCAATAAATTACAAATATTTTTTATATAGCATACCATATGATTAAATTCAACTGTTTCGGAAATACGGGCAAATGAATGTAGTACATTTTATTTAAACAAAACCAAGGTAATAACTTTAAAACACAATAATATAAAATAATGGTTATTTAATTAAATGTTCAAAATGTCGTCCTTCAGCCACCTGACAGTGTCCAATCCTGTCGGAAAATTCAGAACGCACGTTTTGCAAATGTTCACGAGAAATAACATGCACAGCATCTAAAATTCTGTTTTGAAGATCCTCCAAAGTCTTAGGTTGTGTACGATATACGACAGTCTTTAAATGACCCCAGAGGTAGAAATCTAGAGGTGTTAAATCTGGAGATCTAGGAGGCCATTCAATGGACCCTCTCCTACCTATCCACCTTCCAGGAAAAGTTTGATCTAAATAATTTCTGACATGTATACCAAAATGAGCTGGCGCCCCATCTTGCTGAAACCAAATGTCATTCGCTAGTATTTGATCGTTAACCTGATCATGATATAAATTAATCAAATTTGGTATAATTCTATTTCGAAGCAGATCTAAGTAGTAAATAGATGTCAAGTTTCCATCAAGGAAGAAAGGCCCAATAATATGGTTTCCAATTATACCTGCCCACACATTTAATTTTTGGGGGTGTTGCGTACGGTGCTCAATCATCCAATGGGGATTATGGTCTGACCAGTATCGACAGTTGTGCCTATTGACGAAACCATTAAGACAGAATGTCTCCTCGTCAGAAAATAAAATACGACTTACAAAGTTAGGTTGTAGGTCTATGTAGTCCATTATTTCTTGACAAAATTGCATACGCCTATCAGGATCGTCCTCTGATAGTTCTTGAAGCAAGCTGACTTTATAAGGAAACATTTTATTTTTTTTGAGGATTCTTCTAATTGATTTTTCGCTGTTTTCATGTGCAAGAGCAAGCTTTGGAACTGACGTCTGTGGTTCTTCTTGCAGGGCAAGCAAAACATCCAGGGATTTCTCGTCATTTGTAGCAGTTTTCGGACGACCTGTTTTTGGCAAGTTTTTTACCGTACCCGTATGCTCAAAGTTATGGAATATTCTATTAGCAGTTGATTTAGAAATGGGATCTCGAACAGGAAAACTTTGATTGAAAAGGTCGGTTGCTTCTTGAAAAGATCTCCGTCTATCCCCATATCCTATCATCATAAGCAGAGTAATCCGTTCTTGTTCAGTTAGCTGAACCATAGTTTTATCAGTTATATCAGAGGTTTAGTCGATAAATAAAAAACTCGCACAACTCACTTAATACAAATAAATAAAAATTAAATAGGAAATGTGTCAGAGTGACACTTGGGAGTCATGGAAACTAAGACTTTTATTTGGAATGTCATAATAAAAGAAATATGTTGCTTGATTTTTAAACAAAATGTAATATGGGCTTTCTAGATTCATTTGCCCGTATTTCCGAAACAGTTGAATTTAATCATATGGTATGCTATATGAAAAATATTTGTAATTTATTGAAGATCTAGAATATCTGATAATATACAGGGTGTTCAATTTAAAAAAATAAAAAAATATCGTCGACACTTGACAGTTGGTGACATTACTGACATATGGTATACCAGTCAAATAGTAAAATTTTTGTCCTATAGATTGCCCAAAACCCCGATTCGATATCACTTTTCGTTCGCTTGTAATTAAGCCGTTCCGGAACATTTGCCCAACCCTGTATATCGTTTATCACCTTTTGGAGATAATGCAACTTTATTTTTTAATCGTGTATATATATCATGCAATATAGATTGAAATATATTCATTTTTCTAAATTTACTTTGAAAATTTTCTACTACATCTTTATAATCTGTGCATGCATAATGCATTAATCGAATTATTTATAACATATTTCTTTACACCCTTAGCTTTCTTTTCACATTTGTCTTCTAAATTAACACAGTATGCTTTTGCGCCTGTTCCGTAAAAGCTTAGGATTGGTTTACCTCCGAATTCATCTTTCATGCATCCTAACACTGACTTAGTTTTTGTTATATTATGTGTATTACTTTCAGTGTAATTAGAAGTATCAAAATAATTTAAATTTTCTTGAATATCTTGATAAAAATTTTCAGTTTCAACCTTTAGGATCAAACTATCAGTATCTGTGTATAGTAAAATTGCATTGTTTCTATACTTGGTTTTGATATAATCATAATAAAAATCATAGATTACTGTTTTTGATAATTCCGACATAAACAGGTTTATTGTAGATCAATTTTACTTTTTCCATTTGGATTGCAACAAAGTTTTCGTTAAAAATCAACCTATTTTTGAAATTTGGTTTTGGAATTAGAGTCTTAGCTCCTTATTTCTTCCCAATGTTCTTCCAATGAGTGATTAATCGTATGTCAACTCTTTTATCAATATTTTCTAATGATTTACCATAAATTGCGTTATTAAATAATTTATATGAATCCTTTTCTAATTTGTTCTTGTATTTGTTTCTCATTTCAGTATTTAAATCTATATAAGGTTTTGCTGCTTGTTTAAATTTATTAGCTCGATGAATTATTTGAGTGAATGAGTTAATTTTAAACCATTCTTAAGAGCTTGTTTCAGATTTCGATAATTAATTATATATTTTTCTTTATTATTCAAATTGCAGATTAGTTTTTTTTGCTTGGTATCAGGAGGGTAAATGTTTTCAGCCAGAAAAGGTAGTTCATTATGTTGAACATGTAAGCTTTTCGGATAATTCATATCTACTTTGAAAACATATCCATATTCAGCAACATCAGGTACAGATAAAATATCTAGAGCATTAGTTTCATCTTTTGACAATCAAGAAAAGTCACTTATTGGAAGACATCGACTCATACTATGTCTATACAAGTTGGGTGCATCCAAATACATTATAAATGAATTTGGTTTCGTGTTATCATAGCTTTGAAAATTAGGGTTATTGCTCTCAGCCTTTCAAACACTGCAATGACAAATTCCACCTCTTATACTATTTTTAAAGAAATGTAACATGTCAATATCTGTTAATAATTCTAATTTTACATCGGTTGTGTGCCACATAGCATCCCAACTTAAACCCGGTGATGTATAATAATAAGGATAAACCCCTTTTTTTATTTCATTAAATTGGTTTGGATCTTGAAAATATTTTTTAATTTCAACACATTGGTTTTCTTCCAGACTTTCACCAAGTTTTTCTAAAGAACAACTAACAAATCAAAATGAATCTAAAAATCTTATTTTAATAAAAACATTTCTTTCCCTATTATCTGTGTCTTTATATTTGTCGACTAAGATTGATTTTGTGAATGAAACATATTTTTCTTTAAAGAAAGATGTTTGTCCCTTTTCTTTCCGTCAGACCCAATCCTTGGACGCGTTTCGCCGTATTACGGCTCATCGGCAAGGCTATAGAGTCTGACGAAAAGGAAAGGGACCTTACAGTGTTTTCAACACATAATGTATAAATACATATGCGAGATGTTACACGTGGCGACATCTCGTAGCAATCGAGCTATCCACCCAACCAGACCAGCGAGGTCTTAGAGAAGACCAAACGCTGGAATGGATCCCGCATTAGCAGGTATCTAAAGTCAGGTGGCGCTGAAAGCCAATCGTCGGTAGTAGATAAAGCTATGAGAGTTCTGGCATCAAAACTCATAAGAAATAGCATGGGACCTAAAACCTGCATTTTTAGTGCCATTTTAGGGGCGTGGCACTTTTCCTGGAAGTCGCCACCCTCTCTTAACCCGAGCGGAACCCAGCTACTATAGCCATCTAGTGTCTGACGTCATAACTACTCGCAGTAGATACAGGATCCGTATTAACCTAAGTGGCCCCCCTGGTATTACCAGGGGGCCCCATTATTTGAAGATTCTAACCTAACACTATTCCCCATGGAACCCAAGTACCCGCGGAGCCCCCCCCAAATCCCCTTTAGTACGTGACTGTGAATGATTAATTGTAGAGGTGCCACCTAGCGGAGGAGAGATGACGTAGCACGTTCTCAATAGTACCCAAACCCAAGTACCTAACCTGAACATCCATTTAAATAATCAATATTGAACAACATAATGAATAAATAATAACAGAAAAAAAGTTTTTGTCCTCGGCGGGAATTGAACCATAAACCTCTGGGGCCGAACCTCAAAGCCTTGCAAAATACGCTACGAGAGCATATAGATTAAAATTGCTAAACAATGTTTGACAACGTGAAACCACGGGGGCACATCTGATTAGATTGCTGAAACAAAAGGTCCTTAAGTGGGGTTATGGTGGTGTTTTCTAATGTACAAAATTAGGGCAAACCATACACATATACTTAGTAAAACAAACTAATTGATATCTGAGTACTACCTGAAGTTAGGCAACCAGTGTTTCACATAAAAATAAATATTATAAGCGTAGGAAAATATTAACAATCTTGTGCATTCACCTATCTGCTATGCAACACAAGCATCAGCTTTCAATATTATTTTACAATCATTTACCCCGAAAGGGCTGCAACGTCTCTTATAGATGGATAGTATAAACTAAAAATCAGTAATTAGTCGAAGCGTCAAGTCTTTTAGCCGATTATTAAAAACAAAGACATCAGATTTAACAAAAAAAGTATTGTAATATAAACTGTTCCGTGTGGAATCAGATTAAACGTATTATGAACCCTGTCCAACAGACCCTGTTCCCCCGGAACAGACCTGTTCCCCCTGGAACAGACCCGATGAACAGACCCTGTTCCCCCAGGAACAGACCCTGTTCCCCCCAGGAACAGACCCTGTTCCCCCAGGAACAGACCCTGTTCCCCCAGGAACAGACCCTGTTGGCCTCTCTATCACAGAAAACAGCCCCGATAAAGAAACAAAACAGTTAAGTACATCAAACAAATTTATTACCAAAAATATATAGGTATTCACCAAACAATACATACAATACATGTCATTAATGAACATTGTTAGAGGCCGCGCGGCATGTAATTAGACAACACGGGATCTAGTATGTCCTTTTGGCAAACAGTATTTTCAGACGTCATCTATAATTACGTTCACGCACACTCCCGCTATCTGGGTACTACCTGAACTTATGCAACCAGAAACCCCTATCAGCAAATATTGCCTTCACCAATTTATTAACAAACCTAAGTGTGACGATGACGACAAAATGGCGGTAAATCTAGCGTTTATAATGCACTCACCATTTTATCGACAAACCAGTACTAATGGCGTTGCCAAACCAATATTTCCCCTTATTCAACATAAAAATTGTCGAAACGGCAACACCGCCGTTCCAATACTGAAAATTTAAGAAAATACGCTTAGGCCATCTTGCAATAGCCGTCTGCAACAGTAACTAGGTAAAACAAAGAACCCTAAGTGCTGTTATAGGGATATATTCTTATCAACGTCAATTTATTAACAAATCTTAAACCTTCCAACAGCTTCAGGATTGCATAATTAAATGAAAATCAATCAATTTTAAAACTTTTTTATTTATAACATAAAAATATCACTTACTACCGCCCTGGTATATTACATTAAAGGAATAAAAAATCAGCGTAAATAAAAAGACATATCTGTAATCATTTAACAACGTTTTATTTCAGAAATATATACAGTTTTCAAGTCAAATACACTATTACAGCACTAGTTAGCAAAAATATCTAAATAAGACAAGTATCTTGCATCAAAAATAATACCTGAACGAAATAAAAATTTGGCACAAGACACTTATCGCCAATCTTGTATATAGGTACAATATATTATAAGTTCAAAATTTAGTGAAAAATATTTACAGTTAAAACTAAGGTTTAGAAACATTTACCGTGCAAGAATAGGCATATCTACATACAATTAAAAAACTAGGACTAGAAACATTCATATTAGGACCATTTACCGTGCAAGAATAGGCATATCTACATACAATTAAAAAACTAGGACTAGTAACATTTATATTAGGAACATTACCGCACAAGAAGGCATATCTATATACAAACTTAAAAACTAACAAAAAAAATGAATGGAAAAAGGCATTGGCGGGTATGGGCATTTGAACAGAGTAGGAGTAATGTGCAATATTCGCTTATAGATAGAATATTATCCTTAACTTATACATACAACTTGAAACGAGGGCAAGAGCAAAATTACCTGAAAAATACTACACTTACCAGAGGGCACTCGGTTTAAACAGGGACACGACGTGAACGTGGCCCATATTGTCCCCATTCGATTTTTATGGAAAAACGAATTTTCAAAGCAAAACCAAATTATACCACAAATGGTTCTATATATAACATAATATACGGCTCTTTTTAAGTTATACAGGGGGAATTTTTACCTTCTTTTACTGTATAACCATCATGGGCTCTTTTAAAGTTATACAGGGGGAATTTTGGCATCTTTTTTCTATCATCTGATTTGATGGCTCTTTTTAAAATCAGACAACAGTTAATTGCTATACGAATATTATGGCTCTTTTTTTAGATTGTATAGTGTTTATATGACCCTTTTTTATGCTCTATGATCTATTATGGTTCTTTTAAAAATCATAAGAGCAGACCGCAATTGACTCTTTTAACTTACTCTTAATTACGATGTGTAACGGCTCTTTTAAACGTTATAAGTATCGCTTGCTACATTTTTGGTTCTTTTTAGGCCGACAATCAATAAATATCCATAGATGAACAATGTCCCCATGGTAATGTGACAGGTGAAGTTTGAGATATTTGGCGTTTATCATCATGAGGGCTGAGACCGATTTTATTTTGTTTTATAGTGTGTAACTCGTGCTTTCGGGACTGAATTAGATTTTGAGTAACAGGCTTTGTTATAAATGATTCCAAGCATGCAACATAGTCATCAAAAGTAATTTTATTTTTAATAACAGACTTTTTAACACCCTTTATCTTTTTGGTGACACCTACATTTAATAAGGTTCTCTCAATATCGGCTTTCTCTTTATTTTCGAGTTCCATTTTTAGCCGCATTTGTTCAAACTCTTCTGGTGAATATTGTACTTTAGTGGCATACATCTTTGAACGAAGGCCAATAAAATGAGTCAATGTTCGCCCACTGTTCTCATCCTTCATAAGCCCAAGAACTTTCTTATTTACTTTCGGAATTCCATATATGTTATCCTCTGGGTAATCAAAAGTATCAAAATACTGACGACAGTCGTTTTTTATTACCTCGTACATATCAGGGTGAGTTATTTCATAAATAAGAGAATCCGTATCTGTGTATAAGATCTTACACTCAGAAAATCTGGTAATCATATAGTTATAGTGGAAATCATATATAGTTGTTTTAGCAAGATCTAGAATGCACATACCCACATAAATAGGCTTGTTAAAATATAAATTGGTTTTGGCAAGCTCTATAATCAACAGATTTTCATTAATCATAACAGCGCTTCGAAATTCTGGACGAGCGATTAACGATTCGGCGCCATATCGTCCATCCCATTTAGTTATTAATTTAACGGTAGAATGCTTTCTAATATTCTGCATGGTTTTACCGAAAACACCATTAATCATTAATTTAAAAAAGTTCTTTTCAAAATCGTTTTTAGCATTTTGACGTAATTCGATATTTAGATCTATATACTGTTTAAGCCAAGGGGCCTGTTTAAATGCAAGCACCCGGTGTATTCTCGTTAATTTCACACCTAAACTTAAGGCTTGTTTTAAGTTGCGGTAATGAATGACATATTCTTGTTTATTATACAAAGTCGTCAAAAGCTTTGAACATTTTGATCCAACGGGGATTTTATGCTCAGGACAAGGTGGAAGATCAGAAAATTTATCGTGTAACTCATATGGAATCTCGAGGTCAACCTCCAAGATACAGCCTTCATGAGCATCATCTAAAATATCTAGAACATTTAACTGAGTAATTTCATCTTGAGAATACCATCTAAAACCTCCATATGGTAGATATTGCGACATCGCCCACCCATATTGATTATTAATATCTAGATATGAAAGATATTTCGATTCCTTGGAAGGATCATAATCAGGCATGTATTTATTATTTGCTTCAGCATATCGTTTAGAACACTGACTTACACCTCCCCGTATGCCCTTTTCAATAAATAAAACCATCTCATAATCTGTTAGAAGTTCAAGTTCATACGTATTTTTATATAGCATTACTTGCCATGCATATCCGGGCAATGTATACGCATGGGTAGGACAAAGACCATATGTTTTATGACTAATAAATCTAAATTCCTCAAAAACATCAGCCAATAGTAAAACATCGGTTTTTAAATATAAGTCTGAATAATCACCAATATTTTTACACTTAAATGCAGCCCACACCTGCTGCGCATGCTCATAATCGCTGCTAGTTATATGTCTATCCTCAAGACTGCTATAAAAAGTATATTTAGGTGGAAAACATTCATCCTTTAATTTCTCCCAACCGTCCATATATTCATAAGGGAAAACACCTTTTCTAGTTAACAAATTAAAGTGTTCCTCTGACAAGTCCTGAAATTCTGATTTAAGTATAGGATAATTCTCTAAATAAGAAGCCAATTTATCAAGTCCAGCAGCCAAAAATCGAAAGCTGTCAAGGAATCTGAATTCTATTAGACTGTTGGGTATTTTTTTTGTAAATGAAATATATTTTTCCTTGTTCACCGGTAATACATCTATATTTCCAGGTATTTTGGCTAACGCTGTTATCAGCAGATGCCCATCGTAGCAGCTAAGATTATGGAATATAACAGGTATAACGCGTGCATCTTGGTAATTCAAATTACAAGTTTCATGGGCAGCTCCGCGCCATTTTCCAGTCAAGTGACAATGGTCTCTAACACGCTTATCGTCTTCGGTGAACGGTTGCTCACAAATATGACAATGTGTAGCGTGATTAAATTCATTCCACTCCTTTGATGATAAATGTGCCATAGGCAAAGGGCACAGGAACACAGTTTCGACATCTTCGGCAAACTGTTGAAGCTCACGCATAAACCACTCTATGCAATCCGCACCGGTATATGACTTATAAAACGAGAGGCTGTCATCATAGCTACATTTGACATAATACCCAATGCTAAAGGGCACATGTTTCTGATACTTTTGGGTGTTTTTATTAGTGTCGTCCTCGATAGGTATTAAGAGACACTCGGTGTCGGCATAGATAACAAATGGTGCTTTTTCTTTAAACGAGTAATTTTTAAATTTAATAAGTGTACACTCTGGACTAGGTATTTCAGGTACTACACAATTATTAATTTTAATACACTCTTTAGTGTGACGTGCCAACTTATCTGCAGAATAAAAATAATGTAAACATCTGTCACAGATAAACTTTTGTCCGTTCCATTTGCTCAGTTGACGTGATAAGAGTCGTGAGAGACTTTTTATCCAAACATAATGAAACCTAACAGGTGCTAAATTATTATCTAACTCGTCATCCACTATGTAACTATCCTGTAAAAGAAGCAAGTTTATATGTATGGTTTGTTTATTTTGAGTTAAATATGTTGGTAAAATTTGAAAACCCTTGCTCATTTTCTGTAATCTATAAACATTTATTGAGATATTATTCTGATTCTCAAATCGCTGAATTAAACCAGGTGTAATGGGAAAATGTATCCCTTTTAAATTTAAAACATCCTGCGGGTTTGGATAAGATGATGTTCGCTCAGAATTTATGAAAGTTGGATATAAAGCTGAAACAATGGCCCAAACAAAACACATGTCATCAGTATTCTGAACATTAGTACATGCCTTTTTCACTGCAATTTCTTTTGGTAGAGGTATGTAACTTCCGGCTTTAAGGGGGTTATATTGGTTGATATTCACCGTTAGACTTACTACTTTCCTTAACGCCCACCCGGAATCTCTTTCTTGGAACTCTCCCAAATCGGTAAGAATTATATCTAGTATTTTATCTTTAAACCATGCATCTAAATCGGTGTTCTGATAAATTGGAGCATTAGCAGTATTTAAATATTTAGTCTCCTCCAAAATCACATCAGCTTTTGAAATTTGAAATTCCCCACAGAGAACTGCGTTGACCTTGAGAGCTTCACTCTTTTTTAAGGCATTTTTAATTCTACGCTTAAACAAAGCAGCACAGTCCTCGAGAAACGGTAGCACATCGGTATGGTGTATATTGGTTATAACGCCGGTTCTAACTCTCGATTGAAATGCTGAGCCCAAGTCGTCCCATTTAACCCTATGAGTAGCTGTCTCAGCCCGACGTACACCGCTTCCTCCACCAACCTTTTTATTCTTTAAATATCGCTGAAAACCCTTAATCTGCCCCAAACAGGCTGAGATGTGCGTCTTTTCGGACACAGACTTGGCACGTTTTAGGACTTTATTCAAGTTCCTAAGAGCACGAGTGCACTCCCTTAAAACATTGCTACACATCTCAACAGTTAAATTAGGATTCTGCACCTGAATCCTAAGCGCTTGAACTATATCACTGGCAAAAGGCATGATTGCTCTGTAACAAAATAAATATGGCTCAAAATACGTCTGCTCTCTCTAACGTACAAAGACAGAAGGGGCTCTGAAGCTCCTGCGTTCTGCTTATAATGCGCCCCTATTTATAACCTCGGTTGGGGTGCGTTCAGAAAAGTAACATGCCTTCGAAAAAATAAGGCGCGTTCAGAATTAATATTCAAGGTTTAGTATGCAGTAGATGTACATACAACAAGTGGTTTTACGCGTTAATATTTTTAAAATATATTACTTGCCGAAAACATTAATATTTTACTGACTGAAAGTGAAACCTGTGATAAGTTTATTCGCCGTAAAAATGTATAACAAAAACAGTCTCTTTTTCAAAAGCTTCAGATAAACTTAAAGGAAAATTATTCATAGAAGTGTATCTAGATGTATTTAATAAAGATTATGCATATTTACAATCGTATTAATATTATTACATACGTATCATTTTTACCAAAAAGAAACAGTGTTTTACTAGAAAATATATTAGGGCTTCTCAGAACTACACCCTGTTTATGGGTATACAGCGTCATCATTATGATTGACGTATCAGTGTTATATTAGTGTTTTTGTTTGTGTTCAGATGATCTGAAACAATATTATGGGTATATAAGACCTGTTTTGTTTTTTCTGTGTTGACGTTGTGATTGATATATAAGCGTTATATGTTTGTTTTGTTTCCGTTAAGACACTGTTTTGTTTCAGTTAAGATATTGTTATGTTAGTGTTGTGTTTTAGGTAGTGTTTTAAACAGCCGTGCCGTTGATGAGTACGTCATTCGAATGTCAGAGTTCTGTGAGATAAGATGGCGAACCGAAAAATTAAATTGGCGCTTTTGTCTTTACCGAACGGTCTAGATTTTGGTTTTAAAATGATTGAAAATGACTGCTTTATTGGGAATAAGCCCGTAGAATTTGAAAATAACACCCTAGTGATTGATAATGAGAAATATACTTTAACTGTAGGACTTCTGAATTTATTGACAAAAGAACGCCCTATGGGCTATTCCAATACAGAGCTGGATAAATATAAAGAAATCCTTCTTTTATCATGCGCACACCGAAGGGGGTTTAATAGTAAAAATCACATAAATTCTAGCAGAAGCTGGAAGTATACAAACATTATTTCTAAGCTTTTTCCACCAAAAAGGACTTATTTAAAGAAAAGCAGAGGGAGCATGATAAAGAAAAACCTTAAATTGAACAGTACTATTCCTCCTACTTTGAATGATTTAGAACTTGATTACGATAATGATGTTAACAAGCTAGTGGAAATGTTTAAACAGTTAGAGAGCGACAATTTTAATCATAAAAACGACGATAAAATATGGTCTATATTACTAGAACTGGAAAAACTTGGTATAATCGAATTTTAAAAATAAATACACTACACCTCATTTATGATCTCAGTATATATCTACCCCTCGAGCAGAATGGGTGTGTTAATTTACCTCATTTTATTTCTCACTGTTACTTCTACAGCTGTACAGGCAACAGACGAAACAGTTGCCCGCCAATATTTAACAGACTATGGTTACTTGGAAGAAAATGCTACAGATAATGCCTTAGTGTCGATATCAGATGGGTTACAGGCATTTCAAGAAACTTATGGTCTCCCTGAAGATGGAACCTTAAATAACGAAACTATTGCTCTAATGCAAAGACCACGCTGTGGTGTCAAAGATATTGCAGATTGGAGAAGAGGTTCTAACTACTTATGGAAAGATTTAAAGCTATCCTGGTCTATCTACCCCCCAAATTATTCGGTATATCCATATAGAGCAGTTGCTGAAAGGGCTTTTCAAGCATGGGAGGATGTTTCTAATTTCCGCTTTAAATATGATAGAAACAACCATAATATTACAATTTCGTTTGCCGACCAACGGCATAAAATGAAAAATGACCTCACGTGGTGTCCCTACAAATTAGATAAACCTACTTTAGCGCACGCATTTTTTCCGGATGGAAGTTTCAATGTAGAGATTCACATGCATTCAAAAGAGCCATGGAGTCTTTCCTCCAAAAATGGTGGGACAAATTTACTAAGCGTTTTAATACATGAGATTGGACATACTCTAGGTTTAGCCCACACAGCTGACGAGAGCGCGATCATGTACCCGTATTACAAAGCGGAAAATGTGAAAATAACTCAGGACGATATTTATGGTATCGAGTACCTTTATGGCAAAAAATCTTTGGCCACAACAAAAATACTCACGTCACCGAATACAACCCCACAGACAAAAACCACAACAATACCTACAAAAGTTACAACCACTCCACAGATAAAAATCACAACTATGCCAATAAAAGTTACAACCACCCCACAGACAAGAACCACAACTATACAGACAAAAGCTGCAACAACAATCCCCAGCGTACACCCGACCCCTGACGCGCCCTCGGTACCCGATGCGGCACAGTTTCCGACTCTATGTGACTTGGACTCGAAAACAAATAAAGCTTATTTAATCGTTAAAAACAAATTATTTATTTTTTATGAGAGATTTGTTTGGATGTTGAATTTAGAGACAAAACAAATTTCTAATACCCCGTTTCTATTAACAGATTATTTTAAATTTTTGCCAAAAAATTTTAGGAAAATAACTGCTATATATGAACGTCCTAATGGTGACATTGTATTGTTTGCCGATGATCTGATTTACTTTGTACAGTACGGCACGTTCACGTTAATAAAAACGGAATCAATAGATAGTCTCGCTGCCACAAATGTAAAAACCAGAGTTCAAGCTGTCGTGAACACAAACAAGGGAAAAACCTATTTATTTTTCAATGATATTCTAGTATGGGGCATAAATGAGTGCATGTTTAGACCAGACAATTATCATATAACGTCAGAATTATTTAACGGGATTCCCACAAAGATAGACAGTGTATTTCGTTACACCGACGGCCGCCTTTATTTTATTCAAAACGACATGTTTTTTGAATATAATGAATTTACCATGAGTTTAATTCGCATCGGTAAAATGGATCTTTCATTTTTTGGTATATCTTGCCCTAATGTAGGCGTTTTGGCGCAGCTTAAAGATTTATTACATAAGATTATATCTCGTAATATAAAATTTTAGTTATGTAAAAATAAATAGAATGTATATTATTATAAACCCAATAAAAATATATTATTATTAGAGCTCTCGTTTTCTTTAATCAACCTATGCCAAACCCGTTTTCTTTAATCGACCTATGTTCCAAGTCCTATACAAGTTGTAAAATAAATTACTTTCCCTATATCTTTTTCGATGCATACGGAGTGTTATGGTCATTGTAATTTACTAGCTTGCTATCACTTGTTAAATTAACTTTTACGACACACTGGCGTAGAGCAGCTGTTTTAAAATTAATCATATTTGCAGGATTATTTGGTCTATGACCCTATTAAATAATGCCTTATTTAAGTGCTAGTTTGATTGCACAGATATTGTGACGTACATACTCAAGCTACAAGAATTGAGTTATAATATTTAAAAAAGATATAAAAAACAATATAATATTAAATGTGTCTGATATTATACTGATAAAAACCCACATGTAGATAAAATGTTAAAACAAACGATTATACAGGTATGAAAAAAACTAAAAACAATTTTCATTTCTTTATGGCTGTTTTGAAAAACTAATACCCAAACTACTTGGTGCAAATGCCTATATAAAGTAGTTGTATTCTACATAATAACGAAGAAGGGTTCGTGAATTCGTAATAAAAACAATGGCTTATGTGGGTGCGTGTCCATATGAGACACATTTTAAAAAATTACCTAGGTATACTGATATCGTTTTAGGGAAATATTATAAAAAATTTTATTCAAAATAAAAAAGATTACCTTAACTTTCGAGCGTTTTAATACATATTTTACATATATGCGCACAATTTTGAGCATCACGCTTTAAACGTATGCACTTTTCAAAGCAGATGTTTAAATTTCTTATAAACGAAATATTTAAGAAAAAGTTGTCTGTAGAAAACCCTTGCGATAATTTGTTTAGACCCTCTGGTATAGAATCATTATAAATAAATGAAATTTCAAAAAGTTCTATATAATTTTCAAAATCAATCTCGGGTACTGATAATAATGTCTCATTTTTAAGGTTATATGTAAAAATTTTTTCGCATAAATGACAATTAAACATTTTAAAATTGTTCATATAAATTCAATTTTCATAAAACTATAAAAGGACCTATTGTTGTCTTGTTAATACGCTCTATCATAGGGATACAAACACTTTGAATAAAAATACCAAGTCGGTTTAAAAACCCCCCGACACCATAATAAAATTCAAAAACTTACCTGTTGCAAACTTATAACAGAAACAATTAAGTGCTCTCACCATTTCTGCACTATTTATAAGCCCCTTCTAGAGTGACGCTAAATCCTTGAGCGTTTTTTTGGAGTGGGGCTACTTGAATTTTTACTTCTCGATCGTTCTAGAATATTATCTGTTATGGTGAGGTATAGCTATAAATACCTGAAACCACTGCAGGAAAGCTAGTTCACCGATTTCTTCTTTTCTCGAATTAAGGACCTGAAAAACTAAAAATGGCTGCTAAAATTGCTGTTGTAAACGGTCTAGACCTGGAAGAGGGTAAACTTTACCGTATTCTTGACATCGAGAACAAGGACGGACCCTTTGGCATTTCCACAATTGTCTATCTAGAAGACGATAAAATGGTATATCTCCCTAAAAGGATGACCAAAACCGAGGCAGAAGTGGCTACCATACGTTGCAGTCAATTAGGCCTTGTCCGTACTGGCAAACATTTTGTAGAGAAATACGGATGCACTACCCCTATTTTAGAGATTTTGAAGTTCTGGTAAGTTTTTTTATATTATATCAATTCACTATTCATTAGCCCATTCTTTTTTCAGATGCAAACTGCCTTTTATTATAATCGCTATTTTATCGACCCAATATCTTTAGTTTTTATTATAAATTGATATAACGTTTTAAATTGTAAACTTATTTTTGTTAATATACCTTGGGATTTCAAAATGTTTTTTTAATTTTCCCACAGCCCCGTTTGAAATGAAACACAAAAATTAATTTTGATCATTTAATAATGTAAATAAATATAAATAATTTTTGCACTGGGTCGACCCATTAATAATAGAAATAAATATAAATAATTTTTTGCACTGGGTCGGCCCAGACTATTACCCCCCTCCCATGGAGGGGGCCATGCCACAGTTCTAGGTATCCCTCCGGGGTGGCGAACTCCGGGTGAAAATTGTGGAAAATATATATCATCTGAAAATGCCGTAATTAGGCATATACACATAATTATATTTTTTAAAAACATACCGCCTCGCCGGGAAACATCTCTCCCACTAAATATTCAATGAAGTTAACGATTTGTTGTGCTGCTATAAAAGAAAACCCCGAATTAAAAAATTAAAAAATTTATAATAAAAAGAACTTACCAGACATATTTTCACGTTTGCAAGTAAACGGGTGTTCAATCTATATTTATATAAGTTTTTCCTACTATTAAAGAAATAATTTTTATGATGCATAAATATATGTCGATTTGAGTACGTACTAATTTTTCCTACTAGTAAAGAATTAATTTTTATGATGCAAAAATATATGTCGATTGGAGTACGTACTAATTAATTCAAACACTAATATAATATCATCATATACGGGGCATTTTGAAAATGTAGATAATGGGCTTGTTTATTCTTTACACTGATTTTAAATACATATACGAGGCTGGTAATAACTACTCTGTTGGGATATTTTAAACGGGGTTAATGGCGGATTAGACGGCTTAACGGGAGATTGATCCGCCTAGCCGGGGCTTGAGGGAAACGAAAAATAATTATTATATGTTCTCTTTCAAGATTAATTTTAAATATATCACCCAAATACGTACAATCAGTTAAAATGTAGTTGGTCTTCAGCTACGTCATTGTACTAAAATATACCATTTAGGTCGAATGTTATGGCAGTTTATAGATATAATTTATAATTTAAAGGCGTAATTTAACGGTCAAAAGTGTTTCATACCCCCTGTATACAGATTCCATTAGTAGTAATATATGCTTGCTTTTATTCGCTCACATTATACATTAATTATTTATTAAAATGATAATTACTTTCAATGCAAAATTGCATATGTAATAGACCAACAATGTTGATGAAATTTGCATATAAAACCACTTCTACCTCGCGTTGTGACTCGATTTTATATGATCATTTTATTGAAAGATAATTAATTATATATTCTGTTTTTATTGTACGATTCGGTAAACATATCCTTAAACATAATAAAATTCGAAAAAGATTTTATTTTCTCCGATATGACCTTTATATATATATTACCATAATCGTGCATTTGACTTGAAAACTGCATATATTTCTGAAATAAAACATTGCTAAATGATTACAGATGTCTTTTTATTTACGCCGATTTTTTATTCCTTTAATGTAATATACCAGGGCGGTAGTAAGTGATATTTTTATGTTATAAATAAAAAAGTTTTAAAATTGATTGATTTTCATTTAATTATGCAATCCTGAAGCTGTTGGAAGGTTTAAGATTTGTTAATAAATTGACGTTGATAAGAATATATCCCTATAACAGCACTTAGTGTTCTTTGTTTTACCTAGTTACTGTTGCAGACGGCTATTGCAAGATGGCCTAAGCGTATTTTCTTAAATTTTCAGTATTGGAACGGCGGTGTTGCCGTTTCGACAATTTTTATGTTGAATAAGGGGAAATATTGGTTTGGCAACGCCATTAGTACTGGTTTGTCGATAAAATGGTGAGTGCATTATAAACGCTAGATTTACCGCCATTTTGTCGTCATCGTCACACTTAGGTTTGTTAATAAATTGGTGAAGGCAATATTTGCTGATAGGGGTTTCTGGTTGCATAAGTTCAGGTAGTACCCAGATAGCGGGAGTGTGCGTGAACGTAATTATAGATGACGTCTGAAAATACTGTTTGCCAAAAGGACATACTAGATCCCGTGTTGTCTAATTACATGCCGCGCGGCCTCTAACAATGTTCATTAATGACATGTATTGTATGTATTGTTTGGTGAATACCTATATATTTTTGGTAATAAATTTGTTTGATGTACTTAACTGTTTTGTTTCTTTATCGGGGCTGTTTTCTGTGATAGAGAGGCCAACAGGGTCTGTTCCTGGGGGAACAGGGTCTGTTCCTGGGGGAACAGGGTCTGTTCCTGGGGGGAACAGGGTCTGTTCCTGGGGGAACAGGGTCTGTTCATCGGGTCTGTTCCAGGGGGAACAGGTCTGTTCCGGGGGAACAGGGTCTGTTGGACAGGGTTCATAATACGTTTAATCTGATTCCACACGGAACAGTTTATATTACAATACTTTTTTTGTTAAATCTGATGTCTTTGTTTTTAATAATCGGCTAAAAGACTTGACGCTTCGACTAATTACTGATTTTTAGTTTATACTATCCATCTATAAGAGACGTTGCAGCCCTTTCGGGGTAAATGATTGTAAAATAATATTGAAAGCTGATGCTTGTGTTGCATAGCAGATAGGTGAATGCACAAGATTGTTAATATTTTCCTACGCTTATAATATTTATTTTTATGTGAAACACTGGTTGCCTAACTTCAGGTAGTACTCAGATATCAATTAGTTTGTTTTACTAAGTATATGTGTATGGTTTGCCCTAATTTTGTACATTAGAAAACACCACCATAACCCCACTTAAGGACCTTTTGTTTCAGCAATCTAATCAGATGTGCCCCCGTGGTTTCACGTTGTCAAACATTGTTTAGCAATTTTAATCTATATGCTCTCGTAGCGTATTTTGCAAGGCTTTGAGGTTCGGCCCCAGAGGTTTATGGTTCAATTCCCGCCGAGGACAAAAACTTTTTTTCTGTTATTATTTATTCATTATGTTGTTCAATATTGATTATTTAAATGGATGTTCAGGTTAGGTACTTGGGTTTGGGTACTATTGAGAACGTGCTACGTCATCTCTCCTCCGCTAGGTGGCACCTCTACAATTAATCATTCACAGTCACGTACTAAAGGGGATTTGGGGGGGGCTCCGCGGGTACTTGGGTTCCATGGGGAATAGTGTTAGGTTAGAATCTTCAAATAATGGGGCCCCCTGGTAATACCAGGGGGGCCACTTAGGTTAATACGGATCCTGTATCTACTGCGAGTAGTTATGACGTCAGACACTAGATGGCTATAGTAGCTGGGTTCCGCTCGGGTTAAGAGAGGGTGGCGACTTCCAGGAAAAGTGCCACGCCCCTAAAATGGCACTAAAAATGCAGGTTTTAGGTCCCATGCTATTTCTTATGAGTTTTGATGCCAGAACTCTCATAGCTTTATCTACTGTCGGTTTCTGTGAACCGAAAACATGATATTAAAGAAAGATGTTTGTCCCTTTTCTTTCCGTCAGACCCAATCCTTGGACGCGTTTCGCCGTATTACGGCTCATCGGCAAGGCTATAGAGTCTGACGAAAAGGAAAGGGACCTTACAGTGTTTTCAATACATAATGTATAAATACATATGCGAGATGTTACACGTGGCGACATCTCGTAGCAATCGAGCTATCCACCCAACCAGACCAGCGAGGTCTTAGAGAAGACCAAACGCTGGAATGGATCCCGCATAAGCAGGTATCTAAAGTCAGGTGGCGCTGAAAGCCAATCGTCGGTTTTTGTGAACCGAAAACGTGATATTAAAGAAAGATGTTTGTCCCTTTTCTTTCCGTCAGACCCAATCCTTGGACGCGTTTCGCCGTATTACGGCTCATCGGCAAGGCTATAGAGTCTGACGAAAAGGAAAGGGACCTTACAGTGTTTTCAACACATAATGTATACATACATATGCGAGATGTTACACGTGGCGACATCTCGTAGCAAGGTCCCTTTCCTTTTCGTCAGACTCTATAGCCTTGCCGATGAGCCGTAATACGAACAAATCTAATTAGCGTATTAGCGTGTTTTTTAGATATAGCCTTCGGTATTTTTTTAATAATAGACTGTACAGTATTCTCTATGTCATAGTCCTCTTCCATAGATTCATCCAGTCTACCTTTCTTCGCCCGGGGAAAGAAGTAATTTTCTTCTGCTTCTTCGTAGAAGCAGATGTCGCGGTCTTCATCGCCTAGCGTCATATCGTCGTCGATTCCAACTGCGGCGAAGTCTTTCATGGAGACCTTATTCAACTCAATACCATTATTCATAGCATATCGAAATCTCTTGTCTAGCCGCTTCTTGGCGTTCTTGGACAAGTGTAAGCGGTTAAAATTAGCGTGTTGCTCGCCGGCAGCTTCCCAAACTATAGGAATAAACCCCCTATAATAAGCTTTAGACAACTTATCATTGCCCAGCTTTTCAGACGTTTTTTTTTTTTATTGATTGTACAATGTAATTGATATTACAAAAACAACGGATTCAATTTTTTTTTATTATCATTTACCAGTACATTAAATACATACATACAATTAAAGTAAGTATATACATACTATACTTCTTACAAAAAATTACTTTAATATCCAGTCTCTGTTTATTACATGAGAAAGTGTGCATTGATGAAAAAATTACCTCTTAGACTCGAAGATAAATGTGCATTGAGATTATTTTATAAAAATGAATTAATGAAAATTATATACCTAGTATACTTCTTACAAAATCTAATCTCAATTAATCTAATATCAAGTATCTATTTATTACACGAAGAAGAGCGCGTTGGTCCACCATTAGTTGGTAATGATCCCCAATTAACTGTTCTCTTCTATCGAGAACAGTTAATAGTTCATTACAACTATTTGTCATTACCAGACAGTGATCTAAGCGTCCACGCACTTCTTCACGTGTAACTTGTACTTCATCGAGACTAAGATCTCTTTCAATTATTGGCTCATTGTAGAGCATTTGAAGATCGTTCATAATAAGCTGTTCACCCTCAATTACTTCTTCTTCTTATCTGTCGACATGGAATTGGTTTTCGGCAAGCTGATCCATGAAATTGTTCACAAAATTTTCATTGACTATATTATTGATAGCTTCATCCAATTCAGAAAACTCACCCCTTGGTTGATCAACTAGCACATCTAATTCAGCAATATCATCCCTTGCTTGGTCAACTATCACATCTAATACAGCAATCTCACCCCTTGCTTGATCAACTACTACTACATTAGGTTCTTCTAATTCAACCCTTGCGGGAACCAGCAACAAATCTTGTATTACATTGATGCGACCAACTAATTTTGACATTTGACTAATTGAGGGTTTGGTTGACATTTTTTTTTACTTTTATATAAGTTTAAGACAATTAAAGTAGAGCCAGTTAAATATAATATACTTTAAATGTATGTTGGTATTTAGTGTACTAGTGAATGAATGAATGTCCACAAAATCGAGATATTTATACAAAAATATTTTGATTAAAGATGTGAAAACTGGAATTTAATGCACCCAGTCCACTTTTTTATACTCGACTTGATTGACTCTGCAATTAACCAGTCGTTTCAATTTATTTTACTTTGTTTTTATTTATCGAGAAAAAGATTTATGTTAACTCTTGTTGAAACAAAGCATAGTTTAAATATTTTTTAAGTTAGACATTTCACTTAAGCGGATGCAGCTTGTGACACAAGTTGAAGGTTAGTTAGTTAATTATAGCTGTTACACATACTGGTGAATAGAATACTAGGGCTTTCCTATGACACTTCATTATTATCATACGATTTAAAATAAAATACCTATCGCATTTAGGAAGCGGTCCTTCTAAGAAAGACAATTTCAATTGCTCCAATTTCAAGATAGCATAAGGGTGAGTAGTATATTGTTGGGGCAAAAGGAGTGAATGAGGAGTAAAATAAAGCACGGGGAACACAATGAGGTCCTCCAAATAGGACGGGGCAAAATCCTCCTCCTCCGCCTCATTTTAAAATTATAGCAAATACCACATTTTAACATACTGGAAGAACACACAGCAACTATACTCAATTAACAAGGACAGAAATTCCCACTAGACAGTGGTAAAGATGTATAAAAGATATTAGAAATCTTTAAGGTTAGTTTAGAATAATGACAGATCCTATGCGTGAGAGGTTATTTGAAACCCTTAAAAAAATTGAACAAGATTTTTATGATCTAGTTAATGAATGTGTAGAAAATGCAATGCAGTGCAATCCAGAATCCTGTCATATGTACGAAAGTGATGCTGATTATTTTAGACGTGGTGTGGAAATGATACAGAACTACTATGAAACAGAAGATATGCTCAAGCTCGTTGAAGATTGTAGGACATATGGTTTTATTGAAGAGTTGTTCGAGTTTAAAGAATTTGTGTCACCAAATGATACGGCTGCATATAAACTAATATTAAGTGTTGTGGAAGAGGCGAGACTTGCTGAGATGGGTCCCAGTCCGTTATTTCATTATGTGTAATTAGTGAAGTGAAAATATTAAACATGGAGACAATAGTTACTGAAATGTATGAAAACTTTATTATGTCAGAAGCTTGTTCGCGTTATTATGCTCTAGTGGGTGATGATGATGATGCTGAAGCACAAAATTTTC
Organism: Polydrusus tereticollis; assembly: GCA_963920685.1. Classification (NCBI taxonomy): domain Eukaryota; kingdom Metazoa; phylum Arthropoda; class Insecta; order Coleoptera; family Curculionidae; genus Polydrusus; species Polydrusus tereticollis. Next base: position 27,479,101 of record OY987334.1, read on the forward strand.
CATGGTACATAGATTATATGGAGCACGTTGCCCTCTGTAAAAAAGCTGCCAAGGCTTGCTTAAACTTTTTAAAGACAAAGAACTTAATAAAATTAGTGATAGAACTTAAGAAGTTAAAATTATATGAAGATATAAATATTATAAAAACGAAATATGATGAAATAAAACAATAAATACAATTTGATTTTTTATTCATTCATGAAAAAATTATTATACATATAAAATACATTATAAAGTGCACACATAGCTGGTGACTTAGAATGAAAAAAACATTTAGGTGTTGATAAATGTAGAATTGGTTGTTCATTTATTTCTACTATTGGCTTGGTACAGTATTTCTTAATATAGTCAACTTTTTCGCTTCCTTTAACATAAACGAACTCTACATCCTTGGTCAACTCCTCGATAATAGTAGGAAAATAATGAAGAGGGGTATATCCAACATTCCAGTTTATGCAATGAAAATTTTTCATTAACCACACAGCTTGCCTGTGTAAATCGGGTGAGAGTAAACTTAATGGAATGGGCTGTTTAAACACATAGTGACTAATTCTATTTCCATCATATGCTGCCAACTCTTTTGGAATAAACTTGTTATGCTCATCTTTAAATCCTTGCACATCCAAAACTAATCGCATATTTTCAAAAAAGAAAATTTCTTTAAGATAAATTTTTTAGATGTATATTCTTGAATTTGATTTTTTAAAATCTGTAATTTTTGAATAAAAATTTCAATGTGTTGCATGTTAGGCGAAGACATGCTTATGACTACACAAGTACTAGTTAAGAAACTTAAATAAGCTTAGTATATAAGAGAGGGGATTATAGTTGTTTAACAATTTTTGTGAGTGGATTATAGCTAAAAATTTTATCATGTTTTATGAGACAATAGGCTGCTGTTTTAGCAGCAATTTTTTCTTTTGTTTCAAATTCAATCCTCATTGTTACAGGACCCGTTTGCAACAAGTCTCTTTGATGTGAACAATTAATGTATGTAAGAGGTGCATTGTTTTTAAATTCTGCTGGAGTAAAAATTGGCTCTATTGGTGAGTTATAATAGACCTGACGAAAATTTGAAAACATTTCATACAATGTAGCAAACTTATTGTTTTTGAAATCAAGTTGTAGATCATTGTAAGGATATCTTTCAGAGTTTAAAAATACATTTATATTTCTTAATTCACAATGATCAAATTTACTCATATCCGATTTTAGATTAGCACGTCGATTCTTCTGAAAAGCAATTAAAACATGACGAGGTGTCTCAACCTTTGTAGAAGTTTTTACAGGCCAGTTATGTCTGGTGGTTTCTAATAACTCAGGATACTCCACTAATTCCCAACTTCAAAAAGTAATTAGAATGTCACTATTCTTTTCAATAAGTTTCGTTAACGCTAATTCTTGTGGGATGGCTACTGTAAGATGAGGAACTCGCCAGCAAATTCTCGATATTACAATTTTTGATGTTTCAGCTTCATCGCTAGTGCACAATAATGAATCGATAGCATCATTACTTCTAATTAGAATAAGCTCTTGTTGTGAATTTAAAATAATTTTATTATAATCTTCAAAAAATCCAGAATACATCTTTAATGGAATACATAAAGATACATTTCCTTTATCATCGGTCATAATTTTCTCTCCCACTTTTGATTTTGGATACCATCCAGCATTTTCCAATTTTGCACTCTCGTTTTGATTGAAAGAGGTATACCCCTTAAGTGTAGAAGTGATACCGATATCTCTAACAGAATCAATAGTTACTCCATTTAAAATATAGCGCATTTCTTTAAATAAGAATGCTGGTGCATTGTTGACTAATTGGGTGTTTCTTAAGGGTGTACCATCATCTTTAGTAACTTGCATTTCTAAATAAATTTCACTCTTACAAGGTAATGAATATTTTCCTGTTTGTTGCAAAGCAATTCTAATTTCATCATTTGGTCCAAGTTTGGTAGGATTAAAGGGGTCAAAGGAAAATACTTCCCAACTTAATATTGAATCATCGACAAAAACATTTTCTTTAACGTTTAAAAATTCCATTTTTAATTTTAAAACCCAAACTTAAAAGAAATTGACGATTTGAAGGTGTTAGCCTTTGGGGGTTTGGTTTATTACTAAATAAGTTATGATTATTCGTATTCTTATTAAGCTTTTCGCTGAAGTATTTTTTGTTATAAATAATCACCATCGCGCATCTAAATTTTTTAAATGTAGTCTTAACGTGATGGTCTCTTCTCTAAAATTAACAAGATTCCCTTCTTGATCCAATATTTTAATGGTTATTTTATCTTCTACCTTAGCAGTCACTGGAAAATATATAACGTTTTGGGGTGATTCTATAATTTTATATCCGGGAGCCACACTCGGAAAAAACTGATGTATTATGTGAACAGGATTACCATTTAAGTATGAGCCTTCAGCAATACTACAGTCAATATTTATTGAGTTCACTTTTATTATTTCTGCCGGTCGTTCAGAAATATGAATGAGTCCCGAATCCAGTATTTGATTTTGAAATCCCAGCAATGCACCTATAGATCCATCTCTAATAATAATATTTTCAGAGCATTTCATTACTGAACGCAATGTATGATTATTAGCTTGAAGATAAAACGAAATATCTTTTTCTTCTAATTTTTCTTGTAAAACCTTGTTGATATTATCAATCTCATAACTTCCAGGTGGGATTGTTACAAATTTTCCAGTTTCACCATAAAAGAAACGATTATTGCTTTCATCAATATTGGGAATTGCATTAAATGTTTCAAAATTTACAAGTCCAATAACATGATCTATATTTTCATCTAAATATATGGGCGGGTGAAATTCTACTGTCAAAATGGCAGAATTGCCGCTAACTACAAAACTATACGACATGTCACGATAATATTTCGATAAAGAATAAAAATTTATTGTATTTCATGTATTATTATAAAGAAATCTTATACATAATTGACCACAGTTTGTTGTGTTAAAAGTTTGATAATTTGTATAATTGTAAGCTATAACATTTCTATTATTATCGCTTAGAAAATATAAAATTAATTCAGCTGGAGGTCGCAGATTACCATAACTGTCGAAGTATGTTATTTCATTTTCTTTTTTTATGTATGCCGTCCAATGTGTTCCATCCCCATTATGCTTATCTAGATTAATAATACCACATTCAGTTTTCTTAATTTTTTTAGGTAGCCTATCCCTCATGAATATACCTCTAAAATTGGGAATTTGCAGCAATTTAACATATTTAATTAGATCATAATTAGTGAGGGTTCTAAGAGGTATATGTTTTAACAGTTTTTTGAATATGGTTTTAAATATAAGCCACACCCTGTCTTATATGGTTTTAAATAGAGACCACTTCCTTTTTTTCCCACTGCTATAGATTCCATCGTTTGATTGTGTCTTTTATCTTCTTCTAATTTTTGTTTAGCAGCTTTAGCATCATTTACAGCTTTTGCAATGCCCGCCGCTCCACCTCCCAGAGCACCTAAAGCCGACAAACCGGCAAATAATGGTATCAGTGGTAAGAATCCACCACTCTTTGGAATAGGTATTACTCTTTTCTTTATCGGTGAAAATACACCTTTCTTTCTTATAGACTTAACAGCTGTTTTAATACTCTCAGTTAAACTTTTAAATGGTTTTCCTTTTATTCCTTTTCTAGCTTGTGAAATGGCTTGAGACAATGAAAGTCCACGACCCTTGCGTGTCTTTTTTTTTCTCAGCCCCATGCCAAACTTTCGCTTAATTTTCATAGCACCACTAATTCCTAGCGCAGCAGCTTTTTCTCCAAAACTAGAGTGTTTAGCTCTAAACCTCTCGAATGCTTTTTTACCCAATAGTTTATCGGCAGCGTGTCTGCTTTTTATATCGTTTGATTGAGAATATGCAATGTCGTGCTCTTTACAAGCCTCATCTAATAAATTTATTCCCTTATCACCTCTCACTAATCTTTTTTCCAACTTTGTGCCAGGCCCACAAAAATTGTAACCAGGAAGATGCAATTCAAATGGTAATTTATTGATAAGAGTGTTTAGGATGCCACACCCTATTTTCTTGTCGCTCGATTTGTAAGTAACACGTTTGGTGTGTGATTGAATCATTATATAGCTAAAATCTTAACACAAAATGACCAGTTTTACTTTGACAGCCAACTTAAATATTATTATGAGAGTTGAAAAACAACCATACTCTATAATAATTAAGGATCATGATACATCAACAAATACATTTAGAAAACATGGTCAATTGTTTGAAGGAAATAGCAAAAGAAGTTTAATTATTGGTCCATCGGGTTGTGGTAAAACTAATATTATTGTAAGTTTGATTGAAGATCCTAATGGTTTACGATTTGAAAATGTGTACGTTTATTCAAAGTCTTTATATCAACCCAAGTATGAATATTTAAGGATGCTTTTTAAGTCAATAAAAGAAATTGGTTATTATGAATCAGAAGACGAAGAAAATATAATTTCACCTCAGGAAGTGATGCCAAACGCTATAATGATTTTTGACGACATAGTTTGTTGTAATCAGACTATCGTAAAGGACTACTTTTGTTTTGGAAGACATAGAAACACCGATTGCTTTTATTTGTGTCAAACATATTCTTCTATTCCTAAACAGCTTATTCGCGACAACGCAAATTTAATTGTTATTTTTCAACAAGACAATACAAATTTAAAACATGTTTATGATGATCATGTTAATGTTGATATGACGTTTAATCAGTTTAAAGAAATGTGTTTACTGTGTTGGCAAGATAAATTTGGATTCTTGGTAATAGATAAAGATTCCACTATAAATTCTGGCAGATATCGAAAAGGATTTGATTCATACATTTACTTATAAAAACAACATCATTAGATGAAAACAGCTATTTTAAAATAATCTGTCATGAATGAACAATTAGCAAAACAACTTGTTAAATCAAGGAGTGCAGTTAAGAAAAAATATCAAGCTTTAAAAAATGCCGAATTTGAGTCTCATTCGAAACTGGAAGAAACTTATAAGCCAATAACACAACCTTTGCAAGAATTAATTTCTACCATTGGTAAAATTGAACCCGCTGCCATAAAAGAAGAGGATCCGTCATTTACAAGATTTTATAAAACTTCAACCCCCCAAAGAACAAAAAACATAAGAAAAACTGGGAAAACTCCACTTCTCCCGACAGAAATACCATCATTTTTTGATACTAGTCTCGCATCAGTAAGTCATATCCCAACCATACAAGAAACGAGCGTTATAGCCGAAACATCACCCACATCATCATCATCATCATCATCAGATTCAACAATAGGGAATCTTTCAGATCTATTGGAACAAACTAGACAAACAGTCCAGACTTATGTTGGTATGCCTGCATATCAACAATGGCTAAACGACTTTCACGAATTACCTCGTAAATACATTGATGAAGGTGTCAAAGATTTAGATCATACGTTTGATCACCATTATGGTGTAGTTCATGATTTGGAAACTGAAAAATTTTTCTTGGGACTAACACAGCAACCTGTTGAGATTAAAGGGAAAGATATTAAAGTAAAAGAGATTACTTATTTGGGCACTCCCGGTTTATACGAACTGCTATTTAAAAAGGATCCAAAAGGTTATAGTGCTAAAGACTTGGATAATTATATGGATATTCTAGCAAGAACTAATGCATATCGTAGGAACAACAGTCCCGATGAACAAGTTCAAGGAAATGGTTCACGTAAATATATTACAATAATAGGACCATATTTACAGAAGAAGGGAATAACAAAAACAAGAGGCTTAAACCCTTCAGCCTTAAACTTAATTTCAGCATTCACACGACGTAAGGCTCCATATAGAGTTCAAAGAACAACTTCAACTACCCAAGGATCTGGTTTAACTTTAAAAGTTAATAAAAATAATACAGATTATGTATATTGGGATAATGTTAACGAGCTTGTTGACAGACTTCGTTTATTGGTGGCCTCCATGAATGCCGGTCACACAGGTCATAATAATGAAGTTATCTCCATTATAGAAGAACTGCGAGAATCAAACATTATCATATAAGAGAATGTAACACTTGTTTCAGAACATTTACAAAATGACTATCGACAAATTTGGTTGCCACATTTCAAGTCGATACAAAATAAATAGTGTAGATATTAAAGATCTTGTCAAAAAAGTTGAAAATGAAGTAACAAATAATATTTCAAAAAATTTAAACTATATTGAAAATAAAGTAGTTGATCACTTTAAATATGGACTGCAACAAAATCAATTAGGAATTTCAAATTTTGAAAAAGAGTTAAAGGCACAAAATAAACGATCACTTGAAAATGTTGAAAATATTGACAATGTAATGAAAAAACTAAAAGTTTGTGAAGATCAAGTAATAACATTAGAGCAAAAATATAAACAGGAATAAAATCATTACAAAGAAACTATAAATAATATCAACAAGAAAGTGTTAAATTCTGAGGTTAAAGTTGGTCTTGCAGAGAAACAGATAAGTGGCCTTGATAGTTTACAACAAGAAACTCAGAAGGTACTATTTAAATTACAAAGTGATATAAAAGACACCTCAAATATTGATGACCTTCAAAAAAGCTTAACAAATAATCTTATAACAAAGTTTGAGAAATTCTCAAGTGTAGTTTATGATAGGATATCAACGGAGGTGGAAAATTTAAAAAATGTTCATGATGGAATGAATAAGAATACAAAAAATATTGAAAGAATTTTGAATTTACACTTAATGGTTCACAAAAAGGATGATGAAAAATTAATAGCATTAAAAGAGCAATTTATTATTATGTCACAACAAATTTTAGAATTAAAATCCGTAGAATCTATAAATAAAGAAGAAATAGAAAATATTAAATCAACTTTAAAAAAGAATAACAATATTTCATTAAAAATTTTAGACATTGAAAAAAAAGTTGATGAAATAAAGAACTTGGGTACAGATTTAAATATGACTGTAAATATTGATAAAATTATTAAAGATATTAAAGCATTGGAAGAATTTATTAAAAATGAAAGTGTCCTGGCACAATTCGCCTTCACTTCCTTCTTCAAGGGGCATATCCCTGGAAGCACCGCGGCTAGCTCTATTCATTATCTCAGGGGCGGCGAGCTGTGTAGGGCAGTTTGAAACCGCCCCAGGTCTCTTCCTGGGGTCGGCCTCGGTAGTCATGAGCATGTCTTGGTTGTCCTCGCCCTCAGCCAGCAGGGCTGGAGGGGATTCACTTCGTAAAGCCATATTCTCGGCCATTTCAATATTTGCCACGCTTGGCTTCTTCGCTGCCGACCTGGGGCAGGTTGTGCCCAGGAGGTAGGTCCTTGGATTTATCTTCTGGGTATCGGCCCTAGAGGCTGGAGGTCAGGCCTTGACGTCCAGCTCTTGGCGTCGCTGATTTTCTACTAGTTCAACTCAAAACCACGTTGCCACGTGGTTTTCGCTTCTTGCCGACCTGGTGCAGGTTATGCCCAGGTGGTATATACTCGTACACGCCTCCCTGGCGATGGCGTCCGCTGCTGCAGTTATGGCACAGTTAGTCCAAGGGTGGCAACGTCGGCGATGACCGGTTCTCGTCGTACTTCTTCTTAAAATTAGTTTGCCTCGTGGTTTTCTCGTCTTGCCGACCTGGTGCAGGTTATGCCCAGGTGGTAAACTCTCGTACACGCCTCCCTGGCGATGGCGTCCGTTGCAGCAGTTATGGCACAGTTAGTCCAATGTCGGCAACTTGGCGATGACCGGTTCTCGTCGTACTTCTTCTTAAAATTAAATTTCGGTCTTGCCCGTACACTAGGTACGAACGCCTCGGATCGGCTAGGAACCACTGTTTCCTCACAGTATCGGGCTCGACTACGGCGTCCTCCACCGGTGCTTCTTCAGCTACACCTTGCTTTTATCTTCAGGTTCACGTATGCCGCCTTGGCACACCCAGGTCTCGGAATCTCCAAGATCAACTGGCAATTCGCTTGGTGACGGTCGTCCAAAGAAAAAGACTTATACAGATTTTAAAGCCGGAACAAATGCTCAACTATTTCATGAGACACTTACTCATTTATGGTTCTGTACTGACTCGTCTCTCCCTTGAAAATCACTCAATTTATAGTCGTTTTCAAGGTCGAGTACCACAACACCCCCCCACTGAAGAGCATTTGTTACGGTATGTTTATTTAACCGTACTCATTTAGTACGATTATACATCATTTATAACAATAACAATAAAAATAACAATAACAAAGTCCATAAACAACACTACAAAAAATAACCAAGTCCATATAAACATATTTAAAATCTCTTCCGTTTTCTTTCGTGGGAAGACTTTTCCTTCTCTTTAGAACGAGGTGATCCCTCAACCTCCATGGCTCTAGCTTCATCTGGTGGCTCTTCCTCAGGTGACCTGGTATAGGCCTCCTGTGGGTAGTTTTCTAACGACCTGGGGAACTCCTCGGAGGCCTCAGGTGGCTTCTCTCTTGGCTGCCTCAATGTTGCTACGGCGACCTCGGCTTGAGGGGCCGTAGTTTTCTCCACGTCTGGTGGCTTCTTCTTAGGCTGCCTCAATGGTACCTCGGCGACCTCGGACTGAGGGGCCGGAATTTCATGTATTACAGGGGGTTGGCCATGGAGCTGGACTTGTGCGGGAATTCTGGTAGGCACATATCTCCAGGGGATACCTTGCTGGTCATACTGGGTTTCCAAACTTGGAGGACATAGGTATAAATCAGTCACCGGTGGCTCTACAAAAGCCGCTATCGGGTCGGATTCTGGCAGTGGCGTACGTTTTACCGCGACTACCATCCACCCTAGATAATCTTCTCTTGGACGTTGGGTTTCTGGTCCATTCCTTAATTGTAAGTCCGTCAAAATTGGTTCTACTGGTTCCACCATCTCTGCAAGTGGTTGGTTACAACATGCAGCTGTGGCGGCCGTTGAGTCGAACAGTTCTTCCTCTTTAACTTCAAATTTGTCCTCAAATTCTGGTGGTGGCGAGATTATATCAATCTCGTCCTCTCGGACCACGTCTGGTGGCTCCAAAATTTCGCTTTTAATTCTCTCGTCTTCTTGGACCACGTCTGGTGGCTCCAAAACTTCGTACTTAGCTCTCTCCGCTTGTTGCAGCAATTGGTCAGCTGCACATTTCTCATCTTCTGCTTGTACCAACGCTACACACATCCTTTTGTTAAATTTCACGCCCTCCTCCGAGTCTGAAGTTGGGGGTGAGGCCTGACGCTGTCTAAGCCGTCTCTTCCGTCGGTATTGTTTACGGTCTCTTCGGATCTCCGTCATCGGTGACTCCTCATTTGTTACTGTATCTTCGTCGGTTGGAGTAGAATCGCTGACTGTTTCTTCGCTATCTTCCCTGGCGGCTGAAACTCTTGTTGATAAGTCGCTAATAGCCTGGCTTGTTGACTGAACCGGGTGTCGGTTTTCTGGATCTGCCAAGTCATCAACGCAGGAAATATAATCGTTGCTCCGGAAATTAAATAGCACCTTCTCTGGGTCCTCTATTTCTTCCTCTTCCTCGGTCATTCTCTTCTCCATTTCCTTCTCGAATTTCACACTCTTTACGTAGGAGATCTTGGTCATAGTCTTCATCATCCGCATGTAACGCGTACCACATTCCGTCTCTAAGAGCTTGACGTTTATAGTCTGCTCCTTGAGAAGGATGATCAATTTGGTATTGCATGGCGCGCATAATCATCGCTCCATGCCTATTAGTACCAGGCATTTCCACAGGTGATCCATCTGGGAATATAAACTTCGGCTTCTTTGGTTTAACCACGCTCGCTTGTTGCCTATTCGGATTCTGATTATCCCGTCTCTCCCATGTTCTACTATACTGTGGCCTATTTGGTGCTTGCGCCTGACCTCCCTGTTGTTGAGGTCTTCTTCCTTCATCCGGACAGTCTCTGCGTGAGTGGGCACCTCCACAGCCAAAACATTGCAATCGGCCTTGGTAGCCTCGACCGCCTTGATAGCCTCGACCGCCTTGATAGCCTCGGTACTGTAACTGTCTATTTCCACCATCATCTCTGCTATTTTGAGCGTTAACATTTACTCTGGGTGCGGTGTCCACCTCGGAACTTTTCCAATCCCGTTCCACCGTAATTGCAGCGTTCAACAGTTCTTCAGTGCTCTGACAGTTCTATGTACGTAGCGCAGCTCGTAACGGACCGTTTAGCCTGCTCAGCAGTAGCGGCACTACTTCTTCTTCCTGCCATCTCGGGTTTATCCGTTGACAAATTTGCCTCTTGCGAATCAAAAATGCCTCCGCACCTTCTCCTTTAACTTGGTCTTGACCATACAGTTCGGCACGTAAGTGATTTACACATTCACTATTGTTGTATGCTCTGAGCACCGCCTCTTGCAATTGCCTCCAAGTAATTTGTCCTCCTGCGTAAATCTTCATCCGGATGGCTGCTTGTCCCGTCATTTGTCTAATTGCCAGGTCCGTCCATTGGTATGCCGGTGCTCCGCTCTCCATACAATATTCTTGCATATGTTTCAAGAATAGCACCGGGTCCTCCGTGTCGGTTCCTGCAAATTTAGGTGGCGGTGCCGGAGTCATTCTCCTGGGCTTATCTATTAATTGCCCTATGGATTGGGCTAATCCTTCCATAGTCTTCCACCTTAACGCTTCCATAGCTTGCCAATCTTGACCTGGCTCTGTTGGTTGTTCATTCAAAGGTGGTAACACCATTTCCTTAATTTTCTCCTCATACCTCTGCTTATGCCGGACTCCCCCTTGAGTTGGCGGAATTTGCCGACTTAACGGTGGCAGCGCCGGACCTCTAGGTTTGTCCTCATAGCTTGGCCTCTTCAGTTCTTCATCAAAAATAGGCGGCATTCGCCGTTCTTCAGGTGGCGTATCTTTTCGGGAAATTCTTCTTCGAATTTCTTTCATCATAAACGATGCTTCTTGGTTACAGGGTATTTGCTCGTCTATTGTCGTATCTTCGGACTCATCATCCGAGTATTCTTCAGACTCGCTACGAATCTCCACGTCCATTCTATATCTTTCCTCCCATAATCGGCGCTTCGCTCTTGTGTTAAAAGCTGGGCATTCCATGGGTAGGTACGTAAATGATTTGCGATCGCTTAGGCCAACGGGCCTAACGTCGTCACAGGGTTCTTTGTTACTCTTATTATCTGAGTAAGTCATCGAGTTGGGCGCCATGTCCTGGCACAATTCGCCTTCACTTCCTTCTTCAAGGGGCATATCCCTGGAAGCACCGCGGCTAGCTCTATTCATTATCTCAGGGGCGGCGAGCTGTGTAGGGCAGTTTGAAACCGCCCCAGGTCTCTTCCTGGGGTCGGCCTCGGTAGTCATGAGCATGTCTTGGTTGTCCTCGCCCTCAGCCAGCAGGGCTGGAGGGGATTCACTTCGTAAAGCCATATTCTCGGCCATTTCAATATTTGCCACGCTTGGCTTCTTCGCTGCCGACCTGGGGCAGGTTGTGCCCAGGAGGTAGGTCCTTGGATTTATCTTCTGGGTATCGGCCCTAGAGGCTGGAGGTCAGGCCTTGACGTCCAGCTCTTGGCGTCGCTGATTTTCTACTAGTTCAACTCAAAACCACGTTGCCACGTGGTTTTCGCTTCTTGCCGACCTGGTGCAGGTTATGCCCAGGTGGTATATACTCGTACACGCCTCCCTGGCGATGGCGTCCGCTGCTGCAGTTATGGCACAGTTAGTCCAAGGGTGGCAACGTCGGCGATGACCGGTTCTCGTCGTACTTCTTCTTAAAATTAGTTTGCCTCGTGGTTTTCTCGTCTTGCCGACCTGGTGCAGGTTATGCCCAGGTGGTAAACTCTCGTACACGCCTCCCTGGCGATGGCGTCCGTTGCAGCAGTTATGGCACAGTTAGTCCAATGTCGGCAACTTGGCGATGACCGGTTCTCGTCGTACTTCTTCTTAAAATTAAATTTCGGTCTTGCCCGTACACTAGGTACGAACGCCTCGGATCGGCTAGGAACCACTGTTTCCTCACAGTATCGGGCTCGACTACGGCGTCCTCCACCGGTGCTTCTTCAGCTACACCTTGCTTTTATCTTCAGGTTCACGTATGCCGCCTTGGCACACCCAGGTCTCGGAATCTCCAAGATCAGCTGGCAATTCGCTTGGTGACGGTCGTCCAAAGAAAAAGACTTATACAGATTTTAAAGCCGGAACAAATGCTCAACTATTTCATGAGACACTTACTCATTTATGGTTCTGTACTGACTCGTCTCTCCCTTGAAAATCACTCAATTTATAGTCGTTTTCAAGGTCGAGTACCACAACAAAAGTATGATTTTGAAAGCGAATATTGAAAGAATAGATGAAGTAATGAGAACAAAAATTAAGGAAGTAGTATTTTTCAATTCAAAAGAAAAAATTAAAGGCTTTAGAATGGATGTTGAAACTTTAAAAACAACTGAAGCAGAAGTAGTGAATAGTTTTCTTAATGGTCGACAAATATATGAGGTTCCTTTAACAGAAAGGCGAAGTGTTATTAGTATTAACTTATCCATACAAAGTATCGTTAAGAAATTAAATGAAGAATTAAATAAAATAGATGAAGGAATGGGTGAATTAGATACCATACTTAATCCAACATCACTAAAATACCTAAACACTAAAATTAAAGATAATCTTGATGATATAAGTAAAAATATCGATAAAATTAAGGAATATTTAAAAGAAGAAGATACAATTATTTTAACTCAAAAGCTTAAAGAATGGGATGATGCATATAAAAGTTATTGGGATAATTATTTTGTTAAATCTTTTGATTAATCGTAATGTCTCACACTAAGGAGACGGTTGTCAATGAACTACATAAACCTGCTAGAAAAAATTATCAAAGGAGGAGGGTTATTATTAAAGGATTAAACGATTTATGGCAGGCGGATTTGGTAGAAATGCAGTCCTATGCTAACTTTAATAGGGGATATAGATATATTTTGGTGGTAATAAATGCATTTTCAAAATACGTTTGGGCCCAACCCCTTAAAAGTAAACAAGGAAAAGAGGTAACTTCAGCTATGAAATTTATATTAGACAAAACCAGTAAGCCAACAAATTTGCAAACAGATTTAGGAAAGGAGTTTTATAATAAAAATTTTCAGCAGCTTATGAACGATTTTAAAATAAATCATTACAGCAGTTTTTCAAACCTAAAAGCAAGTATAGTCGAGCGTGTTAATCGAACTCTAAAAAATAATATGTGGAAATATTTTAGCAATCAAGGTAGTTATAGATGGTATACAGTTTTACCAAATATTATTGAAAAATATAATAATACCACTCATAGCACCACAGGATGTAAACCGGTTGATGTTAAGCCCAGAAATGAAAAAACAATATTATTAAATTCATTTACTTTTAAAAAAATAGTTGATTTAGATCATACTAAGTTTAAACAAAATGACTTTGTCAGAATTTCGAAACAAAGAGAGGCGTTTGAAAAGGGTTATACTCCAAATTGGTCTACTGAAATTTTTCAAATAAGAAAAGTGAAACTTACAAATCCAACAACATATCTTCTAAAAGATGATAAAAATGAAAATATTGAAGGTGGTTTTTACCAAGAGGAGTTGCAGAAAGTGAAGCACCCCAATGTCTACTTAGTTGAAAAATTATTAAGAAAGAAAGGAAATATGGTACAAGTTAAATGGTTAGGATTTGACAAATCTCACAATTCATGGATTTTAAAAAAGGATGTATTGTAATAATATAATATTCCAACAAACAATACTCATATAGTATTATGCATATTAAAAATAAAGCAACAAAACTATTTTAACACATTTTTATTTTTAAACCTTTGATTATAAATGATATTTCTATGATTTATATCTAATATTGCACTGATTGTATTTTCACATCGTTTAATCCTTTCCTCAAAACGAAGTTTGTCCAGGTAGCAGCTTTGATAATCACCTTTTCGTGCATGTCTAGAAGCATAGTTCCAAACAATTAGTAAATACATTTTGTTTTTAGCTTCATTAAAATTCACCGATTTCTTCATAGTATTTTCTTTTTGGTGCTGTTTTTCTTAATTTCATCTCCAAGCTGTTTGGGTACATCATAAGCATTTCCAACATCGTACTCACATTTTCACTATTAGAAAGTTGTCTATGATTTAATCCATCATAGACACTCGTTAACAAGTCTGTGGAACCATTCAGGCCAGTTTGAAACACATTGATATATTTTTCAAATTCTTGTTTTATAAGAATTTGCAACCTATAATCAATTAATTCTTGTATTTCAAACAATTTATCTATAGTATCTTTAGCTAGATATAGATAATCTCCAACACCTTTTTGAATTTTAATAACACAACATTGATTAAGTTATTCGAAATTTATTGTAATATCACCAAATTTGAGTGGAAATGGACAACTATTTGATGAATAAAAATAGTTGACTATAACTCCTTGATACTTTAGAAAATTTTTCCAATCATCTTCACATAGAATAATGTTAAATCCTTGTTGACTACCAATATAAATTTTTGGAGAAAAATCATGTAAGCTAATTCCAACACACACATATTTCGAAACTGAATTATTTAAACTGTAGAACTTACTATTTAAAAGCTTTTCTTTAGTAATTTTTGTTAAGTTATTCTTGGAATCACCACTAATATATGACATGGTTTGAATGCTTGACATCTTACAGAACTAAAACTGCTAAGGTTACACACACATTTTATATAACTCCCCCCCCACCCAAAATGGAAAATCGTAAACATGCAAGTTTAACTAAATTGAGGAGGAGTAGTTTTCATACATTCTAATTATAGCATTTATAAAACAAAATTGATATTATTGTTAAGGTGGTAAATATAAGTGTAGATATAAACAAATTTAAAATACCAAAAACCTTACAATGTGAAGTTTGTTCATATTTAGTTTTAGTGATATTTTCATATCTACTCCTATTAAATAATTGATTTTCCACTATTTTATTACTATTTCTTATCCAATTAGTATCCAAAATAGTTCGGTTAGGATAGTAATATAATATTTTAAAATATTCACTGTCAATTTCACCTTTTCTTAATAAATGTGAGAAAGTTGATGTGCTATTGTTATTAATTCGTTCATACATCATATACTTACAATTTTGATCTATATCTGAATTATTCGCAAAGCACACCATAGCACGAATTACTCTATGTGGTTCATAGACATATAACATACTGTTGGTAATGTAATATAACAGAATATAATGGGTTAAGATCATGATTAAAACACAATTATACACTCGATATGAATTTATTAACGAAAACAGAAGTATAATTTTGAGTATATTTACTAGATGTGTGGCAACCCTACAATTTTTAATGACTAACAATTATACTGTGGCGAACGCTTACGTCAACCTTCCCAGGTAGCTCCGACGCATGCGCACCACAAATTCTAATATGCTGACGATCAGCTAGTTCAACATAAACTTCTTCTTCGATATCTTCACCCAGCATTCCCCACGGCTGTACATCTATACTCCACGACCAGAGATCCTCTTCTTCAGGCTTCGTTGTTAATGCCCTTTGTGAGCCACCCACGGGGTTTGGGTCGCTTGCCACTTCTATGCCACTCGGCCGGCAGTCGGACGGAGGTTTAGGGAACCCTAACAGGTCCTGGACACCAAGTGCAGATTTGGCATCTCGGTCTGGGCCCTTTGCCACCTCCGCATCGTTGACGGAAAAGTCGTAGCTGACTCCCTGGAGCTCTGATTGTCCATTGGGTGAGTAAGAACCCATGGCATCGTTGATCCAGGCCTCCAGGAAGCCGCTCGGCGAAGACGGTAGCAGCACGTCTTGCATTCGGTCTAAGACTGTTGCGAAATTTAAGGCCATGTGTCTGACTTCCAACAGCTTAGTTAAAACGTAATTAAAATATCCAAGGTTTTATTCTACCCTGTATAATATTTTGTTTCTTAACACTATTTATGCCTAAGTATTTTTTCTAACTTAAAAACACAAATTAAACAACTGCGTAATTTATTCAAAACTTTTATTCATCCGACCTGCGGTGCTTTAACACAACCAAGAAAGTCCCAGATTATGCTTTAGGAAACTTTCCGTTAAATTCGTAAACAACTTTTAATTATTATAAAAATAACTCATCATCTCGAGTTATGACGTCATATGATGACTGCAGCTAATTTGATCTTTCTTACTTGAACCCCCGTGAATGACTGATTCAATATCAAAATTGTCGGCTATTTATAGTAAAATCCAATACCAGAACATTATCAACATCAATTTAAATACTTGCAAATAAATTATTTAAAATACAGTCTTAATAATGGCCAACACAATAAAAAATACACCAATTGTCGTCAGATATTTATCAACTTTAAGAATGCCTGGAGGATCATCACAATTAACAAGTTGTACACTACTTTTATATTTGTTGTACCACAAACATTCGGCAAATTCGCAGTTTTAATGTTCAATAATAGGACAATCATAACTAGTCCACTCAAATACTTCAACACCACAGTAAAAACATTTGCAAACATCTTCAATGGATGTAGAATAAAAACCAGAACTTGCCAACATATCTGGAGATAGCTTTCCTGTCCATTTTTTAAATGAAGTTAATCTGGTTTGATACTTCTTAAATGAACAGTTCTCAATTTCTCTATCAAACGATTCTAAACACATGATATATTTGAGTAAATATTCTTTACAAATGATAAAATTTACTACTGATTTTCATATTTATGCTACAACCTTAAGTGGAAGGGGTAATATTCACATCACTTTCATGTTCCATAAACCACAAATAAAATGGAATATCCTGGTGTCCCCACGCTAAAGTATCAAAACTATTTGGTATTTTAAATCTTTTATCGTCAGATGAAGTTAGCGCTAATTTGTTTACCATTTCTGTATATATATTGTGTGAGCGAGATCTAAACATGTACATTGAGCAAAAAGTTTTCGAATTTTTTTCTACAACATCTTTATAATGTATAAGATTTAGCTGCTTATTAATACTGCTCTTTTTAATTCCTTTAGCCTTTTTAAGTAGACAAGTTTCGGTCTTAATACAATAAGCTTTTGCCCCAGTACCATAAAAGCATTCAATTGGTTCACCAGCATATTCATCTTTAAATTTACCAACAACAGACTTAGTTATAGGCATATTATGAATATTAATATCTTTATAATTTGATGTGTCATACATATGAATATTATTTTTTATGTCCTCATATACATTGTCAGTTTCAATTTCTAAAATGAGGGAGTCAGTATCAGGATATAGTAATTTAACTTTACCTTTATAGAGTTGTTTCAAAACACCATAAAAAAATCATACATAACATTTTTAGATATATCTAAAATAGAAAATCCAACATAAATGGGTTTATTATATTTAACTAGTACTTTTTGCATTTGAATAGCAACTAAATGTTCCGAAAATATGGTGTGATCTTTAAAGTATGGTTTCGCTATAAGATTTTCAGCACCATCTCTATTTTTATTTTTAGCCCAAGTACTCACCAACCTAACATCTGTCCTAGTATCAATATTTTCCATGGTTTTACCATATATGCTATTATTTGCCAATTTATATGTGCTTCTTTCAAATTCATTTTTAGATTCGTTTCTTAGTTTAGTGTTAAAGTCAATATATTTTTTTAACCATGGAGATTGTGTGAAGCGAATTACTCTATGCACTTTGGTTAGTTTCATACCATAATTTATGCATTGTTTTAAAGATGTATAATGAATTATATATTTTTCTTTATTGTTTAAATTTGGAATTAACTTAAAACTTTTCGAGTCTTGAGGTTTTAGATTTTCAGGGCAAAATGGATATTCGTTATGAGATTCGTGTAAATTCTGAGGGTATTCTAGATCAACCTCCAACATATAACCTCTTTCGGATGTGTCAGAAATGCTCATTATATTTAAACTTATTTTTAAAAAAATGCAACATATCTGGATCGGTTAACAATTCTAGCTCTACATTAGTCATGCGCAAACATGCGTCAAGGCTAAATCCTGGATAGCTATAATAATTGACAAATTCCAGTTTATACTTGTTCAAACATGTTTTTCTAAAATTTTGAAATATATCAGCCAATAGTAATACATCAGATTTAAGATAGATGTTTGAATAATCACCTATTGTAGCACAATGAAAAATATTCCAAACACGTTTTGCCCGCTCATATTCTTTAACACTAATATGTTCATCTGTTAAGTTATTGTAAAATTGTTCTTTTTCTGGTAGGTTAAAGACATCTAATTTAGAAAAATCATCAATGTAGTCGTAAGGAAATACACCCTTTTGACGAATATATTTAAAATGTTCATCATCTGTAAAATATTTCCTAATTTCGCTACATTGACAATCACTAAGTGTATCAGATAATTTTCCTAAAGAATATGGTAAGAATTGAAAAGAATCTATAAACCTAAGTCTAATATACAGTGTCACCATTAAAGTCCGCACCATATGGAACTTTTTTTTATTAATGAGGTTAGTTAAAATTAAATTTCGGCAATCGTTTTTGCTTCAAATTGGACTAAAAATTATATAATCAAATGTCACCATCTGTCATTCGGTATCTGTCAAAAATTACATTTTAATCAAAAAATGCTTAAAAATGGCATTGTTTTACCGAATTTCAAAAAATTTTATTAGAAAAAGTTGCAGCAGCACTTCATCGTATTTACTTGCCGCGTGAGGTTTCTTAAAATTATTTTGAACAGATCCAGTTTCTCTAAATTTTGACATTATTCTTGAAACAGTGCTATGCTGCAAATTTGCCGGTGAGGCATATTCTCTCCACAAATTAAGACAATTTCTATTTTTTCTTGAATGGACAACATTGGTGATATCACTGAAAACTATAACTTGCGAAAATATTCAAATTTATGACATTTCTTTTATTTATTCGGCACTCTAATTCGTTTTGTTTTTCCATAGCCTACTTATTAAATTCAAAATTGCCTTGATATTTTATTGTGGATAAAAAGAAAATGTGTCTAAATTTTCAACTAATCTGATATCTGGGAATTTTATTATAAGTTTTTTAAACTTCTTAGGTGTATGTACT
Organism: Polydrusus tereticollis; assembly: GCA_963920685.1. Classification (NCBI taxonomy): domain Eukaryota; kingdom Metazoa; phylum Arthropoda; class Insecta; order Coleoptera; family Curculionidae; genus Polydrusus; species Polydrusus tereticollis. Next base: position 27,498,171 of record OY987334.1, read on the forward strand.
ATCAAAAAAATGGAATATCTGACGTCTATCTGTTAAAATTTTTAAATTAGGATAACTTTGCACCACCTGTGTCAAATTTTTTTGCCTCTAATTTTAAATTTCGAAAAAAAATGGCATTCTAGTAAAAAAAAGCTCATACAAACTAAATAAAATATTGAGTATGGTATAAGCAAATAGTTTAATATCCATTAAGCGAACTTACATTAAATAAAGAAAAAGTTAATTAGAAAAAATGGCAAAAAAATCAACTTTGAGCTAGAAAACTGAAACTTTGTATTTAGGCCAAGAATTGTACTAGAAACAACTTTTTCTAATAAAATTTTTTGAAATTCGGTAAAACAATGCCATTTTTCAGCATTTTTTGATTAAAATGTAATTTTTGACAGATACCGAATGACAGATGGTGACATTTGATTATATAATTTTTAGTCTAATTTGAAGCAAAAACGATTGCCGAAATTTAATTTTAACTAACCTCATTAATAAAAAAAAGTTCCATATGGTGCGGACTTTAATGGTGACACTGTACTTCTTTTTTGATGAGTTTGTTTTTTTATCAAAATATGTGTCAACTTCTATACACTTTTCAAAGGAGATATATTTTTCCTTGTTTTGTGCGATTACTGAGAGTTGTTCTTTGTTCTGACATAAATTTTTTATAAATAGGTGTGAATCATAATTTCTTAAGTTATGAAATACAATTGGAATAAAATTTGGTTGCTTATAATTTAAATTGCATACAGAATGAGCTGGACCCCTATACTTGCCAGTAATGTGACAATGGTCTGCAACTTTAATATGATTGATCAAAATTGGTTTTTCACAAATATGACAATCATTGGCATAATTGTAAGATAATTTTTCCATACTATTTAATTCTTGCATTGGGGTAATTGTTTTTAAATATTTATTATATAATATATGAACATCTCTTTCCAGAAAATTTATGAAAGTTTGCTCACATTTAGAACCTCTAAAGAATTCATATTTCGATACACTATCATCAAATGAGCACTTAATGTAGTATGCAAACGAATGTGGAATATGTTCAACTTTTTTTTATTGTGTAAGAGCCACTAGGATTTAAATTAATTTTATCGTCATTATTGATTGGTTTTAGAATGCATTCAAAATCTGCATATATTACAAATGGAGCTTCCATTTGTTTTTGAATGTTTTCAAACTTGAGAATATTTTCTGGAATGTTATTGCCAAATTTGTCCATTTTTAATTCCCTTGATGGTAAGGTTATTCTAACAAAATCACAATCATAAGTGTTGTGTCTAACTAATAATTCTTCCGAACCAAAATGTTGCAAACAACCATCACAAAGAAATTTTTTTCCTTTATGTCTAGATAATTGTTTATCGAGCAGTTTCGATAAATCTGAAATATAACAATAATGAAAATTTCCTAAGTCGTCACCAATTAGCAGTAAATTGACGTGATGATATAGTTTAGTTTTCGTATAATGTAATGGACCAATTATTTCATACTGTTTTTTAAAAGCTGTTTGAACTTTTTCTAATGTATAAACATTTACTGAAATATTATTTTGTTTTTCAAATTTTGGGATATCTTTAATAGTTATAGGAAAGTTAATACCTGTCAAATTTAAAATTGTTGAGTAGTGTGGATATGATGTTGTCTTGAAGTTTGCTCCGGTTGATGGAAAGAGTGAGGCTACAATTGCCCACGCAAAGCAGTATTCATCATTATTTTGAATATTGACTACGCCCATGTTCATTTTGAATTCTTTTGGCAAAGGTATATATGATGTGGCTCTTAAGGGGTTGAATTTATTAATGTTTACTTCCACATGCAATAATTGGATTAACATCCAACCTAAAAAAATAAAATTTGATATACTCTTAATTCTAAAAATGCTATTGGAGTGTTATACTTTCTTTTATAGTATTAAAAATGGTTTACCTGAATCTTTTTCCGCAAACTCGCTCGACTTTCCATCAATTATTTTAATAATTTCATCCAATTCGACTGTTATATCTGAGCTATCGCACAACACTCTGTATGGGGTATTGAATGATTTTATATGTTTAGTTTCATCTCTTGGATTCATGTATAGACCAAATAATTCCATATTTAATTTAATGCATGTGTGTCTTCGAATCTCATTCTCCATAATTTTTTTAATTTTTAGTGACAGTTCCATAAAAAAATCTTTAATGTTTAAATAATGGGTGGTGGAGGTAATCTTGTAGGAAATGATTCTTTCTTGAAAAGCTGATTTAATTTTTTCTACTTGGTTTTCTAATGTGCTTTCACTAGAATTTGATTTGTGTGAATTTGTTCTCATGTGATAAGACCATAACTTCTTTATGATAAATTTCCTACATTTTTGACAATATTTGCGATCTAGAAAATAATTTTATAAATTACTACTTAAAGTTAAATGTCACATCATAAAATTACAACACCCTCAAATATTTTAGTAGATTGATTTAAAAAATTCTATAGAAACTTACCAAACTTTGGATTTGTTGTGTGGTTTCGAACAGTGGTTTTAATTTGAGGTTTTTCTTCAGCCTTTTTACAAACAGTTTTCACATGACGCTTTAAATTATCTATCCTTGAAAACGTTTTCTCACAAAATGGACACTCAATGGTCATTTTCACTACCTTCTAGTAAACGATGCAATGAAATAAAATTAAAACTAGCATAGGTTAAATACATAGTATGATGTGGAGAGGGGGAAAGTTAAAATGAATTAACAAACTCATCGAAAAGCTGGTTTAGGCGCATAAAATTTTGCTGTTGTCGGTTTGCTGCCGAACTTTCGATGTAATCCAAATAAAAACGAAGTGATTTTAATTTTGCCAAACTTTTTAATGAAATATTATTAGACTTACTTTTGTTAAATTTAGGTTCAGCTGATGGCTGTGGTGGTGTTTTTGGAACATATGAGTCATCGTCACTTGAAATATCTTCGTATGTTGATAAATTTTGAGTTGGACTATTTATTGGGGAAATTATGAGATTATTTGAATATATTCCCAAATAATCGTTAATTATAGGCAAATTATTGTCTTGAGTGTAAACCATGTCGCTATTGTCTGGTTCGTCATCTGTAAAAAGTGAGTCTATGTTCATGTTGTCCAAATTTGTCTCGCTTATGGGAGAATAATCTTGCAATAAGTTTGTGTCAATTAAATTAAAGTCGATTGGATCTGTTGGTATTTCACCAAAGGCTTCAGAAAATGTTATTTTTGTGAGGTCTGTATTGTCAGTATCACTTTTTGGAAAAACTAAGTATTCTTCTAAAATATTTCTGATAGAACTTAAATTTTGTTCACTATTTTGCTCCATTTTAGTAAATTTTTATATTCACTTAGTTTGAGATTCAGTTTTCGATAAGTTGGTTGCACACTAGAGTTTTCGCCACTAACGTATTTGTTCTCACACTTACTACTATTCACAAAGACGACTCAACAAAAATTAGAAATCATAGGGAAATGTTGGTAGGATGGCTTTTATAGAAACAAGAGTGGGCTTGGTTGGGTGTGACTAGTCTCTGTAACGCCCTGCTCTTCTGTCCCTGCCCAGTTCTTCGATCTCTACCCACCAAAGTAAGAGAAAAGCATACAGTTTAGCAACTGTTGTCGAAAATTTGAGTTTGCTGAGTCAAAGTTAGAGAATATTAAAGTAAAGTGTGTTAAAATGGAAAATGTGCCGATGGATATCGAGTTAATAGCGCCACAATTTGACTATTCCGAGTTCAGTGAAGACAATTTTGAAGCATCATTTCACCACATGCAAAGAGAAGATGTGAATAATGTTGCGATAGTTGAAGTTGAGTCAGGAGACGAACATATAGAGCTTGGCGTTGAAGACGATGCAGCTAGCATTAATATGGCTATGGTTAGTTCACCACAATAAACTAATTACTTGGAAAAAGTGTTTTGTGTTAGTCAAAGATACATTATTGTGCGAACATCAAGGGTAAATACGTTGTGTCATTTTTGTTATTACATTCACCAATACTTCTTAGATTCTATGTCAACACACACGCATGTAAATACACATATTAAACGGAAAATGGGAAATTCCAACCTTGATCTACATTGCTCAATGTGTTCTAGGTCGTTGTATCAGCTTGTTTTACCAGAAATATGTTTACAGTGTAATAATGGCAATGAACACATTGAAGCTGATTGGGATACTAACATTCCCATAATCCCCTAAGAATATTTTTGTTTACAATATTTATGTCTTAATTGAATTGTCTACCTAACTTTAATTAGTATTTGTACCATTTAAATAATATAAGTCATAGTATAGTATTTTAAATTAATGTGTAGTTTTTTGTTTTTCACAATGTGACACTTTTGTGGTGTATTTTATATAATTTTACTTGTTAACTCTAAAATAAATAAACTTACCAAATATAATTTTTAAGAGGAGTGGGGGAGCACAAGCCATCGGTGTAAGTCCTCTACTTCGTTTCAAATAAACACATAAAATGATATTTTTTTGTTTTAATTGACTTCATTTGGTATGTATTTAAGTAACTGTGTACAATGTGACACTATTGTATAGTTTTGAGCAACTGCAAAATATATAGATAGTTTTTTTAAATTAAAAATTTGTATATTAATATTTCTGCTTATAAGCTTCAACTTAAGCTGTGACATTTTTAATAAAATATAATCTGACGTGTTACTACAGCAGTATAAATAATTACTATTCTATAAACTAGGTGTCGAAACACCCTTACTTTTGTCTTGCTGTTGCTAGCATAAAAAAATGTAGAATGAATCTTCACTACTCTAGTTTTAAGATTTTATTATAGGTAAGGCTTGCCAATAACTTTTATTTGTAAATTAAACCACAAATCTAAATTAAATATTTTTTATTATACAATTTACATATATACAAATTAAAAAGTAACCTTCATTTGTGTATAGAAACAATAAGGAAACTCAAATATAAGGGGGGAAAAAACCAGTTTATTCCTATAAAGAATGTTAGTGACATAAATTTTCTTTAATAACACTGAAATATACTTTATACAAATTTAAACAATTAATCTTATCTAGGTGCAAAAATGTGTTTAAGGAAAGGAAACTGAAATATAAGAAAAAAAAAACAGTTTATTCCTATAAATTAGTTAGTGTTAATAACACTGAAATGTACTTTACAAATAAATTTAAATAATAATAATATCTATGTGCTAAAATAACAAAGAAATTATTTATTACATGGCTTACATACTAAGTCAAGTTATTCTCAGAATATAGACAATTATTAGATATAACGAATAACCTAAATGTATAAAAATTAAACTGTATGTTAGCTATTGCTCTTTTTTAGGTACAAATATAAATCTAACACCAACAGCGCGCTACTGTCGCAGACAATAATTGGCGATTAATAATTGGTGATAATCCATATTCGATGTCTATTATAAATGATATGCAATTCGAAATATAATGTGTCACTAGTTTTAATGCATAAAAATAATCTTAAAACTATAAAATCAGCTTACTACTAATGTTTGGTTGTACAATTCATGCTTAAGTTCGAGTTGAGATCTAAAAGCACTAATTAAATTCATTCGGCGTTCTATGTAGAAACTTGGGCATAAGTTTAATTTTAGAAATTCCTCATAATATTTGTGAGATTATTTAAATATATTTTAAATTTTCACTTTTAAACTTAATTCATAATTGTACAACATTTTAAGCTAGCTTATATACATTTGTTTTTAACCCTAACTTATATCTTGTTTGCACAATTGGACATTAATAGATCAAAGGTACGTATATCGAGTGCAAGGACAAGAATTCTTTAAAGTACTTACTAGATCTGAATAAACATGCACAAATTGGTCTCACGAACAAAATCACATAGATTTAAATGCACATAACACACAAACACTTAGTTGTTCTATGATGAATGGTATGGAAGTATAGTGATGTTTCCTAGAGAGATTCACTCTGTGGAGGATATGGTACAGTCCTGCTCAGGACATACATTCTGTTCCGCCCCTGGGTTTTCCATTTGTTGTTGAGGTGGGTCGTCAGGGTGCGGAACAGTTGTAGTGATGGTGTTGTCTTGCACCATATCCTCTGGAACATGCCGCCATCCAGCTTGAAATTGGCGGCGATGTTCATCCACATTCCGGGCGCCAACCGCTATTTGAATGCGATTATTTACAAGTCGAATTCGGCGCCCGTTCCACTCTCTAGGTTGCGGCACTGCTGCGTCTGGATTCATTTTTATCTTAGCTTCTCGGTAGTACTTTAGAAAATGAATTCGCAATCTCGAGTCTCTAAACAATTAGGGTGTGTGTATGGTACCAGCTTCCCAGGGCGGAGCCAAAAGCTGCTTCAACCTATAAGAATATGGTGGATGGCAACAGTTCGAGAACTGGAATGAATTGTAAGATGTAATGTAAATATAAAATGTTTTTGCGATGTCTGGCCCTTAATGATCTTGAAATTCCCTATATGCCTCGAATAAATTCCCTATACAGGGTTTCCCAAAAGAACCGGAACGGCCGAATATTTCACCAACGGCTCGACATAAAGTTATGAAATTTGGTATACGGGGGTAATCAGTAGTGCCGGATCTAAAAATAATATTTGCAACGTTGTCAGATTTACAGTTTTTCCTATGGAGCCCTCAACTTAAATTTTTTAAATGTAATGCTATGTTTATTTTTAGCGCATTCGATTTGTCGTGTTCAAATTACTATGATCGTATAATATCAAATTTTAATTCCCCTAATTTTTGTTAATATTGCAATTCATCATTTCGTTAAAAAATATCATAAAATTTCATTATCTCGAGAAATCGTGGCGATATGACAATGGAAATTAATTAATAGAAATTTTTTCGCAAGTCTGATCTAAAAATACCATTCACAACGTTGTCAAATCTACATGTTGGTTCCACGAAATCTTCCTATTTATTTATTTCCTTTTAAATATTGTGTATTTTGTTTGATTCCATAAAATTAAATTTTTTTAACTTAAACTAATAAAAAAAAGAAAACAATACAAAACTACGTAGGTAGTACAAATAATCCTTTTTATTACGGTAACTGATAAACTACATAAATATGATTAAATAATCCAATGACAAACATTAACAGGTCTAAATTAAATGAGAAAATAAAAGACTTAACGTATTAAGTGTTCAAAATGTTGGCCATTATTTGCCAAACAATAACCAAGCCTGTCATAAAATTCACCTATAGTATTATTTAACACTTCTGGTGTTATAAGAGTCGATTCGTATAGAATTGTTTCCCTCAGATGATCTAAAGTTAGTGGTCTATTTTTGTACACCCTATTTTTTAGATGTCCCCAATAAAAAAAATCCATAGGGGTCATATCCGGGGAGCGTGCTGGCCATTCTATCGTTCCTCTTCGTCCAATCCACTTTTCTGTGAATACCTCGTCCAAATATTGTCGAACTTCTCGTGCAAAATGGGGAGGTGCCCCATCTTGTTGAAACCATATTTCATGGATGTCAACGTTCAACTCTTGCAATTTAGGAACCACATTTCTTCTCAGAAGTTGTAAGTATTTTTGACTCGTCAGGTTTCCATCGATAAAAAAAGGTCCAATAATTGTGTTGTTAAGAATCCCTGCCCAAACGTTAATTTTCTGCGGATACTGTGTATGTAATTCTTCCATCCAGTGAGGGTTAGTTCTACTCCAAAATCTACAATTGTGCCTGTTTACCTGCCCATTTAAACAAAAAGTCGATTCATCACTAAATAAAATTTTGTTCTTAAAATCTGGATAATCGTTAATTTTATTCATTATGACTTCAGAAAACTCGATACGGCGGTCAGGATCATCTTCCAAAAGTTCTTGAGTGTACATTAATTTATAAGGCTTAATATTTTCTTCCTTTAAAATCCTGTGAATTGAAGATGTACTTACATCTTCCGGTAAATTTTGTTTTCGTTCTGTTATAGACATTTTAGGATTCTCTTCTACAGATAATAGGATATTCAACTTATTGTCATCTGTAGTGGCCGTTTTAGGTCGACCAGTTTTTGGAATAGGCTTAACATTCCCTGTTTGTTGGTATCTTTTTATTGTTCGACAAACTGTAGATTTTTTAATTTGCTTCTCTAGGTGTACAGCATTGAATAATTCACAAACTTCTTGATAGCTTCTCATTTTATCGCCGTAACCACGATAGATTAATATTTCAATCCGTTCAGTTTCACTTAACAGGAAAACCATTTTACCTTAATAATAACTCAAGTAACTTTCACAATAATGACGGATGGTTGACAAAAATAAAAATAAAAGTTGTTTATCTATTTCCAAAGGCCACTTGTTAATTTATACCTCATGATTAATGAGATAATGAAATTTTATGATATTTTTTAACGAAATGATGAATTGCAATATTAACAAAAATTAGGGGAATTAAAATTTGATATTATACGATCATAGTAATTTGAACACGACAAATCGAATGCGCTAAAAATAAACATAGCATTACATTTAAAAAATTTAAGTTGAGGGCTCCATAGGAAAAACTGTAAATCTGACAACGTTGCAAATATTATTTTTAGATCCGGCACTACTGATTACCCCCGTATACCAAATTTCATAACTTTATGTCGAGCCGTTGGTGAAATATTCGGCCGTTCCGGTTCTTTTGGGAAACCCGGTATGTCTCGAATAAATTCTTCTGCTTCAATGTTACGCATGTAATGTATCTTTATTAATGATCCTTTGTGGTCTCGTGAAGAAATTTACAAACAATGGGTTTGCAAAAATGGCCTTACGAACAATGCTTCATTATAATTGCAAATTAATTCAGCGGGCAAGTAAGATTTAAGAAAGATTAAAATACAATGTTAGTCTCTAGACGTTGTTATATATTCTAAGGCTAACTTTGCTTTAATGAAGTATAATATGTTGCTTTCAAAGGTGGATTCTGTAGTACATAGGCTTATGTTCAGTAAAGGTGATATTTGCTATAGTTTCGGAGGAGGAGGAGGTTTTTGCCCCGTCTTATTTGGAGGACCTCATTGTGTTCCCGGTGCTTTATTTTACTCCTCATTCACTCCTTTTGCCCCAACAATATACTACTAGGGTGTTAAAAAAATAATATTATAGTTTGTTTTAAAATATTTTAAAAAATATCTATGCATTTTAATACTTCAATGCTTAATCTTATGTGTCATTACTAGTAAATAATTAATTTGCCCTCGATTTAATTATTAAAACACTTATTGTAAGACGTTGAATTCGGCTTTAAAATCTTTTATAAATAATATAATTTCGCTTTCATAAAAAGGTAAAATAAGGGACCAATATTCTCTAGCTGGCTAGTACGAGCTGAAGTGAGGCTCTGACTCGTCTACAAATTACCCGACTCACGTGAGTTCGTTGGCGCCACGGACTCTTAGCAGTTAAGAGGCCGAAAAGTACTCCACGGTGTTGAGGGTGGCTCACTTAAACCAGGACTAGTAGCTTCGAGATAATCCGAAGGAATAAATGAAATTCGAATTTAAAGCAAATACTTGAAACATTTATTTCCACTTAAAACAAAGCTCAATTGCTCACAAAAATCAAGTAAAAGTTAGCCTTCTTGGCTATTGAAAGCATACGTAGTAAAAAAAAATAATATAAATAAGTACAATAGTGTAGCACAGGTCGTAAAATTTTAATTATTAACTAGCCCTATGCAGTGGGACAATGATATGGCGATCATTTGCATCTACTGTCGATCGACATAAACTGACTAATTTAAATTTAAAAATACAGTAAAACCTCCCTTAACGGACACCTCTTAATAGCGGACTCTTTCATTGGTGCAAAAAACATTTCTATTGTAAACCTGTATAAAAACACCTCCCAATAGCGGACGCGGACACTTTCTTAAAAACTTCCCTTTCTAAAATACATGTATTTTTACCTCCCTATAACGGACACCCCGTAGAATGTTAAATTGCTTATCTCTATTTATGGTAATTTAAAACGTCTATCGACAACCGACACGGTAATTACTTAATAGACCCTTTTATTAAGTAGGTACCTTTTTTTCTGGGTTTTCCGTTTCTGTAAAATGGATTATACCCCGTAAATGGTGTCATAAACATTAGGGCCTTTTTGAAATCCTTGTTTAGTTATTGTTATTCATTTGATATTAAAACTTTGTGTCTTTAAGTCTGAAAATATGTCGTTAAAGAGAAAACGTTTGTCTTTGATGGAAAATAATGAAATAATAATGAAAAGTGAAAGTTATGGGGCAAGTGTCAGAAAACTAGCTGAAAAGTTCAGTGTGGGAAAAACACAAATTTCGGAAATAATAAAAAACAAGACCGAGCTAAAAAAGCTGTTTGCAGAAGGCGGAAATGAAGACGAGAGGATAGCCTGCCTAGGGAACTCCAATGTTGCCAAAGCTATTCAATCAGCTGTCTGGTTTCGCGGGTAAATTTAAAATATTAATGTACCTAGCCATGTCCTATGTTGTTATATTCAGGTGATACAAACTAAATTCGAAGTTGCCGCTTATAATGTGCCACAGTTTTAACATAAATTATTCTTTATAAATAAATGTTGATAGTTATTTTTTACATTTTTTCCTATGTATCGATGAACTTTTCGTGCGTATGGATTTAGTAGACAGCATTATTTTGGCTAAGAAAAATCGCATAGAAAACAAGGTTTTATATTTACAAAAATTAATCTGTATCTAACAATAATTAGTAATACCTTAACGTAAATAACTTAAACATAAAACATTAACAGTATTGATGATCATTTAATGGTAAAACTGACTTAAAAATAGACGAATCTTTGGGAGTATGAGTTAGATTTTCTTTAATACTTACTGCTTCTTGTGCTGATGCTCTTTTAAGACTTGTCGTTGCTTCGATGCGTTTCTTTTTAGTGGAAGTAAATCTAGTTTGGGGGTCTATGAGTCTTTTTAAAGACTTATTTTTAACTTCAAATGTACTATCATTAGAAATTTTTGGGCAATCTGTCAAATTAGTTGCAATTGTTAAATGGTAATGAATTTTACTAATTGTTTCATGATCAAGTTGTTTAAAATCCAAACTTTCAAGTTTTGCAGCCATTGCTTTTATGTTAACAGATTTATTTTTATTTAACTGCAAAGGTTCTTTAGGAAGGGATGATAGTTCTTCAGAGATCTGGACTTCTTTGACTGTGGAGTCAGTATTCTTTAATCTCTCTTTAACATTTAGCCTAGCTAAAATAATGTGAATATGCTTGCACATAAGTTTCCTTTCTTTATAAAACTTGCATTCACATGAAAACATATGACTACATGCCTCACAAAATAAGCATATTTGTTCACAGCACTTTCTGTCTAATAATTGGAAAATGGTATACAATGTATGTTCATTTTTTGAAATTTTCCAGTTAGTTATGTGACCACAACTGTCCCAGGATTCCCACGAAAGCCTCCAGTCAGCAAAATATAAGATAAGAAGATGCGAGCTTATAAATAGGATTAAAACCAATGTTTGATAACTTTTTTTGCATTTTACTATATTGTACGTTGTAATAAAGTTCCTGTTGAACTAAATTGTGTTTTTTAAAAACTGTTGTGCGAAATAACGAATCAAAACTGGCGCAGTCGGTAGGATTATTTCGGAACGGTTCCACAAAAATCGCGTATAACGTGAAAGGCAACCGAGTGTCTTTTTAGACTTTACCGAAAATCCGAGTGCAACACCCTTGGGAAACCAATTTGGACAACAGTTCCAGGCAAGGACAAAATCGCCAACCCCTGGAAACCCGAGAACCAAAAAGGACAAAAATCGCCGACTTTGGAACTCACCCTTAGCTGTAGGAAGTTGACGAAGACAAAAATCGCAGACTCGACTTCACCCTAGGATAAGAAACAAAGAAAATTAAATTTCCATTGTAAGTCTAATTTTGTTTTCCATTTACCATTTTTTCCCGAATTTCCAGTGTATATAATTATAGGTCATAAGGTTTTGCTTTCTCTATTGGAAAATAGTTATTTTCTTTTAAATAAAAAGTAACTTTCTCTTATATCAAATATTCGTATATTTTAGTATGTATAAATTTAAATGTCTAATTTAGACGATTTAAATACAATTTTCGCTAAACTATCTACAAACGCTTTTCTAGAAACTATTCAGGAGACAGGCACAGAAACGCAGTTTCAACCCGAAAATAGTACATCTCAATCAATCGAAAATCAATTGTTAAACGAAATAGCAACAATCGCTAGTATAAGTAACGAAACGCAGTTTCAACCCGAAATCAACTCATTAATAGCACCAGCTAGATTAAACATAAATATGCCTCCAACTACAAATTATCAATTATTAAAACTTTATGTCGACATTATACCGCAGTATAATGGTGATTCTCACACTTTAGGTATTTTCCTTGAAAGTGCCGAAAATCTGATTAAAGCTTTTTCAAGTCAAGACGCGGATTTAAATACATTTATATTACGCGCAATAATTGGTAAATTAAGTGGAAGAGCGCTTATTCTTATCGGTTCTAGAATAGAATTAAGAACTTGGGAAGAAATAAAACAAGCTCTAAAATTATGTTTCGGAGACCAACGTAATATCGATTGTTTGGTACAAGATCTTTTAGCTCTTACGCCAAATAGGCAAGAAACACCCTATAACTTTGGGATGAGGGTTCAAGATCAACGCAGTTTAATAATTTCTCAACTTAACCAGAACAATGACATAACAAAAGAAGAAAAAATTATCTATCTTCAAAGCTATGACTCTCTTGCTTTAAAAACATTTATAAAAGGTTTAAACGGGCAACTCCAAAATAATATTCGTTTAAGAAACCCAGATTCCTTAGAAAAAGCCATGTCATTAGTTATAGAGGAAGAGAATTTCTATTACAGTCAAAATAAAAACACAACTTTAAATACCCAATCATATAGGACAGTACAAAGAATAACACCAATACAAAAAAGCCAAGTACCACAAAACAACCCACCGAGACCAAACTTTACCCCAAATTTTAATTTTCCAAGACCACCCAATTTTACAATTACACCATTCAGATTCCCAAATTTTAATTCTCAACCAAGGTTCAATCCACCCAATTTTAATCAGTCAAATACAAATAACTTTAATTCAAATCCCAAGTACCAGTAAAAAAATAAAACCAGAAACGAAAAAAATAAAAATTTTATCTGACATTAGAATCAATCAACTAATACAGGTATAAAAATATTAGACGAATCGATTAACAACAAAGTCAACCAAATTTTAATATTCCCATGGCCTCACCACAAAGTTCATATTTCACAAGAAAACTATCAGCATCAAAAAATTATCACTTTAAAAATCCCAGAACTAAGTAATGAAAACCTTATCTTTGAATTCTTACGTGACTATACAATACTAGGAAAAACCTACCACATGCATTTTCACACGGATATTCTGTATGTTACCTTTAACAAAGTTTATCTCGAGAAATTCTCAGAACGGGGTCCGAAACTTATAAAATGTACAAAATTATTAAATACTGTTAAAGATTTTGAAGAACAAATAATGTTAGTAAAAAATCATCACGAAGGAAAATCGAACCATAGAGGTATTACTGAAACTATTGAATATTTAAAAAGAAATTATTACTGGATAGGATTAAAAGAAACCGTATCAAATTTCATTAATGCATGCGACACATGTAACCGTGCAAAATACGCTAGGAAGAAACCATACACCCCTTTAATTGTAACTGAAACAGCCTCGAAACCCTTTTCAATAATTCATATTGATATTTTTACTTTCGACGGAAAAAATTACTTAACCCTAGTGGACGCATTTACTGAACTAGCGCAAGCGTACTTTATAGAAGGTAAAACAGCTATTCATGTCAGCAAAGCTTTAATTAAATATTTCTCATGTTATGGTATCCCCGATCGATTTATTTTAGATAACGGATGCGAATTCAATAACGAGACAATTAAAGAAATATTGGCCTTACATAAAATCAACGTTCACTTTACAACCCCGTATCACCACGATTCAAACGGTATAGTCGAACGATTTCATTCCAGTATAATTGAACATTTACGCATATTATTAGAGACGCACCCGAATGATAAAGAAAATATTATGGACTATGCGATAATAGCTTATAATAACACCATTCATTCCACCACTAAATATACACCATTTGAACTCACCTTTGGCCATACCAATGCTAGAGATCCAAATGAAATCTTTATACCACAAGCCTTTTATTCTGATTATGTCGAAAATCATAAACAAAAATTAGACCGTGTATATGAAAAAGTAAACCAAAACTTAGAAATCCAAAAAGAAAAGGTCGTGTCAAGACACAATACTGAAGGAGATACAAGCGACGAATTTAATTTAGGACAAACTGTCTTTAAACAAAATCCCCAAAATCGAAATAAAAAATGTAACAAATTTTTAGGACCATATGAAATAACCAAAATTCTTGAAAATAATAAAGTCGAAATCTCTTCCAAAACTAGAAAAAATAAAAAAGAAGTCATTCATATAAAAGAATTACGGAAACCTAAGAAACCTAATATTGTTGCAGGTTCTTCATCCTCATCACCCATGCAACAGCACTAACCTATCCCAAGTACTATGAACTTAACCACAACCCTGGATTATTGCCGTTAAAGCTTGGTAACGCACAGAATAAAATAGACGTTTGGTCATTCATACAAATGTTTGATATTACGGATATAATCGATGAATTTCGTTCACTTAAAACGAATTTTAAAACCCTTAAAAATATTTTTTTGAGTAACAAGACCAAAACTGGTTATAAAGACGAATTCGTTAATTCATATTATTTAGTACACTCCCTAGAAAAGAAAATCGAACAACAAATATATCAATTAAACCCTTCTTTATTATTAAGCAAAAAATTATCTAAACGAGGACTTATTGACGGACTAGGATCTATAATAAAATCAATAACGGGCAATTTAGATAACAATGATGCTCTACGCTATGAACACGCAATTGAAAAACTCTCCAACAACCAAATCAAAATCAAAACTCTTGTAAACGAACAAATAACACTTCTTGAAAAATCAATCGATACCTTTAATAAATCAATGCAAACTATCATAGACAACCAATCGATGTTACAAGCCAAAATTATGCTTATTGAGCAAACACTAAAAAATATTGAGATCCAAAATACGCAAACGCACCTCTATGTGCGCATTCATATTTCAATTTTACAAATAATTACAGCCTATCAGGAAATTTATGACATTTTGGAAAGAATAGAAATTGCCATAAGTTTCGCGAAATTAAATACCTTTCATAATTCAATGATAGAACCGACAGAGCTTCTGGAAGAAATTAAATATATAAGTAAACACTTAATTAACAAAAAACTGCCTTTCGAGCCTAAAATCGAAAATGTTTTACTTTTTGAAAGAACGATAACAATTAAAAGTTATTTAAGGGAAAATAAAATTGTATTTATATTGGAAATTCCAGTAGTAGAGAGCGAGGGTTATGATTACTATCATTTATACGCACTCCCTGTGATGCAGAACAACACCTTTTCCTTTATTTTACCCCAGTCAAAATACCTTACCCTAAACGAACAAAATTATATGCTCTTTGATCAAGAATGCCTTCAAGTTGGTTCAGAAGAATTCGTTTGTCATGAAAGCAGCCCGATACAGATAAAAGAAGAAGAAGCACCCTGCGAAGTTCAACTTCTAAGCCTCTCCCAAAATTCATCGAATTGCCAGCTTTTGCCAGTGCATATTACAGACATTAAAGTTCAAAAACTTGAAAATAATAAGTGGATTTTTGTCTCACCCGATAATTCTATAATAAAACAAAAATGTAATAACGATCGTGAAAATAAGCAAGTAAAAGGAACATTCCTAATCGAAATAAATTTAAATTGCGAAGTGCAAGTCGGTAAACATTTATTAAGGACTTATCAAAGTGCCCAAAACGAATTTAAACATATCGAACTTCCAAAATTAAATTTTAACGAATCGGCATATTATTCTACAAATGATGGACAAAGTTTTAAACCACTAACAATTAACAGTGTAAACTTGGACGAATTAAAGAACGTGAAAAACGCGTTAATCTCTCAAAAACAAAAATTAAATTCAATTACTGTTACAGACATTTATGGGCCTTATGGTTCAAATTTTTGGACAACCTTAACCATTTTATTGATTACAGCCATTGTTGTATTTGCCGTCTTCCACTTTCGAAGGCGCCTGTTCAAAAGAAAAATACCGACTGCCACTGTATATGAGGACGTCCAGGAAGTCCAGACTATCCCAGGAGAAGTACGACTTCCCCATCCAGGCATCACCCCTCGGATTTCCTTCTAAGGGCGGAGGAGTTATGTGACCACAACTGTCCCAGGATTCCCACGAAAGCCTCCAGTCAGCAAAATATAAGATAAGAAGATGCGAGCTTATAAATAGGATTAAAACCAATGTTTGATAACTTTTTTTGCATTTTACTATATTGTACGTTGTAATAAAGTTCCTGTTGAACTAAATTGTGTTTTTTAAAAACTGTTGTGCGAAATAACGAATCAAAACTAGTTTGTATTATTGTCGACAATTATATAATTAGCACTATTTTTAATGGCGTCTTTGTGACTCTGAGATAAAACTCTGGTTTGTCGTGTATGTTCACCTTTACTTAACCTGATTATCCTCTCTACACTTTTGTCCCGAACATATTTCAATACAGCATTTAAACCTTTATCAAGACGTTTTACTGTCTTTCTGTCTAAATATAAGTACTTTATCACTTTGTGCATTGACTCCAAATGCATATTTGTGTTGATACTTGCCTCCTTTCTAAAACAGTAAGCCCATTTTCTAAAATTATAGCTGTAAGTATTTCTAAAATATTCGCCAAAATGTTCTGTTTTCTCATCATTGCACATATAGTCTAAAGCATTTCTTAAAGCTAACACAAACTGTGAATCAGATGTTTCCTGTTGCAGTGTTTTTAAAATCTTGTAGATTTCAATACGCTTTTCTTTGTCAGCAATTTTATTTAGGTTAGATTGCCATGCCCTATCGACATGCCAGGAACAAAATAAATGCTCTGGGTAAGATTCACCCTTAGCCATCACCTCAAGCCAAGCATTAAAAAAACATTCACCCATATCAGACATAAAAAACTTGCAATAAACCACACCTACAACAAAACAAAATAAATATATAACGTAAAAATTCACCTCCCCACAGACAGACAAGCTGTTTTACTGACAATAAAAAAATTAAAATCAAAAGATAAAAATGTCTATATCACGACCCTGCCATCAAGGATAAATCAAACCCGCTACTAAACATATACCCTTCCCAATTTTTAAAACCATAGCAATATTTTTATTCTTTGTCACTTGTATTCTGTATATCAATACCCATACATATATTAAAGCTTCTAAGTAAATCAGATAAACTTAAAAATACAATACAAAAAAATGTAATAAACATAAATTTGTCTATTTGTACCCTTCAAAAATTTTGTATTTACAAACCCTATAGGTTTATAAAAAAAAACTTTCTTAGGAAAATTTAAAAGAAAATACAATGTGAATACGGACTACATACCTACTGCGTCTTTAACTGCTGCAAAAAATATGTTTTGAACTACTGTATCTTTTCTATTGGAAAACATCTCGGCTACTGGAAAACCATGGTGAAACTCATCAAGTACCATAATGGTTGTCAATTCAAAATCGTATCCATTTAAACCATGTGTACTATCAATGGTAATGGTAGATGAAAATTTTTTTATCATTTGTTTTTGAAATGTATTCATCATAATTAAGCAAAAGTCATCTTTTCTTAAAATGCTGTGTTCCTTTCCTTGTTCTTTATATAATAAAATAGGATTTTCTTTTAAGCTTTCACATTCTTGAACCCAAAGAGCCACAGAAAATGCGTCATTACTATCTCTTTTGCCATCTCTTACTTCTACACCATTGCTATTTTTGATATTTCTTAAATCCTTTGATGTTAGCAGATCAATTCGGTTTAAATTTCTCCAATTTGATCACGAGTAGTTTCCAAAATTCTGTTAAAAATTATGGATAAAAGATGTGTGTAAGGAAAAGGAAATAAAATGAAATTACAATAATAAAAAGTAAAATAAGTAATGGTATAATAGAGTATTATTATTTTTACCTTTGAGACGTGACACCATTTACAAGTTTTGCAACAATGTTCTGCTTTTCAATTTTTGGCAGTCTAATATGTTGTAATTCAATGGTATGTCCGTAATGAACTTTCTGCCATTCTACTAGAATTGTATTATTTTCTATATTTACTTTAATTTCACTTGTGCAAGAAGAACTCAGCTTACAAGATCCTTGGCTTTTTAATAGTCTGTTTCTTTGCTCTCCTTCCTTAATATTATAATCTACAACAAACAATTACTTAATATTCTTGTAATTTTTCATTTTAATATTTTTTTTAAATAAAAAAAAACATAGGTATGATTGTTTTTACCACATGAACTAGTATTATATTAAAGACTTACTCGTCTTACTCCTGTTACATTTGTAATATATTACTTCACCAGTGGTGCTACTATATTTAGATCTTAGAATATAGCAGCAATTGTTAGCTAATTCAATTTCTGATTTCCAATTATCAAAATCTGAAATAAATAAAATTAATGTACCAAATCTTAATGGAGACAGTAGCTTTTTGCAACACTAAATATATTCAATAACTATTAGGTATCATTAATATGACAAACCCTCCGGACATCCGTTCATACCAACCTTTCATATTCTCCAAAGAATGCAATTCTGTTTTAAATTTTATTGAATGAATATTACACAAATGCTCCATTAAATTTTTATTTGTTGTGAATGTGCTATCGCAATTTCGTTCAAGACATCGACTACTCCAAATGGTATTCTTTCCATAGGATACAGGCTTTGGAACTTCTTTATGAACCTCTTTAACATGTCTCTTGCAATTATATTGTTTGCTAAAAACTTTTTCACAAATACTACACATTACCGGCATCTTCTTTTTATACAAAATCTCTTAAAAAGCCAACTAAAACCACACCAACCAACGAATAAGCAGCCCTAGTAAACACTATGATGGTAGTAAACACATAAACAAAAATCGACTAACATTTGCGCCAATACGACTAACATAACCTACAAATTAAAAAACAGCTGATCGAATAACTTTGGCAACATTGGAGTTCCCTAGGCAGACTATCCTCTCGTGAAATGAAGAGCTAAAACGGAAGTTTCCCAAGACTAGTGCATTAGCAGTTGATGAGGTAGTTTTTAACTGGTTTTGTAAAGCAAGAAACAAAAACATTCCAATATCTGGGCCTGTAATAAAACAAAAAGCTTCTGAGGTCGCAGAAAATCTGAAAATTGAAAATTTTAAGGCTTCAAATGGCTGGTTGGAAAAATTTTGTCAAAGACACACGATAACGTTTAAAACTATCTGTGGTGAATCAGCTGACGTAAATTTGGAAGATGTAGAAGCCTGGAAAATAAAACTTCCAATAATTCTTAAAACATTTGCACCTAAAGACATTTACAATGCCGACGAAACAGGTCTCTATTATGCTGCCATGCCAAACAAAACTTTTGCAGAAAAAAGCGACAAATGTCTAGGAAGAAAGGTCCCAAAACAGAGATAAACCATCTTATTCTGTGCAAATATGGAGAGAGAAAAAGAAGAACCCCTTATAATTGGTAAAAGTAAAAACCCAAGATGTTTTAAAGGATCTAATTTTGAGAAATTACCTTTAAATTGGACATCCAATAAAAAAGCCTGGATGAACACAGACATTATGACAACTTGGTTGCAAGAATTCGACAAAAAAATTAAGAAACAAAACAGAAATGTGATTCTATTTTTAGACAATGCCACTTCACATCCAAAGATAACATTAAAAAATGTTCAGATTATTTTTCTGCCTCCGAAACAACATCCCACTTCAGCCGCTTGATCAGGGCATAATCCAAAATTTTAAACTATTCTATAGACATTACTTAGTTAGGAGAATTTTGTCATTTTCCGAGAACGAAAATTATTTTAAAGATGCTGAAAAAAGCATAAATTTAACCAGTGCCTTAGTTTGGATTGCTGCTGCTTGGAAAAAAGTTTCACCCAACACAATTAAAAAATGTTTTTCAAAAGCTGGATTTATGAAAAATAATTTGGAATATGACGTTGATGAAGAAGATGATATCCCACTTGCCCAGTTATTTCCATCCATAAAAGAAACATTTGTTAATCTTAAGCAATATTCCTTGGTTGACCATATTGCTTTTACTGAAAATCCTGGCATCACCATACCAGAGATTATTGATGAACTAATGCCTGACAGTGACGATGAGAGTATTAGCTTAAATGTGGACGATAATGATATTGAAGACACTGAAGAACTGAAAGAAACTGAAGAACCAAAAACGACCATAAAAAATATGAATGAACTATGTGCAAAGTTAAGAGAGGCTCAACAATTTTTGTTAAATTATGATAGTGCTGACATGGCCTTACAAATTTCCGATGTTTTATTAAAGTGTGAGTCCGAAGTTTTAAAAACGAAACTTAAGAATATCAAGCAAACTTCGATTGTGATGTATTTTAAAAAGCTGTAGTATATTTTAAATTAAGTGTAGTCTGCTGTTATTGTACCATGTTTACTTTAAAATGTATTTTGTATTTCTAGATATGTAAACAAAAAAAGCACAAAAAAATGTATTAGTATATTATAAGTATTAATATAGAGTTTATATAATATGCAAATAAATTTTTTTTCGACCGACCCTTCCAATAGCGGACACCTCTCTATAGCAAACACTTCTCGATATTTTTCTGGTGTCCGCTATAGAGAGGTTTTACTGTAATAAAATCAAATATTTCATGCGCCTGCGCGAACCTTCTCACCAAAAATCAATAATATTTAAAGTTGTTCTAGTACAGATGAAACCATTCCATTGTAATACCCAAAACAATTATTTATAAGTGACTATGGCAACTTACGAAGAACTTATTTGCAAAAGAATTAAAATTTAAAGCTCGAACATATAAAATCAGCAAGAGCTGAGGGCTCTATTTTGTTTAACCTGTAATGGATTGTAGATTAAATTGAAGATTACAAGAGGAATGATTTACCTGACAAAATGGTGAGGGCGACAAAATTCATATAAAATAAATATTATTTAAAGGTATACCGTAAAAATGTCAATAATAAGATCTATATTAAATATATCTATAATTAACCAGGCTAGCCTACCAAGGATAAAGTGCAATCAGCGTAACCGATAGGCGAATGCATGTTGAGGCAAGTTAAATAATAAAATCAGTTTAATAAATTCAAATTCACTTGAGCAAGCCTATCAGCTACAAAATAGAGGGGCTACAATTTAACATTTCAGCTTTGTGATCACTCCGCTATATAAAGCTATAATCTATACTAAATAAAAATAATCCCGTCAAGGAAAGTTACCATAAAAACAATTCATGGCTGATTGCCTGATATTAATAATTAAAAGTTAAGCAGGTTAAAATATATGCTAATAAACTGTTATGAATAAGAAATAAATTATTAATAATTATTATTGTTCAAGAAGTAAGTTCGTGAGATATTATCGAGTAATGTAAACAAGAGTCGATCAAAGTGGCATTAAAGAATTAATAAAATCTTATCTGAAATCCCTCGCTGTGAGCTGGTAGAAGCTGCAACCCTTGTGTCGTTCTATAGGACATAGAAGGCTAACATGGCAGATTTACGGTAAGTAAAAGCAAATGGTAAGTGGAGACTCCAAGAACATCATTGGGTTCCGTACGTACAAAACCCTGCCTTCAACAGGTAACATCGACAACCGATAATAGGGACCAGTCCATGAAACCCTATAATAATGGAACAAAATTCCGAATTAAAAATTAACCAAAACACTGGTTTTAAGATACAACCCGTATAGTTGCAACGTAAAATTAGACAAAGATAAAATTTACTTGGCTACTACTGTTAAAAATTTAGTCAAATACGACTACAAAAATGATCAAAAATAGAAATTAATTCACTTGGCACACGAGCTACGGCTCATAAATTAAACGAACCCCGTGCAATTAGTACAAACTTCAAAAATAAGGTAGACTTAAATTCATTTTATCGATAATTTCAACATTACGAAACCAAAATTAATAAAAGTAGGACATAAAGTCACATTTACTGATAACTTAAGACAAATCAATACCCCTCTATTCACTTAACCCACAAGTCTCTCACCTTCCTCGTCAGGGAACTTTGGTGACTACATTTAAGAGTTAATTAATCAATTAACACACTGTACTCAAGCCTAACGATACCTCCCCCCCCAGAATTAATCTCGTAATACATTAATTTAGAGTAATAAATATAGCAAACCACGGTTAAACGCATGTGTCATAAAAATTAAGCAATATAAAGAAAAACGTATTAGTTATCTATTGATGTTAAGGGTCAAAATCCTCTGTTCGATGCTAAGGCAGCATGAAAATACAGTGGGCTTCCATCAACAAACTGAAATAAGCAGAGAGAAAACGACTTAGCCCCAAAAATGGTTTTAACATAACACGTGTCGATAGCAATTGACAAAAAGTTTCGACATAGGAGTGCAAGAAAAACTCACCAAGTCTGGTTTTTAAATCCTAAATTCATTGGTTCTAGGGTGATCTTCAATCAAAGCAAACAACAATCAAAACACCACAGATCACCACTAAATAATTACCGTTTCTTGAATTATCCCATTAAACAATGGCGGTGTAACACCTGCTCAAGAAACGGGGCCCAGTTCCAAAGTTCACTGCACGAGGTATTCGTCAAAAAGCCTCGAAACCACGTCGAAATCTCAATTTATAATCAAGGTGCAATCAAGATGGTTGCCCGGAAACACGTCACAACCATAGACTATAGTTCTGGGAGATGAAAATCATCGATATGTATCGACTGTCAACATGCACTGCAAAGTCAGATTCTGACCGCTACCAGCAAAATCAAGGATAAAACATAGGCATTACTTAGCCATGACCCAAATATAAGAAACTCCAATCAAAATAAGTCGGTAATTAAGCCCCAAAACAAAGCCAACAAACCATTATCGACGACTAAGTGAAACCGAAAGTACACCATCCCTAATAAAGAAGTTAATGCCCAAACTACAAAGAGAAGACGAGCGGGTGAACTCAAACCTACGACAAGCTAAAATGACAACTGTCAACCAAACGTCAGATAAAAATTATGACAAATGGAAATAACCTATAATCACTTAAATTAAAACCCAATATTTTGTCTAGAAAAAGCCACATCAAACTGGCAGTAAATATCTAGGACTCAATCCCTAGATATAGGCTTCAATCCAAGATGCATCAGAATCCAAAACATCAACAAGTTAATTCATCGGTTGTTTAACTACCGGTGTCTTGAAATTGCAGGATAGGGTAAAGGAAATTGGATATTTTAACGACACAAAATACGGATTCAGCGTGGCAGAGTGAAATCCTATAGTCAAGTTACAAGGTAACCTTAACAAATGAATAACAGGGCTGGTATAAGTGTTACAGTAACTTCCACATGCATGACCTTTAGGACTTCAGTAGTACTTCAATAATTCAGTCAAACCTAAGTTAAGGAACCATACAGATTCACTGGCCCGATAGGAAGTGAATTCTAGTGCAGAAAACCTAGAATGGCCTTGATACCTCCAAATCCAGCGAATAAAATGCTAGGCAAGCTTAAAAGCTCGTCCAACAAAAGGTATAGTCTGAACAAAACATCAATAAATGATATTCTACAGCGTAAGACTGTAACTCCCAACTATTTATAGGTATGCAGTGTCTGTTACCAAAGAAGCCTTAAGTCGATCAAACCAAAAATTACAAGGCAACAGGGCATTGACAAGGAAATAGGATAAAATCTATAGAAACATATTTAAGGGTCATGAACAAGCAATACTGAGGATCACTGGTAAGTGTGCAATTAATAAATTATCAGGCAAAATAACTTGTGTTAGAAGTAAATACTTGTAAGCCAGTATGTAGGTAGAGTCACTAAAATGGCAAGTTTTATTGGCGAAATCTGAACGTTACACCATTATATAGATTGGTTTAAGTAACGCCTAAGGCATTTTTAAATTGCTTTTCAGGTAGACGCTTCAGTCACTTAATTTATTATTTAAGGTCAAATAAACTGATTAAATAATAATTGTGGTGATATAAGATGAAGGTAGGTCTGGGTTTTAATGAAGCAAGTGAACTTTTAAATCCATACTTGCTCAACCTTCGTAGCGTATATTTTAATGACGTGTTTTCATTCAATTTATAGTCGTTTAAGCATGTCTTAAACTTTTTAAGAATTTTTTTTTAAGTATACGCTTCAGTCAGGGGGGTCTCTACTGCACATGTGGATTCATAGTGGTCTAAGAAGCCTAGGGTTTTCAAAGAGCTTCCCTCTCCTGCGCATGTGCGGTTTGAACCGCCTATATCCTATCTACTGCCCAGTCCTTAGAAATACAAATGCTGGGTCGATGCCCATCTCGGCTCATTCAGCAGGTACACAGAATAAAAATGACCCAACTCGGCCCTCACCTAAAATCGGCTCATTTTGAAATAGCCCAATTCGGCCCGTGATAATTTTGAACATCCTAATTACGTAAATAATAATAGTTTGTTTTCAGGTAGATCTTTATAATTTCAAAAATATTGGGTTACGGCAAGAATACAACAAATTGAATACAAATAATATATTTTATTTTTTCTTTGTTAAACATTTATTGTACAATAATAATGATACTTCTTTCACTATATACCATCCATTATTAAGACAGATACAGGGTGTCAAAGTTAAAAAAATTAATTTAAATAGATGGTAAAATAAAAAATATAATTTTACACTTTCCACAGATTTTTATTTTGACTCGACATATGTTTCGCAACACAGTTGCTTCTTCAAAAGAGTACTATTAAATGGTATTTTAACAAGTATATACTTAGGTGTAAAATTTTTTTATTGCAGGTAATTTTTAGGTACGGTTGTTGGAAAAACCAATAATAATATTTACAAACTAATTAAAGAGATTTAAAAGAGGTGATCCATTTAAATCCAATTGATCATTAAGGAGAGTATTGTTATATTTAAGCCTATTTATCTCTAAAGATTCAAGCAAATTTAATTTTATACTTTTGTTTTCAATATGCAAGATATCGTAGTTGGGATTAAATGTATGATTTGCTTCTAACAGATGGTTAGAATAATTAGAATCTGTTTTGTTTTTTATAAAACTTGTATGATGTTCATTCACACGTTTTTCGAAGTTTCGACCTGTTTGTCCGATATAAACTTTAGGGCAATCATTACATTTTAATTTATAAACGCCAGACTTATTTCCTTTGTTCAGTTTACTTTTATTGTTTTTAATGTGTTTTCCTAGAGTATTGTTAGTTTTGAAGGCGATATTAATGTTCAAGTTTTTTAAAAAGTTTTTAATTTTAGTGCTAATATGACCTATGTACGAGATAACTTTATAATTGTTATTATTCTTATTTGCTGTTGGAAACACTAGGTTTATAGCCTTTTTGTATAATTTTTTATTTAGGATTTTATCTATTGTTATCGCGGAATAACCATTATTAACTGCAATTTGCTTAATGATATTTAATTCGGTTTGAAAATTAGTTTTGTTTAAAGGTAATGTTACTAGTCGATGTATCATACTAAAGAAAGAAGCTAATTTATGTTGTACTGGATGGCAAGATGTGTTATGTATAGTAGTATCAGTATGAGTAGGTTTATGGTATATTGAAAAATCATGTTTATTTTCGAATTTTGTTATCGTTAGGTCTAAAAAATTAATGGAATTATTGACTTCTTTTTCTATTGTAAATTTTATATTGTTGTGTATATTATTTATGAATTCTAAAAACTGATCCAATTGCCTTTCAGTACCTATAAAACAAGCTAGAACATCGTCCACATATCTATACCAATAAAGAAATTTTTTAAACAGTGAATGTTTCGAAATAATAGACTCTATATTGTCCATAAAGATTTCCGCTAAGAGGGGACTTAGAGGATTGCCCATAATAAGACCTTCTTTACTAGTATAAAATTCGTTATTAAATTCGAAATAGTTTTGTTGTAAACAAACCTCTAAAGTATTCAAAATGTCCTGTTTTTTAACAGGATTAACTTTATTTGTTAATAACAATTTTTCCACCAGTATCACAGAGTCTACTACAGGAATACTAGGGAATAAGTTACTGACGTCAAAGGAAACAAACTTAGCGTTACTAGGTAAAATAACATTTTTGATCTTGTCAACCAAATCATATGAATTTTTAATAGAGTATCTTGCCGAAAAGTTAGTATTAATTTTAATAAAAATTCATATGATTTGGTTGACAAGATCAAAAATGTTATTTTACCTAGTAACGCTAAGTTTGTTTCCTTTGACGTCAGTAACTTATTCCCTAGTATTCCTGTAGTAGACTCTGTGATACTGGTGGAAAAATTGTTATTAACAAATAAAGTTAATCCTGTTAAAAAACAGGACATTTTGAATACTTTAGAGGTTTGTTTACAACAAAACTATTTCGAATTTAATAACGAATTTTATACTAGTAAAGAAGGTCTTATTATGGGCAATCCTCTAAGTCCCCTCTTAGCGGAAATCTTTATGGACAATATAGAGTCTATTATTTCGAAACATTCACTGTTTAAAAAATTTCTTTATTGGTATAGATATGTGGACGATGTTCTAGCTTGTTTTATAGGTACTGAAAGGCAATTGGATCAGTTTTTAGAATTCATAAATAATATACACAACAATATAAAATTTACAATAGAAAAAGAAGTCAATAATTCCATTAATTTTTTAAACCTAACGATAACAAAATTCGAAAATAAACATGATTTTTCAATATACCATAAACCTACTCATACTGATACTACTATACATAACACATCTTGCCATCCAGTACAACATAAATTAGCTTCTTTCTTTAGTATGATACATCGACTAGTAACATTACCTTTAAACAAAACTAATTTTCAAACCGAATTAAATATCATTAAGCAAATTGCAGTTAATAATGGTTATTCCGCGATAACAATAGATAAAATCCTAAATAAAAAATTATACAAAAAGGCTATAAACCTAGTGTTTCCAACAGCAAATAAGAATAATAACAATTATAAAGTTATCTCGTACATAGGTCATATTAGCACTAAAATTAAAAACTTTTTAAAAAACTTGAACATTAATATCGCCTTCAAAACTAACAATACTCTAGGAAAACACATTAAAAACAATAAAAGTAAACTGAACAAAGGAAATAAGTCTGGCGTTTATAAATTAAAATGTAATGATTGCCCTAAAGTTTATATCGGACAAACAGGTCGAAACTTCGAAAAACGTGTGAATGAACATCATACAAGTTTTATAAAAAACAAAACAGATTCTAATTATTCTAACCATCTGTTAGAAGCAAATCATACATTTAATCCCAACTACGATATCTTGCATATTGAAAACAAAAGTATAAAATTAAATTTGCTTGAATCTTTAGAGATAAATAGGCTTAAATATAACAATACTCTCCTTAATGATCAATTGGATTTAAATGGATCACCTCTTTTAAATCTCTTTAATTAGTTTGTAAATATTATTATTGGTTTTTCCAACAACCGTACCTAAAAATTACCTGCAATAAAAAAATTTTACACCTAAGTATATACTTGTTAAAATACCATTTAATAGTACTCTTTTGAAGAAGCAACTGTGTTGCGAAACATATGTCGAGTCAAAATAAAAATCTGTGGAAAGTGTAAAATTATATTTTTTATTTTACCATCTATTTAAATTAACAATGGATTTCCACCAAGTAAAAGCCGAATCAATTCAATTAAAAAAATTATTTCGAGTTCTTTAGATATTTTCAAAAGTTATCGGAGCATTGGGTTAAAATTTGGTGTAGGGGTTTTTTTTGGGGCAGGAAATAACAATCTGGGCTCATTTTTCTTCTATCGGATAGAGGGCGCTACGAGCAGCACTTTTCTTACTTTTGAACTGCAATAACTTGTTGTCACTAGGTATAATAAGACTTATCACTCCTAATTAATAATCTTACGACTTTTTTACGTAAAAAAGTACTTTTGTCAAATAACGCTAAAGTTGATAGTTTTCTAAATATTTGCTATTTTAATACTCAATGACCTTTCCGTTGTTTGAGATCCAGCAGAAAGAATTCTTCAATACAAGTTGTTTTTGAATAATTGACGGGTAAATAAAACACAAAATTTCAAACTTTTGTTTATAATATTTTACAACAGGAAAACGATTTTTTTGGTTAAACTTTTACAAAATCATTTTAAAAATACCAACGTTATTAACTTTTCTTTAACAAATGTTCGAAATGATCACCGTTGACCTCGATGCACTTTGACACGCGTTTCATAAAAGATTGTCTAATTTTAAAGAAGATCCTTTCGTTTCTAAACAAGTTAGCAGAGTTTTCAATTTTTTGCAATAATTGATCTCGGGTGTTAATACTCTCATTGTAAACATTAGATTTGAAATAACCCCAAACACAAAAATCTAGTGGATTGAAATCCGGACTACGAGCAGGCCAAGGAAAAACCCTGCCTCGGCCTATCCAGCGCCGAGTAAAAATTTCGTTTAGGTAATTCCGCACTTGCCTGGAAAAGTGAGCTGGTGCACCATCTTGCATAAAATACATATTTTGCCTTAGGTTTAACGGCAAATTATCTAAAAGATCTCTAAGCCCATTCTGTAGAAAATGTAGATACGAATCTTCATTTAAATTCGGTGGTAATTCATATGGACCTAAAAAATGATTGCCGATAATTCCACTCCACACGTTAACTTTGAACTCATGTTGAAAATGCCGTTCAACCACTAAATGAGGATTTTCATTTTCTCAGACATGTTTATTCCGGAAATTAAAAACACCTCGGCGAGTGAAAGTGGCTTCATCTGTGAACAGTATATTGTTTAAAAACATTGGAAATTCATTTTGTTGATCAAGGATGAAACGACAAAACTGTATTCTTGCAGGTAGATCAGCTGGAAGTAAATCTTGCACTGGTGTAAAATGGTATGGAGAAAGACCTTCACCATGAAATATTCGAAGGACTGTTGTTTTACATACATGAGCCTCTCTAGCCATATTTCGAGAACTTATTTCGGGATTATCTGCAACGCGAACAAGAATTTCTTCTTCTTTTTCTGGAGTTATGGTTTTCGGACGCCCCAAAATAGCTCGTTTTGGGCGGAAGGAACCAGTTTCAGCCAGTCGGTCATAAAGATTTCGAAACAATTTATGATTTGGTTGCCTTATATTTGGATAAACCTGGACATACCTGCGACATGCGCTGCGACTGTTAAAATTCTCTTGGGCATAAATGCAGACCATATCTCTCATTTCTTCATTGGAGAAATAATTATGACGAGGCATTTCATCTGAATTGCACAAAATATTACTTAATCAATAATCAATAACAACAACATACAATTTTGACATAAACTGACTCGTATTATATGGGGCATCGCTATTGTTTTATTATTTATATCAACGCTTGCTACGATAAATAACGTTCGGATAAAATAAGAAGTATTACCTTACATGTTACATTAAAATAGCAAATATTTCGAAAACTATCAACTTTAGCGTTATTTGACAAGAGTACCTTTTTTACGTAAAAAAGTCGTAAGATTATTAATTAGGAGTGATAAGTCTTATTATACCTAGTGACAACAAGTTATCGCAGTTCAAAAGTAAGAAAAGTGCTGCTCGTAGCGCCCTCTATCCGATAGAAGAGAAATGAGCCCAGATTGTTATTTCCCGCCCCAGAAAACCTCCCTATACCGAATTTTAACCCAATGCTCCGAAAACTTTTAAAAATATCTAAAAAACTCGATATAATTTTTTTAACTTTGACACCCTCTATCTGTCTTAATATAAATTTTCGGATTATAAAAATTGCGCTAAATCGTTATGTTTTGAAGTGAATAATTTACTGCTGCTCTGTGTCCCATTACTTAAGGACCACCCTGTATATGCGAATAGTAATATGACAATATTTTCACATAAGAAAGCTTTGATAGCGATTGGTTTTTATACTCCCTAATTTTATTAACCACAAATTCTTGTTTCTTTCTCGTGGCAACATTTTTACAAAGATGTGGTAAATTAATACTATTACATTTAACATAAGTTTCCAGTTGAACATTGAGAAGTTCCTGTATAAATACAAATATAGAAAGATGCGTGTGATACATGGAATTATTAAAATGAGCATGAAATGATTCACATGCATTGGTGGTTTTATTTAGGTCTGCAGATGCGCTTGCCCAAATTCGCGGAGGAAATTTTGAATCGTCAGTTAAATACGTTTCTAACAGATAATCAGAAAAAAAGTCTAAATTATTGTTTTCAGGCCTTAGCTCGTACAGTTCGAAAAAGTAAAAAACTTCAACTTCATATGATTCTAAAAATAACAGACCAAAGCAATAATGCAACCACTTTCCAACTTCCGAATTATCTTTATATTCTTGTGTTAACCCGTAAGTAACATGGCAGAAAATTGTAACGTTCGTACCATGAGAGGGTCAAATTAGACCCTTATTTTTTTTTATGGCCAAAATTTATTTTTTTAAATATATTTCACCTTTATCAATTTTGAGACACTCCGGTAATAAGTTTAAAAGAAAAAAATATATAAAAAGTCCTATTTTAAATATTAAATTAAGTAAGAAATGAACATGTAACACAAATTTACTTAAATTTTAGTAATAACAAATTTAACAAAAAAAAACTTTTTTTTAGATTTTCAAATCCGATTTCGTGAATTGTTGGCCACACTGCTGCTCGCTGCAACAATAAAGACATATTTTACATTTTTACCAAAGAACTGACAGACATGTTTTAAGACATTACCTGTCACCGCAATTTTGACATAACACCTTCGTAATCACATGATTTTTGCAGGTCAATCTTCTGCATTTATTACATGTAGTGCTTTCCTTTTTCTGATTTCTCGAATAAGGGAAAATTTGACAACTTCCCCTTTTTTACCCCTTGTTTCTTGATCTACCGTAGGCTCTGGTTCTTGAAGGCCAGAAATTTTAAATATAATATTTTGAAGTTCTATTGGTAAATATTTTTCTTGGGCTCTGCGTTGTAAATGATTTTCAATTAATTCTTGACCTAGAGTCGTTAAAAATAACCTTCTTTCCATTGATGCATTGCGCCTTTGTCCATTAAGTATTACGTTGGCATTTACTCCAGCAATATCCAAAATCTGAAACCATATCACTTGAGGCCATCGTCTAGTTCTTCTTCCGGTTTTATAGCAAGCACATTTTTGATCCAGTGAGTCTACCCCACCTTTGGTGTCATTATAAAAGTTAATGATTTCAGGTTTTCCATTACGTTCTACTGTGTTTGGATGATGCATAGAGGAGACTAGTAAAACTGCACGATTTTTTTTTGGTACAAAAGATACAATGGTCTCATTTTTGGTAAACCCAAACGTAACAGAATTACAAAGTTTATCTTTATGAGGTTGAAATTCAAGAGGAATTTCCTTCTTATTTTTTTTTAGTGTTCCCACGTAGGTTATGTTATGTTTTGTTAGTTCCTTTACTAGCTCTATGGATGAAAACCAGTTGTCCGCAGTAATGTTTCTATTAGTTCCGGATATTGGTGGGATAAGGGTCAACACGTCCATCGTAGGAATGGATAGTGTTCTTGGATTTGTTTTGTGAGTTTCCTTGCCAGTGTAAATAAAGGCATTAAGGAGATAATGTGTTTTAGCATCCACTAAACACTGCACTTTTATTCCATATTTATCGGGCTTATTTTTTAAGTACATCCTAAATTTGCACCTCCCTCTAAAATCTATAAGCATTTCATCTATGGTAAGATATTCACCACAGCTGTAGTTCGACTGACAGTTAGTAATAAACATTTCAAAAATATTGGATATAGCAGCAAGTTTATCTCCTTCAGCATAACGTTCTGGTCGTGTAGTTGGGTCATCAAAGCACATGGCAGACAGTAAAAAATAACAACGATTTAAAGACATTGTAGCTCGAAAAATATCACGGCCGGTACCATTGGTTGCAAATAATGATCTCAAGTCTTCGTTATTTGATTTGAATACCCCGGCTAGATATAATAGGCCCAAAAATGCTTTCATTTCAATAATATCCAAATGGTTTGTGTATTGACAAGTAAGATTATGCATGTTGTACTTAGCGGACATAGTAGTGATTATTTCGTTAGTTTTTTCGAGTATTATTAACAGCATATCGTTACTAATAAGACATTCCCAAGCCTCAATTGGCTTCTTAGGCATAGTAGTTCGCGCTTCTTTTTTTTTTTTTTTTTTTTTTTTTTTTTTTTTATGATAAGGCACAGCACTACAGGATAAATCCTTTATGGCGCTCTAGGAGCGGTGCGTGCGCGCAGGAAACGATTCACGTTGGTCCTGAATCTTTGGAGACTATACTCGTTGGGGAAGACGATCTCAGGGAGGTCGCCAATAACGCCAGGTAAATGACTTATCAAATTATTCTTTCGAGTACGAGAAGGTACGGGAGGCGTTTTGGCCCACTTGTATCTGTTTTTTCCATAAAAATAACTCCTAGAATTACCCTCCTCAGTATCAGAAGTACCGCTGCTGCTTTCATTACTTTCAGTCATGTTTTTTATGCTTCTTTCATTATCTTCGTCCTCTATTTCTTGTTCGGATTCCGTTTCATGATCGCTACGTTCACTAGCTTGATCTGAAAAGTCACTGTCAGTATCCAATCCAAAATCCATAATATTCTGCGCCTCATTCTCAAGTTCATTCTCTGTTAATGCTTTTGCACTATCACTACAACCCGCCATTATTTATGTGTCACTCAAGTCAATTTTATTACACTTACACCATGAGCGGGTCAAACTGGACCCCACGCGCTGGTAACTCTAAGGAAACTGAAGACAAACTTCCGCCGTTTCGTAAATCGACAAATTATTACCCGCTCAAAGATTAGACGGACGCGCTCTTAGCTCCATCTATGTTTCACTAGCAAGAAAGCTAATTAAAAATGGGTAGGGGTCGAATTTGACCTTGCCATGTTACTTACGGGTTAAGCCAAGTTTTTGAATCTGACGGTACCAAGCTTGTGTCAAATGGAATCTGCAGCCAGTAATCTTAATATTCTGCCATATCTCTAAAATAGCGTTGTGGATCGATATCTCAAAATCTATAACTATTTCATCCGGGGAAAATTCTAAATTATATGTCTAACATGACTCTTGAAGATTTCTTAGGCATAATTCGTAGGTTTTTGCACTTTTGTCTTTTAGTAAACAGAATATTAAAGGAATATAGTTGCCATTGAAATAACCATGAATAGTGAAAAATTGTTTAAAGTATTTCGTACAGTAGGAAAATGTTCCATCCATATAAATTATTTTGGAATCACACAAGAATTTTAAATTCGTGTGACAAGAAAATATTATAAGATTATTTAAACTATCGTTCCATAACAAAAAATCTTCATTCTTACTGGTCTTTGGTTGCAGTTTATTCAAGGCTTCGTGGACTTCGAGCATCGATTTTGGTAAGGCTGGCAGCAGTTTCCTAGGAGCGTAATATATATTTTTTCGAACACACTGGATATCTTGTACGGTGATCACATTCATAGCTGTAGCTTGCTGAATCAGCTCCTTCCTGATAATTTTTGCAGGCTTCTCTGCTATATCGCTTTCTGCTTTTCTTTTCGACGAATAACTAATAATTTGTCTTTGTAACTTATTTTCTTGCTCGGGTTCGTGTGAATGAGTCTGGTTTAAATGGGTTATCTCTCGAATTGAAGATTCCCCAAAAGTCTTCACAAAAGCACAACACTTATCTTAAATACTCCTCCATTTGGGCTCCCCTGAGGTTAATTTGCGGTTTTGTTCTTTAAATTTAAAATTGTTTATCACTAACAGTGGCTTCCCGCGTTGGCTCATCATCTCGCTGAACTGCGGAAAAGTTTCCATTTTCGATAGACAATTATTGAACATCAAGCACTAGCGTTAAAATGAAAATAAATAAAATGTTTTTCAGACATCTAAATATATCTAAATAATCAAGGACCATAATAATTAACTAATCCCTTATACTAATGATAATTTTAATCCCTACAGGGGCCGAGTTGGGTCATTTGCAATCTCATTAAAAAGGGACTTGTCCAGTACCTGCCAAATTCGGGCCGAGATGGGCGCCGCCCAAGTGCTGTACACTTCTTTTGCGAAGCCTGAGAGTTTAGCATAAATGCCATAAATTAACAAAACATTTTGTGTGCTATTTAGATTTGCTGATGTAGTATCCCAATATGTATTTATTAGCATACCTGCGGTGTCTAAAAATGCTGATAATTCTAAGGGATTTTCATCAAATTGTGGTACAATATTATTAATTTTACTAATACTTGTTGTATTATTTTCGTTAGAAATATTTTTATTCTCTACGTTTTGTAAGGTGCTTATTTTATTGCAATCGATACTTAAATTTAAAAAAGTATTTAAAAGCTCTAAGACTAACTCGCCACTGTTTTCTACAATAGAATCAGGTAGGGAGGAGATACTCGACATAGACAGGAAAAAGGAATAAGCGACACTTACATAAATATTATTTTCATCTTCTTCTTCTTCAACGGGTCCTTTGTAGTCTTCTGCGATAGAACACACTAGGGTTGCTTGAAGATCAAAGTCGTTGCGGTCAAATCTCGATGATTCTTCTCACAAAGTTTTTCCAAACT
Organism: Polydrusus tereticollis; assembly: GCA_963920685.1. Lineage (NCBI taxonomy): Eukaryota > Metazoa > Arthropoda > Insecta > Coleoptera > Curculionidae > Polydrusus > Polydrusus tereticollis. Next base: position 27,532,989 of record OY987334.1, read on the forward strand.
AATAGTTGATACCGAAGGAATTTTTTACGATGAATTTTTCTTTTGGTATCCTACCGACTGCGCCAATTAGGTTTCGCGTTTATGGAAACGGATTTAAAAAAAAATTATTTTATTACTAAATACACTTTTTCAAATACGCGTGATGCGTTTACAAAGAGTAAAAGTCAAACTAACAACTAAAAAGTCTTATGTCGAAATATCTGCTGTTTCCAGGCGTCTTGTGCTTATATAGGCCGCGATAAGAAAGTTAATGGGCCTTCATTAGTGTTGATAGGGAAAGTGACCATCACATAATTACGCAATGAGTATAAATTGCAGTTTGATTAGAAGTAGCAATGAGCATCGTAGATAAAGTATAACATTTACATTGGAGTCTGCATTTGTTTTCTTTTCTTGTTGGATTTTAATTATAGTTTTCTATTATTGTTTAAGTTCAACATCGTTCAAAATAGACTGGTATAGTGTTAATGGCATATAGGCTTGGTTTAGTCCCCCTTAAGATTGAAATGAATAAAAGATCCTAAATCCTAAATAATTTTTGAGTTCCTAATATTAATCAAACTAGGCATTTACTATAACGTTGAAAGAATTCAAAATTTTTTCCTAATTTAACCTGAAAAGAAACTATTTTGGGGTTGATAGGTGAATAAAAAGAAGTAAATTTAAATCGTTTATTTAATATTAAATGAAATAAAATATTTAATGTTAAAAATTGAAACTGCCCCGCATGTCCATATCATGTGTATATGGTGCTATGCTGGGTTATTGCCAAGTCATACCGCCGGAAAGTCGGGCCGTCAAAGTCCTCGTCCTCGACGTCGCTGATTTCTTCTGGCCTGGCGACCGGGGCAGGCCTAGCGACGATGACGGGGGACATGGCGACGGCGGACTTGGCGAGGGCTGTGGTGACGGGCTTGGCAAGGAGTTTGTCAGCGTCCTGAGCGGCGATGGAAGCGGCTCGGGAGGCGGCAGCTAGAGCCTGGGCAGTCTGGGAGGCGGCGGCGGCCCTGGACGTTAAAGATTCGGCGATGTAGCAGGTTAGTTCAGGTTACGTGATTGCTTGCTTTGAATGACTTCCCATTGACAACGCAACAGATTTTATAGTAGCAAAACTGCTGATTACGGATTAACCCTGTTATGGCCAAGCTTTCCGTACGTTAACAAATTATACCGCACTGTCAGCAGATTGATGTATTGAAATGGCGTTAATATTTTTAAAATCGCGATTTACCCGATCTGTATTAATATGTCTCATAAATTATAGTTAACATTAACAAGTCACAATCGCTCACTTGTTCTAAAGCGATTACTTGCTTCCCACTTATTTTATTATATTCGTTTGTAAGGTTTTCCATTTCTTTCTAATGTAGCCTTCCCCCACATCAAATGGTGGCTCTGGTTGTACCTCCGTTGCAGCCTCAAGATTTTCCAGGACTTCTGCTACTTGAAGTGGTCGGAAATTGTTAAAGTCTTCCTCCAAGTTAAATAGTGCCTCGATTCGTCCCTCCGTTGCAGTCTCAAGATTTTCCAGGACCTCTGCTCCTTGAGGTGATTGGAAATTGTGAAAATCTTCCTCCAGATTGAAATCTTCTAAATTAAAATCTTTTTCGTTTAAATGAAATAGGGCTTCTTCTGTTTCGTCCAGGTGTGAAGGTGGCTCAATAATTTCCAGTTGAGGTTGTGGCATTCTGCCGGGTTGAAATTGTACTCCCCGACTAATTAAAATGTTTTGCAATATTTCAATATTTGGTTTTCCAACTATTTTAAAAAAAAATTTAGGTTTACTATAAGATAGATATATAATTCTAGCTACCAATAGCTTGTGAATGATCATCATAAAAATATGGCATGTATTTATACAAGAAGAGTGATTTTAAAAATCTTGACCAGCTCCAGTTGTTATTGTTTTGACGGCGAATTTCGATGTAAAATATTGCAAGTAAAAATTACCTGTATTAAGACAAGAATGTACTAACATGGTATTTAATTATTTATTATATACAGGGTGTTCCCTAACCTCTTTGAAAAAATGAAAGAGGTGAATCCTCACCTTATTTTAAGACGAAAATGTTGTATAAAAGTTTTTCGCATGTCGCTTCGTTTTCGTGTAACCAAGCAATACTACTTTTGTCCTACAAATTGCCGATGTGCCTCGCAATAGCTATATTTGGCACTTTTATACTGTTAGGTACTTCGGCCCATTGTGTGTTTTTTGCCTTCAATGGTTCGATTTCTTATCACTTAATTAAACGCCTTATTTAGTGATATTTTGACAGTCATAAAAGCCTGTGGTGCCGGTACAGAAACCCTATAAATAGTGATTTTCTTGTATAATACCTGCTTTAGGTAAGTTATTAAGACTTTATGCTTAAATTGCATTTCGTTATATCGTATTTCTGTGCACTAGTGGGTTATTTTGGGTCTTTCTGTTGCCTTTATTTTAGATTGTCAACGTCTACTCAGTAAAATAAACAACTTATCCTCCACTACCGGTGTTGTTTCTCTTACCTCATACGTACACTCACCCCACGCGCCCTGAGAGTCCACCAGCTAGCAAATACTTCGTCACATCTGTCTACCCAACCATAGGGCGAGTTACGTTATAGAGAAAAAGGAAACAATGCTTCGCACACCTGAGGATGACCGCCTAACGGGATGTAGTCCACCAGTTACGCGGTTAACAACTAGAAAACGCCACGAACAACAGGAACAAAATAATGTCTTGGAGAATCTGGAGTCAATAGACAACCTTCGGCTTCAAAATGATGCAATCCAGCGAAAGAGGGGAGCAATTCCAAGACCACGAAGACAGAGCGTTGATGAAACGTGCCTGACGCCAGCAGCCCGGGGGTTACCACCGTACCCTCCACCGAACAGCACACCAACATTGCCGCTTCCGATGTTCAACCAAGGACACCAAGGTAGGAGAATTCCAACTAATACTAACGAGCGGGTACCTTTTGCCCCTCAAGCCGATCCAGCAGGGCAACCCCCAACCTATTTTCAAGTTCAGCACCATGATTTACGACGTACTATTTCAGAAACTGTTCAAAAAACTGTAAACGATACTTTTGCAGCGTATCATGCACAAAACCATTTTTTTTTTAACCATAATTTAAACCAACAGGCTGCCCAAAATAATCTAACTAATCAGAATCTGCCAGTATTGAAAGGGGATATTTTTCAGGAACTTACCCCGTTTGACAATGATGGTAGTATTCATCCTGTAGATTTTCTGGATCAGTTAAGATTTATTTTAAATCAAAATAGGGGCTTGGATTTTACTAGGATTGGGTTTTTGTTATTAAAAAAATTCATAGGAAAAACTAAATCCTGGGGCGAAGCATTTTTGCCAACCTTTGCAAATTTTCAGGTTTTTGAACAGGCGTTCCTTAATTCCTTTTGGGGTGCTACAAGGCAACTGCACATTAAATTGCAAATTGAATCGGGTCGGTATGAAAGTGGCTCATATGTGGAACATTTTACAAAAAATGTAGCTATGGCGAGGCATTTGCAACCCCCTTTCCCCGAATTTATACTTATAAGTCTAATTGCAAGACATTTTCCGCCTACCATATCAACAATATTAGTAGGGGTTACTAATCTTTCTGATGCTTTTTCTCGTCTACAACAAGCTGATTATTATAACAAACAAAATATTCACGGTATGCGGGGTGAACAAAGAAGATTTTTTGGGCAATCTCAGCAAGGGCTGAAGAAAAATGTAGCTACTTTAGATTTTTGTGAAAATGACGAGAAACAGCAAGCGGAAAACGAGATCTTGCACCGATATTAGGTTCTGAGATCGGTGTAAAGAATAGAGATGTCAGAACCGTTTTAACTAACAATTACCCAGTAGATGACTTGCTTGCCTGTGACTATGATCACGTGATGGAAAGTAAACGATCACCAATCATTTCAATTTCAATTTTTAAGTTTTATTTTCCTGCTCTGATCGACACCGGCTCAGAGTGCACATGTATTTCTGGTGATGTTTTTAATCAAATTTCCGATTTTCGGGAGAAATTTCCCAGTTTCCCAGTTACTGGAGTTAGAGTTACGGGAGCTTTTAAGACCAAAGAGAGAAGAGTGACGCATCAATTACTCTTAGATTTCTCGATTGATAATTTGGAATTTTGCCATGAATTTCTACTTATTAACGACCTGATTTTTCCAGTAATTTTAGGAATTGATTTCTTGCGTACAGTAAATGCTGATATTAACTTAAAAGAGAATCTACTTAAGTTTACCATTAATAATAAAACTGTTATTATTCAGGAGGTAAGAAATATTCACGAATTTAAAGCCTCCGAAAAAACATTAAATTTGCGAGCGGTTGCAGTAAAACAAGAACCACTTCTTTACGATAATGTAAATATAAATAATTATTTTAATACTGATTTCATAGATCGATTAAACCATTTATCAGACGCGCAAAAAACTAGTTTAAAGGAAATTTTAAATAAACATTGTAAAGTTTTTTCAGACATTCCAGGCCGTACACATTTATACGAACATAAAATAAATTTAAAAAATAAAGAACCTTTTCGAGTTAAGCAGTACCCAATTCCTATAGCTTATAGGGAGGCCGTATTCCAAGAAATAAAAAAAATGGAAGACTGGGGTGTTATCGAGAGAGCGGCTACACCGTATATAAATCCGTTATTAGCAACTGTTAAAAAGGATGGTAAAGTACGAGTCTGTCTGGACGCGAGATTTTTAAATAGTCGTATGGAGCCGGACTATGAGCTCCCTCGTCCGATTGACGAGATAGTTAAATGTCTGTCGGGAGCGCGTTTTAAGAGTTGTATCGACCTATCGGCCGGTTATTGGCAAATTCCGTTACGTGAGGAAGATAAAAATTATACCGGGTTTATTGTGGGTACAAAAACGTATCGTTTTACCGTATTACCATTTGGCATAACCACTGCCGTCGCCTCTTTTACCAGGGCTATATCATTAATTTTGGGACCAGATTTTGATGAATTTGTTTTGCCATATGTAGATGATCTACTGATTTATTCGAAAGATTTTGGCGATCACCTTAAGCATATTGAAAAAGTACTAACTCGGCTTGGCGAGGCCGGTCTCACTTTAAAATTTAACAAATGTAATTTCGCACCTGAAATCTTGCCTTATTTAGGATATTTATTAACCGGTACCGGTGTTAGAGCGGATCCCAGCCGCACCGAAGCGATAGCTCATTTTCCTAAGCCGAGAAACGTAAAGGAAGTCCAATCATTTTTAGGATTTTGTAATTACGATAGGCCTTTTTGCGAAAATTTTTCAAGCATCGCAGAACCTCTAACGCGTTTATTGAGGAAAAATACAAAATGGTTGTGGTCGGAGGAGCAACAGAATGCCTTTGACAGGTTAAAATTTGAGTTATCAAAATCTGTTTTATTATATCACCCAGACCCTAAACAAGAGTACAATATACAAATAGATGCAAGTGAATACGGTTTAGGGGCCCAACTCTATCAAAAAATGGGTTCAAATCGCTGTGTAATTGCATATGCTAGCCGACTTTTGTTAGACAGGGAAAGAAATTATAGTAGTTGCGAGAAGGAGGTTTTGGCGTTGATTTTCGCATTAATGAAATGGCGAACATTTTTGCTCGGACGTCCTTTTCACGTATTTTCGGATCACCGCGCTCTGGTGTATATAAAGACTTGTCGCCTTTTATCGCCCAGGATTTCGCGTTGGGCGTTGGCTATGCAAGAATTTGATTTTACGGTACACTATGTAAAAGGTTCCGAAAACATTGTAAGTGATTTTTTATCTAGATATCCAAGTTCGCGGTTGTCATCGCCTAGTGATCGCTGTTTTAAACTGTTTAATTTAAATAACATTTGTTTTCCTTTAAAAAATAATATAAAAAGGTTGCATCAATTACAGCACGACGATAATAAATTATCAGATATTATAAAAGGTTTAGAGAACGGGGCGATTGATAACCCAAACTTCAAAAACTTTATAGTGCATAAAGATCTATTATTTTCACGCCGGTGTGAGGATGAACCACCTACCCTGTGTGTGCCAGCTAGTCTTATAAATGAATGCATTTCATCATATCATGGTTCCATGGGACATTTCGGGATATATAAGACATGGATGGCTATTAAAAAGGATCTATGGTGGAAAGGGATGTTTAAGAGTATCAAGAAGTTTATTAAATGCTGTGACCTTTGCCAAAAAAGTAAACACTCGGTCATGCCCAAACCACCACTTATGTCCATTATTCCTGAAAAAATTAATGGAATTCTTTCCATTGACTTATATGGCCCCCTACCAAAGTCACGAGGGGGTGTTCAATACCTCTGCGTATTAATCGATATCTTCTCGAAATACATAACGTTGTATCCTCTAAAAAAGGCTACCACGAAGGCAATTTTAAACAGACTACTTCTTGACTACTTTCCCAGATTCGGTCGCGCAGACAATGTACTTACCGATCACGGGAGTCAATTTACGGCTAAATCATGGGCGGGTACCCTACATCCTTTAGGTATAAAAACCATTTTTTCATCGGTAAGACACCCGCAAAGTAATCCAGTTGAGCGAAGTATGAGAAATTTGTCGCGACTCTTTCGTACTTATTGCGCGGACAAACATTCACGATGGGCCTTCGAAGTCCGTAAGTTTGCCGGTTTTCTAAACGCGGTGGTGCACGAAAGCACTGGTTTCACGCCAAATGAACTTCAGTTAAAGGAAAACGCCTCTTCACCCTTACGCTCTATGATCTCATATCCTGGCGGTCCCGAGCCGATGCCTCATGAGATGAAGTTGGTTCTGGCTAGAGAAACTTTGGAGTCTCGCGCCCGAAAACGGAGCTTAAGAAATCAAGGCCGGCCTTACCCGGATTATAACTTGGAAGACTTGGTACTTCTCCGCGCTAATCCTTCTTCTTCAGTGTTAGACGGTGAAACCAAAAAAATGGCTCTATTGTTTGAGGGGCCTTTTCGAATAAAGAAAAGAATTAGTCAAAATACTTTTATTTTGGTAGACCCCGAAACCGAAAAGGAGCGGGGCTCTTTCCATGCCAGTCATATTAGGCATTATTACTCCAAGTAATTTTTTGTCTAAATACTTATATATTTTAGGTTATAAAAAAATTAAGTGGGGGGAGTTGTAACCAAGCAATACTACTTTTGTCCTACAAATTGCCGATGTGCCTCGCAATAGCTATATTTGGCACTTTTATACTGTTAGGTACTTCGGCCCATTGTGTGTTTTTTGCCTTCAATGGTTCGATTTCTTATCACTTAATTAAACGCCTTATTTAGTGATATTTTGACAGTCATAAAAGCCTGTGGTGCCGGTACAGAAACCCTATAAATAGTGATTTTCTTGTATAATACCTGCTTTAGGTAAGTTATTAAGACTTTATGCTTAAATTGCATTTCGTTATATCGTATTTCTGTGCACTAGTGGGTTATTTTGGGTCTTTCTGTTGCCTTTATTTTAGATTGTCAACGTCTACTCAGTAAAATAAACAACTTATCCTCCACTACCGGTGTTGTTTCTCTTACCTCATACGTACACTCACCCCACGCGCCCTGAGAGTCCACCAGCTAGCAAATACTTCGTCACATTCGAAATAAAAAATAAATTTGTATTTTTTCATTCATTTTATTAATTGATTTAAAAACTTTTAATAATAATGATAAAAATACAAAAAATAACTAAAAAATTAAGGTATTCTTTTACCCAAGATCCCCGCCAATGAACTAATTGTAAAATTTAAAATTGACCCAAAGTAAAGTGCTCTAATCCCTTATGTTTAACAAATATCATTAGAATATCGTTTGGCATTAATTAATAAAATGAAAGAAAAAATACAAATTTTTTTTTCAACACCCTGTATTTCGAAAACGAAGCGACATGCGAAAAACTTTTATACCACATTGTAATAATTAATAAAAAATAAAAAATTATAAATAAAAAGATTCTTACTTTATTTTATTCAACCTAATTTTTCTTGATCTCAAAATGTTGTTCTTGTTAATATTTTTATTAATTAATTACTTGGGTCACCACGGCCACTCAGTTTTTTAATTCGCTTGAGAGCTAAGGTCGTAGATTTAATTCAGATAAGATTTTTGGGCGCCATCAACCAAAGGGGTTGAAAAAGATTATAAAGAAAAGAGTAAATAGAATATTTAGTTCCCTAGCCCTGAAAGAGAAAGCAGTATGAATAAAACAATTATTTTAATTAATTTCTATTTTATTAATAAAAGAATAATATTTTCCAACAAACACCCATTTTATTCATATAGGAAGAAATAAACATAACATGGAAAAAGGATTTGAATAAAAGGCTAAGCAACTAAATCAGAGAAAGAAGATATAAAAAAATAACATAGAAAAAGTTATGACATGAGCCAGTCAGCTCCACTAAAAGATATATTAGATCGTAGGAAATTAAACAGATTAAGAAGTGAGGATTCTTTCTAAACACCCAATATAAAAGGAGTCAAATACTAACTAAAAGCTTTGAACATAATTAAAGTGTAATTACTTTAAAGGTAGTGACCAAAATAAAACAGAATTTAAATTTAAGTTAAACTAAATCAAATTATAGCATTCATTATGCCAAAATTGAAAATAAAATATTCTTTATAGTAAAGTCAATGAAAGGTCAATTTAAGCACTTACGATGCCCCAAAATTTGTTTAAAATCCCTTGAGAAATTTATGATAACTTCAAGGTTATATAATTAAAGACATTTACCCTTTTGCCAAAATTCAAAGTAAAGCAGCATTTAGGGTAAAGTTAATATAAAGTCCATTATAGCATTCACTACGCCAGAATTTAAAGTGAGATAGAATTTAGAATCAATTCATAATTAGTAATATCACTTCCAGGTTATATTAATAAAGACATTTACCATGCCCTATTCCAAAATAGAATTGAGAAACTTAAAACTTTAGTTATGTTCCCAACTAAATAGCTTAGGGGTGAAGATAAAGATTATCTAGCTAAGTCTAACTAATAGATATAGCAAAAACCTAGAATGACAAAAAATACATACTGATGGTAACTAAAATTTCTGGGTTAGTAAGTAATGTATTCAAGACCGTGATTATCAGTCTCTTATTAACCCGCTCAAAACAGATATAGATATATCCATCACAGGGTTAAGTACAATGAAGAAGTTACCGATATAGGAATATCTCAACAAATTCATAGGGATATCTTAATAAAATTAAGTCAAAATAGAGAAAATTACAGCTATAGAAATATCTCAATACTCTATAGGGATATCTTAATAACATTAAGCAAAAATAAAGAAATTACAGATATAATATCTCAATAACTTTACAGGAGATAATAACTCCATAATAGCTTAGGGAAGATTTAAGATTCCTTACCCAAAATTAATTAGAGCGAAAATGCATACTTCCTGAGGAAGTTCTAGATTTATACTTAAAAAATCAGCATTCTCCAACTAGATGAGTATTAAACCTTTAACAGCTACTTCGGTTAGGAAGTAAGACTTACGTTTATAGTTTAATGTTAACCTCAATTTATGATAATTAAAATAACCATCTTATACCGCTTGACGGGTAAAATTTAGTTTCATAAATCAAAACTAGCATGTTCCAGCTCATCAATCAGCTCATCTGCGTCCACTGCTGGACATAAGCCTCCCGCAATCGATTCCATCCATGCCGTTCTTGAGCAGCACTTATCCAATTTGTCCGGAGTCTCTTGATATCGTCGGACCATCTTGTTGGTGGGCGTCCCCTACTACGATATGCATCCTGCCGCGGTCTCCATTCCAAGATCTTTCGGGTCCACCGCCCGTCCGTAAATCTAGCTACATGACCAGCCCAGTTCCATTTCAAAATGGCTATACGTTCTATGGCATCAGTTATACCCGACATCAGCCGCAATTGTTCATTTGGTACCCTATCTCTGAGAGAAAGGTTCAACATTGATCTTTCCATCCCTCTTTGGGCGACGCGTATTTTGTTCACGGATTGCTTTGTGAGGGTGAGAGTTTCCGCTCCATAGGTGAGTACAGGCAATACGCACTGGTTAAAAACCTTTCTCTTTAGACATACTGGGATGTTTGATTTCCAAATATATTTTAACTTGCCAAAGGCTGCCCATGTTAGGCCGATTCTGCGTTTTATCTCACAAGTTTGGTTGTCCCGTCCAATGCAAATCTCGTGGCCCAAATATTTATACGAGCTTGCCTGCTTAATAGGGTTTCCTTCTGCTGTTATTTCTTCGCTCACTACGAGATTTGTCAAATATTCGGTCTTGTTGAAGTTTATTTTCAGTCCTACAGTTTCCGATGTTCGTTGTAGTCTATGCAACATTTCCTTAGCTTCATCGATGCGGTCCGCGATAATGACGATGTCGTCAGCAAATCTTAGGTGGCTTAATTTTTCGCCATTTATGTTTATACCCATTTCGTCGAAACCTATCTTTTTAAACATATACTCCAAGAGGGTTGTAAATAGTTTTGGAGATAGTACATCCCCCTGCCGTACTCCCCTTTCAATAGGGAAATCCTGTGTGTTCTCGTGGATTTTGACTCTGGCTGTGGCCTTTTCATATATGTTTTTGATGATAGCCGTATATCTGTAGTCGACTCGGCATTCTGTAAGAGCTTGTAACATTTTACTTTGGCTTATAGTGTCGAATGCCTTCTCGTAGTCCACAAATATAAGGAAAAGGGGTTTGTTATATTCGACACATTTTTCAATGAGGGTTTTTATAACTTGTAGGTGATCGTTAGTGCCGTATCTTGTTCGGAAGCTCGCTTGTTCGCAGGGCTGGTAGAGGTCTAGCTTGTTGGTGATCCTCTTTGTAATTATTCTCATGAATAGCTTGTACATGTGCGACAGAAGACTTATAGGTCTGTAGTTCTGCAATTTTTCTATGTTACCCTTTTTGTGGAGGATTATTATGGTTGCTCGATCCCACTGAGAAGGTGTTGTACTATTTATTAGGCAAGCGTTGAAGAGTTTACAGATGGCTTTATGTAGAGTGCTACCACCCTGTTTGATTGCTTCTATTTCGATTTCGTCTTCGCCTGCGGTCTTGTTATCCTTCATCTCTGATAAGGCAGCTTGAAATTCGTTTAGTGTGATTTCTGGGAGATCTTCTGACCCCTGATTTTGTATTTTAGGTATATCGGCCTTCACTAGTTTATCGTTAGGGTTGCTATACAACTCCGCGTAAAACGTCGCAACGATATTTAATATTTCTGTTTTGTTGGTTGTTATGTACCCTCTTGTGTTTACCAGTTTGCTGATATTTTTTCTTCCCTCTGAGAGGGTCTTCCGCAGTGATTTCATACCTTTGTTTTCTTCTATAACCTTGGCAATTTCGCTCGTGTTGTAATTTCTTACATCTTTTCGTACTGATTTTGAAATTTCTCTGTTAAGCCTCCTTAGCTCGTCGCTGTTTGATGAGTATTTATTTGAGAGTTCTCTTCTGTTCTTCATCAGTGTCTTCGTGTTTGCGCTAAGTTTGTCCGTTTTTTGGGGGCTTCTGTATTGGCACTTGGTTTTAGCGTTTTTTATGGCATCAGTAATGTTGGTATTTAGCGTTGTTACGTTTAATTCAGCTTCGTTGTTCGTGAGTGCCAATTTGGTGTCTATCTGTTTTTGATATAGTGCTACATCATTCAGTGGCCTAACAAGTATTGCCCTCTCTTTGTCCAAGTTCAGCTCAATAAGTGTACGAACCATTCGATGGTCACTTCCTATAGAGAATCTGCTTAACACTGTGACATCGCGCACAATACTTTTCCTGTCTGCTATTATAAAATCGATCTCGTTTTTGGTGTTACCATTAGGACTTTCCCAAGTCCATTTCTGTTGAGGCTTCTTTTGAAAGAAGGTATTCATAACATATAGGTTATTTTGCATCAAAAAATCGATAAGCATTTGACCTCTTTCATTTCTTGTTCCGTACCCGTTACACCCCATGGCTATCTCGGCATTATCCTCCTTATGTCCTAGTTTTGCATTGAAGTCACCCATCAGCAAAGTGTAGTGAACAGACGTTTCGCCCAATGCAGTGTTGATTTCATCGTAGAAGGTTTCCAACTCACTGTTAGTATGAGCAGATGTCGGTGCGTATACCTGTATAATCTTTAGGGAATATCTGCTGTTGAGCCTGTAAACGAGATACATTACCCTGGGACTGATGGAGCGGAACTGTATGATGTTGGGTACGTGATTTTTGTGGATTAGGAAACCTACACCTCCATCGTTCACATTTTCTGTTCCAATGTAATGCAGCAGGTGCCCTGAGTGTAGTATTAGTTCCTCCTGTCCTTTTCTCTTGTGTTCACTCAGTCCCATTATATCCCATTTAATGTGTGAAAGTTCTTCTTCCAGCTCCTGTAGTTTTTCGGGACTTGAGATTGTTCGCGTATTCAGAGTGGCAACGTTCAGTCGTAGTTTATGGTAGCCTGTCCTTACCCGGTGATTCTTCGCACCCTCTGCCCGACGGTTTATCCGGCCGCTACCTTGATCGGGAACCGACGAGCTGCCGGGGACTGAGGGCCGTGCTTTCCTTGTGTACATCATCATTTCATCATTTACGGGGAGTTTAGCCAATACTCCTACCACGCAGGCCAACGCGGGTTGGTAGGGAAGACATTCATTTGAAATTTCATTTCCTCAATTTCAGTTCAAACAGTTATACCGCTGTGACTCGGTCGTCAGAGCCTCGTCTGTTGTCTAGCAGGGTGCACCACGTGCAGGTGAGGTTGACATTTGGGTTAGCATTTTGTCTTTTTATTTTGCTTTCACCCCTTGCACCCCTTAGATAATCATAAAACCTGCTAGGAATTAATATACAAATGAATTTACAATAAATAGACCATCCACTCAAGCTAAAATAACCATCTTATACCGCTTGACGGGTAAAATTTAGTTTCATAAATCAAAACTAGCATGTTCCAGCTAGATAATCATAAAACCTACTAGGGATTAATATACAAATGAATTTACAATAAATAGACCAACCACTCAAGCATTCCTTGACGAGGGAGGTTTCGGTTTTAAATTGAAAACTAATTTTTTGTATGATACTAGATAAGCAGTTTAGGTAATATACAGGGTTGGGCAAATGTTCCGGAACGGCTTAATTACAAGCGAACGAAAAGTGATATCGAATCGGGGTTTTGGGCAATCTATAGGACAAAAATTTTACTATTTGACTGGTATACCATATGTCAGTAATGTCACCAACTGTCAAGTGTCGACGATATTTTTTTATTTTTTTAAATGGAACACCCTGTATATTATCAGATATTCTAGATCTTCAATAAATTACAAATATTTTTCATATAGCATACCATATGATTAAATTCAACTGTTTCGGAAATACGGGCAAATGAATGTAGTACATTTTATTTAAACAAAACCAAGGTAATAACTTTAAAACACAATAATATAAAATAATGGTTATTTAATTAAATGTTCAAAATGTCGTCCTTCAGCCACCTGACAGTGTCCAATCCTGTCGGAAAATTCAGAACGCACGTTTTGCAAATGTTCACGAGAAATAACATGCACAGCATCTAAAATTCTGTTTTGAAGATCCTCCAAAGTCTTAGGTTGTGTACGATATACGACAGTCTTTAAATGACCCCAGAGGTAGAAATCTAGAGGTGTTAAATCTGGAGATCTAATAGGCCATTCAATGGACCCTCTCCTACCTATCCACCTTCCAGGAAAAGTTTGATCTAAATAATTTCTGACATGTATACTAAAATGAGCTGGCGCCCCATCTTGCTGAAACCAAATGTCATTCGCTAGTATTTGATCGTTAACCTGATCATGATATAAATTAATCAAATTTGGTATAATTCTATTTCGAAGCAGATCTAAGTAGTAAATAGATGTCAAGTTTCCATCAAGGAAGAAAGGCCCAATAATATGGTTTCCAATTATACCTGCCCACACATTTAATTTTTGGGGGTGTTGCGTACGGTGCTCAATCATCCAATGGGGATTATGGTCTGACCAGTATCGACAGTTGTGCCTATTGACGAAACCATTAAGACAGAATGTAGCCTCGTCAGAAAATAAAATACGACTTACAAAGTTAGGTTGTAGGTCTACGTAGTCCATTATTTCTTGACAAAATTGCATACGCCTATCAGGATCGTCCTCTGATAGTTCTTGAAGCAAGCTGACTTTATAAGGAAACATTTTATTTTTTTTGAGGATTCTTCTAATTGATTTTTCGCTGTTTTCATGTGCAAGAGCAAGCTTTGGAACTGACGTCTGTGGTTCTTCTTGCAGGGCAAGCAAAACATCCAGGGATTTCTCGTCATTTGTAGCAGTTTTCGGACGACCTGTTTTTGGCAAGTTTTTTACCGTACCCGTATGCTCAAAGTTATGGAATATTCTATTAGCAGTTGATTTAGAAATGGGATCTCGAACAGGAAAACTTTGATTGAAAAGGTCGGTTGCTTCTTGAAAAGATCTCCGTCTATCCCCATATCCTATCATCATAAGCAGAGTAATCCGTTCTTGTTCAGTTAGCTGAACCATAGTTTTATCAGTTATATCAGAGGTTTAGTCGATAAATAAAAAACTCGCACAACTCACTTAATACAAATAAATAAAAATTAAATAGGAAATGTGTCAGAGTGACACTTGGGAGTCATGGAAACTAAGACTTTTATTTGGAATGTCATAATAAAAGAAATATGTTGCTTGATTTTCGATTTGGTCGATAGAATCAGCAGATTCACACAAGAGGAAGACGCGGCAAACGCTGAAAAGGAAAGGAGAGTGAATGTAGACGGCGTCATTGTAGGGATAAAAGGGAAGAATGGCGTCATCTAAGGTGACTGTGGAAAGAGGGGAGAGAGGAAATGCGTCAATAGGAGAATAGAAATAGACGCGGGATTGGAGGGTGTTGGCGAGGTGATTCGCAAAATTTGAATAACATTCCAAAAGGGTGTTGTTTAGTAGTTCTGGAAGGAATTTGGAGAGATTGCAAAAATTTGGGAAGGTGGAATCAAGGGGTGACGAAGGCTCCGATCGAATCATGGCTGATCTTGAAGGGGGGGACGAGGGAGAGGTAGTCTGCAACTGTTGGGACGACGGACTGAGCAGCAGCAGAAAGAAGAGCTGTACGATTATCTTTACGAACAGTGCGGACGTCATCATAGAGGACGGTGGTGAATGGGGGTGTGGAGAAGTAGGCTGAAGAGTCGAAAACGTAGACACGTGCTTGGATGGTGGTGGCAACGTGGCGAGCGAGGGCCAATTGAGTCGAGAGGGTGGCGTCGGCGAGGCGAATTTTGATGTCAGAGGGTTGGATACTCATGAGAGAAGTGATTTCTGAAGCAACAGAATGGGTGGGGAAAAGGGTTCGATAAAAGGAGAGAGCAGCTAAACGAAGTCGCGGGAGATACATTTGATTGAAAAGAAGAAGCAATTCAAAGTATTACGAAGAATGTGGGGCCAAGATGGGGGCGGAAAGACGGAGAGAGCCACGGATGATGATTTTAGCAGTTTTAACGGTTGCGCTGCCTTTGGTGAAGACGCAATGCAATTTGGGACCGTTAGTATAAGGGATTGGAGATTTGACAATGGGATTGCAGTAGTGGAGATCACAGGGAACGACGCTGGAATTTAAGAGGTACATTCCGCCTACAGTGACGGAGGTGCCGCCGGGGGTGGAAAGAACCTCAGTAGCGGTGATGGTGGTGTCGGCGGTGGTCCAACAGATGTCGAAAGTGGCGGGGGTACGAAGAGCATCGGCGAGAGGGTAAACGACGCATTCAAGATGCTCGAGAACGGCGTCACGGAAGTGAGGGGTGATATTTTTGAGGATGGAGTTAGTGCCAAAGGTTTCGGATTTAAGACCATCTTGGTTGCCGTCATAGGTGTACCAGAGCCATTGGAAAGGAATGACTACACTTGGATTGCGTCCCATGGTAACGGCGGGGGATGGTGAAGGAGTCGGCGGGAGCGGCTGACGAGACATGACAACGCTGTCAGTGCCAGGCAAAGGTTGATTGGCCATGGGAGGGTTGCTCGGCGGAGATAATTGAGAGGACGGAGTAGGAGTGACAGCATCGATGATAGTAGGGAGAAGAGAGGTGGCTGCGGAGAGAAGAGACATAATTGTCAAACAAAATGTAATATGGGCTTTCTAGATTCATTTGCCCGTATTTCCGAAACAGTTGAATTTAATCATATGGTATGCTATATGAAAAATATTTGTAATTTATTGAAGATCTAGAATATCTGATAATATACAGGGTGTTCCATTTAAAAAAATAAAAAAATATCGTCGACACTTGACAGTTGGTGACATTACTGACATATGGTATACCAGTCAAATAGCAAAATTTTTGTCCTATAGATTGCCCAAAACCCCGATTCGATATCACTTTTCGTTCGCTTGTAATTAAGCCGTTCCGGAACATTTGCCCAACCCTGTATACATTACTGGAATGACCCATCCACTTTAAGCGAAATCTACAGGAATTTACAACAGTCTTAAGCGAAACTAGGGTAATTATACAACTATACATAAAAATATACAGAGGGAAGAATATACAGATATAATACAGTCTACCAAATCACCACATAAAAAGTTTATAACGTAAGAAATTAAATTAAGGGGTAACAAATTGACTTTTAGTGGCTATCAGTGATCAAATTAAAAAGTTAAGTCCGGTAAGTGTGGCATTGTGCCAGTGAAAACGTTACAAGTGATTAAAAAAGAGGTATTTTAGCAATATTACCTAAAAAGGTGGCTCTTGGCCCAATAGTAGTACATTACGAGTGATTCAACTGAAGTATGGAGGTGAAATTATCCTGAATTATTAGACACATGAAATTTACGTATTCAAATTCAAAAGAAGGGTTTTTTGGTACTATATTTTATGAAATTTAATAAAAAATTAGTCGGAGGTGGTATTAGTACAGTAATCGAGGAGAAAAAAGTGCTACTTAGCTCATGTAAGGCAGGACTCTAGCAGACAGGCACGGCGGATTATGCGTCAATCTCCAGCATCAGATCAATGTGGACGGTTGACCATACAGCACGTCGGGGTGACCGGCACATGCACCGAAACAGGAACTTCTTCCAAACTGACACCCCCACTCGCCTTGGCCTCTCCAATAACATACATCCTCCATTCCAGACATGGGTTCCATAGCAGGGTAAAGAATTAAGAGGAAGACTCTAGGTTACGAGTACTGACTAAAGCACTTCCAACACATGGCTAAATCCATGTAGAAAATATGAGGGAAGGTAGTCAAGAACGTGGAAAAATAAAAAAGTAGAAAATAGAAGTAGAAGGTAATAAAGGTAGAAGATAAAAGATGTAGGAGATAAAAGAACCAGAAGATAAAAGAAAAATAGACGGTAATCGAAGTAGAAGGTAAACGAAAAGATAAAAGAAGGTAAACGAAGTTAAAAGAAGCCTAAAATAAAACGTGAACATTAGGACGCCATTTTGTGAAACCAAAAAATATTACTCACCAGATGGTCGGGCTTCCATCGGTCTAGGTGACGAACAATCCCATTTAAGGCTCAAAAGGACAGCTTCTATGTTAAATTCCGATCCGGCCTTGCCGACACATTTAAAATGCAAACTATTAACACAAAACCGCCATTTTTATTTCTTCATCACCTGCTGTTCAAGTCTTCTGGACCGGTATATAGAAAGAACAGACCGAAGCACAACGCCGTAAAGTCCTTAAATAGACTTTCTTATCAAAAAAAACAACTTCCTACTCGTGACTCGTACTGCTTCGAAAACCCATGTGACTTCCGGCAATTGACAAGCAAATCTGCAGGGCACTTTGAACTTTGAAAACGGGAATCTACTCATTTTAACCAAAAGAAGCCAGAAAAATAGATGCAAGTTTGACCCGAAACTAATTACCTCAAAAAACTAGGTTAGGTAACGTCGAAAAAACGGCAGTCATCCCTGAAATGTAAAAGATCGCATAACACCATCTGGGTGTGCAAGTGATATTCCGACAGCTGGTCATACACATCGTCATTTTATGGGTTGCCTATACGTAGGTTATTGTATTAAGAAAACCTGCCTGGACCTAGAACCTTTTAGACAGGGGCGTATTCAAAAATTTTTAAAAAAATTTAATTATCTAAATTGGTCAAAATTTGATAAAAACTCAGGCTATCTACTAACGTTGTAACAAGCACAAAAAGATTGTTACAACATTTTCGTCTTAAAATAAGGTGAGAATTCACCTCCTTCATTTTTTCAGGGAGGTTAGGAAACACCCTGTATAATATAGTAAAAAAATATAGTATAAATTAAATGTATTATGAAATTTAATTATTTATTAACACATTCACTGCAGGATCAATAGGACAGGCTAAACCTAGGCGCCAATAGGTTCTTTTCGCATTATTTTCTTAAATCGAAAAACATATTCTTGCTCGCATTTTTGATAAATATGGTATGAATTTATCAGCATTAGCTGGAATACATGAATCCCTAATTTCTTGTACCACCTCAATGTTTTATGTTCGCATGGATAATAACTGAGCATTAGATCCTTTTGATCAATGTCGCCCATAAGCTTATTGTATTCATCAATTAGCTTGGGTTTTTCCTGTTCGACGTCTCTTTTTGACGTTGTTCTTACAAGTTCACCGCCAAACTCACTTTTTCAAGTGGAAAGCACCTCCCGTCGATCCTTCCATTTGCAAATGCATATGTTATCAGGTGTATACTCGCAATAACATTAACTTTTCTTCAAGTTTTTGAAAAAACATTTTGTGGATTGCCAGCACGATGGGCTTTAAGCGTGCCCAATGCCGGTATTGTTTTTTATCAATTTCAATACAACTTTTTTGGTGTGTTTGGAACCTTTTACATCTGGGTCAGCTGAAACTCCGTAAATGTGTATTTTTTGAACCATGCCACGAGACTCCGCCAACACATAAAGTTTCATTCCATACTTGTGCCCTTTTCCCTGGATATATTGACGGAAACTAAGTCGGCCCCCCAAAGAACCATTGACTCATCCAAAACAGCTCTCTACATGGATAATACACGTGCGCCATCTTTGAATTAAAAAAGTCTATCAAGGGTGCTATTTTTGCAAGCTTGTTTTAGTTATTTAGTTGATTTTGGCTCAAATGCAATGCACGTAAAATTAACAAAAACCGATTCCTACTCACGAAAAGTTTAAGTTTAATACACTGAAATGTTTAATAGAAAATGAGTTTTGCAATAGTCATTAATTCGGTTTAGTCTAATGGTTTCCATATGCAACAAGAGTCCAAGGAAAGTAGTGTAACAAAGCGGGTTCTGCGATATAACGCTATCGGGGCTATGTCTAGCGTTATCGGCGTGATAAATCGTGTGCGCTAACTCCCTGATGCGAAAATGGTCTGTTCTTAGTTCGCCCATTTAGCTCAGTCAAAATAAGCAAATCGGTGGAAAAAATTCCTAGAGAGTTGGTTTTTTTTTTAAACGCTTTCTCTACACTTGGGTAGACATATATCAAAAGTCCCCGAGGGTGGGGGGTGAGCTCGAGGAGGAGGTGGGCGTTAAAGGTACTATTTTTCAGTTTTTCGCTTAAATCTCGAAAACGATCACTCCTAGCGATTTTCATAATTGATAACAATTAAAGCTAACAAAATTTTCTACAAAAATGGTTCTATGCACTTTTGTCGTAGGACTAATTGTAAGCGAGTTATAGGGCGGACAAAATAAACATCATTTAAAAAATCTGCTTTATTTCCATTTAACCCTTTCGCTACGACTTTATTTTATAAATATTTGTTTTGAATTTACTATTGGGTTATATGTGTACCAATAAATTTTCAAAAAATACTATTGGTATTAGCATGCATAGTAAATAAGCATGCATGGTGTCCCAATCGTATATGTCGATCTGTACTTCAAGGTTATAGGGTCGAAATTCCCGCGCTCTTCATTGTTTAGTCATATCCAGCCATTTTCACATCACGTGCAGAGTATCGTCTTTAAAATTATTCATTATTTTAGTTAATATAAGCTTTAGAGTGTTTATTAATTTGTGCTAGTATGTCTGGGTAAGTAATAATAAATATTTTATAATTATAATTTGTTATTTCATCTGAAATTAATTTTTGTATCTAGTTTGAGGTTATGGGAACTATGTGTCCCATTAGTATTTTATACTGGGTTAAAGCTGTCCCAACAGTATGGTTGTAGTAAGGTAAATTTACGCCAACTTTATTTTTGGAGATCACATGCGTTCTCAATATCAGTTTTTTTACTACCATTTTTATTTTTTAGAAAACGACCCTTAACACGAAAAGAACTAGAACTATTTGCTGAAAATATATCGGACAATGAATCGATTAGAAACCCTTATGAAGATAGTGGATCAGAATATATTCAGTCCGAGCATTACTCTACAAGCGATTCCGAGCCTGAGATTCCAAAAAAACGCCGACATGTTGTAAAGGAAATTAGCCCTGCCATTGTTGACAAAAATGAAACGGATTCTGTTTCAAGCTCAAGTGATTTTGATCTTGAAATTAATGGATTAGATAATGATAATATTGATGCACCTGTAAACCCTTTTACTCAAAAAGCAGATTTAATTACATGGACAGACGTGGATGAAACATTTGTACCGCGCATGAAAATACCAGAAGAAACACCCTGTGTTATCTTAGCTGATTTGAATAGAGGATCATCCGAGCTAGAAATATTCATGAAATTGTTTCCTAAAAGTTTGTTTAACTATATCGCCCAGTGTACAAACCAGCGCCTACAAATTTTGTAACAACACACAAAAAAGAAGCAGACACTCACAGATTAACATGAAATAATGATTGTTATTGGATGTTTTTTTATTATGGCCTACAATAAATTTCCTGCAATTCATAACTATTAGTCATCCATTAAATCTCTAGGAAATGAAGCAATAAAAATAGCAATCTCTAGAGATAGATTTCAGCTATTAACAAGTAAATTATATTTTAACGTTCCAAAAAAAACCACAAGACTGTAGCAAGATTTACTATATTGAAGATGTTGTGTCCCGCCTCAAAAAGACTTATGATGCTCTAGTAAGATCAGATAGTAAGCATCAATCAATAGACGAGGCAATGGCCAAATTCAAGTGCCGATCAACGTTAAAACAATTTCAACCAATGAAACCCATAAAAAGAAGTGTAAAAATATGGGAGCGTTGTGATTCAAGTACTGGCTATGTTTATGATTTCAACATTTATTCGGGAAAAGAAGATCAATCCACTGAAGGAACCTTGGGTGAACGAGTTGTCAAAAAATTAACTGAGACTGTCAAAGAACCAGACGTATCTTTTTGTTTTGATAGATTCTTCACGTCGGTAAATTTAATGGATACGTCACCATTTTCACAAGTCGGAACATGTATTTCTACTAGAAAGAATATGCCTAAATTTGAAAAGAAAAAAAGGAATAGAGGTTATATTGAAAGCAAAAATAATGATAATGGTACTATAGGATTTTTGTGGAAGGATACTAAAGAAGTCATGGTTCTCAGTAACTGTCATACAAATAAAGTTGTAGAAGTAAGTCGTAAAGGAAAAGATGGGACGAAAATAAATTTACCGTGTCCAGAAGCTATACAATTTTATAATGCTCACAAGGGCGGAGTTGACCTTTCGGATCAGCTTACCGGACTCTATGACATAGACGGAAAGTCACTAAAATGGTGGAAGAAGGTATTTTATAAACTACTCCTGACTACTGCTGTCAACGGCTGGATTGTTTATAAAGAGCTTCACAATAAACCTCAATTAAGTTTTCTCAGTTTTCTTGTTAATCTGGCAGAAGCACTAGTGTCGATTGGTCGCAGGAATGCCGGTGTAGTAAGGAAACGTTCATACGGCAGATCAACGTCATCTTCAAAAAATTTTTTAAACGTTGGAGATCATCTACCAATTATGATGCAAAATAGAAGAAGATGCCGCTTTTGTACTCAAAAAAAGGTTGAGACTCGGACCAAAACTATGTGTTCAGCTTGCGATATTCCCCTATGCAATCGCTGTTTTTCAATGTACCATACATAAATATAAAATAAACCTTATATTCTATGTTCTTGTAAGAATAAAAAATAAAACCCTACTTTTTTAGTGTTACTAAATAATCCTATTGGGATAGATATATCCCTTGAATTTATACGAATGGGACATATATGTCCCAGGCAATATATCAGTAAAATAACTGTTAAAAATTATTTTGTTTACATAAGTTTGCTTCAGTGGTTACTGAAATTAATAATATCCAAAGAAAATCAAGTTATCTTAAAAATAAATAAGTCGTATTTTTAGAGACCAATATATATTGGGACACTATGTCCCATTAGTAGCGAAAGGGTTAAAACCGTAGGACAACGAATTATTGGTCCAACACTTCATTAGAGGAGATGGGGGGTCACGGGGTCCATAATGTCTTCCTAGACGTCCCCATATGCTGCATTCTTCAAACTAAATAATGAAATTTAAATTACAGTCTGGTTTAGTGGAATAATAGTAGATAAATGTGTTGTAAATTTAAAATTTAAATAGACCGCGAAAAGAATATACTAGAAGCGGATGTATTTTAGGTGATAAGTTGGAGAGAGAGGCATTATGGTTGAAGATGTTAAACCACCGGTAGTATAGTCGAACTTTTGTGTAGTCCTTAATACTAAACATAAAAATCGGAAGTAGTTGTAAAATTTAAGTGAGCTCCCTCAATATAGTTTAATACTCTATGTGCCAATTTTTTAAACGTAAATCAATATAATAGTTAATACATTTTCGGTGTTTCATTAACTTAGAATGAATGTGATGCCAACCCAGCACAGTAGGCAGTTGGTAGTTATTTATTATAAGTAATAACAAGTTCCAGGTATAAAAAACTAAAAGATGATTGAATATTAATTATTTAAATAAAACCTACCATAAATTAAGTGTTGGTCCAATAGTTTATTAAAGGGTGTCAAGGGGGTCTATCAAGTCTTCCTGGTCATCCTCATATGCTGTATTGTCATCTTCAACTCGAAAGCCGTTAGTACACACGCCCTCACAGTAACCACATATTGATGAGCATAGGATACCTGTTAAAGATTCAAGTTTTAAGTTAAATTATTTTCTCGTTGTATTTTACTTATAGCCATTAGTTAACATCAGAAAAAACAGTACCTGATTTGCGGCATCCACAACGGGCCCCGCAGCCTTTGGTGCAGCTGCAGAATATTGTTGAAAGAACGGCAGGTGGGGCAGGTTGATTTAAAGTTGTCAAGGGTTGAAGATCTCCATCTGCTCCTTTCATCCAACCCCAATCAGTGGGGTCCAGTTTGTTGCCCAGCCATTCCTGAGCTTGAAAATAAACTCTGTATGAGTGTTGCAGTGCAGAGCTTTTAGTTGGTGGTAGAGAGGGGAGGTCTGGCTTCACCCTTGTGGTGGATTTTAGGAATGCTGCATATCGCTGTTTGTCCAAGTCTGTAACTCTGGCTTTGTACATTGCTAGGAACATCTGCATCTGTTCCCCGGCGTTTGCCACTTCCTCAGGTGTTGAAGTATTTGCGTAAAATACGTTGCCGATTAATTGCAGAGTGTTATCCCTCATAAGTAATTTAGCAATTGTTGACTTGCCCTTTCGGAAAATTGCACAAGTGGTATCGCAGCCGCTAAAAGCGTGAATGAACAAAATGCTCTTTGCAAAGTCAAGTTCCTGCAATTCCTTGGAGGAATAAGTTTTACTTTCCTCATTTCCCTTCCCAGGTTTAAAAAACTTTATCTCTTTGGAGCTAGAGCGATCAGCAATACCAAAAGATCCACATCCTCGCCGATGACAGCCGTTGAACAGCTACATTCTGCTTTTTCCAATGCGCACCGTATAATAGTTGTATCTGCATCAGCATTAGCTTGTCTAACTTCTATCCCCTCTGCAGTCATTTTCTGAGACAGCATTCTGATGAATGTGTCCTTATTTTTTTCATTACCCAAAAAGTGTTGTTGCTGAGTCATCACTGCCATCTCTTCGGTGAAATCAATATCGACTAATGTGGTGGTGGTGGTGGTACGACGTTTCTGTTCTGCACGTTTTGTGCTGTTGGCAGTGTCCAAGTAGCCATCAAAAACGACTGTGCAGCATTCACCATTGTGCTTTTAATGTAAGTGATATATCGATTGAATATCCGGAGTAACGGGGTGAACAGAAAAAATATCATATAAAGCAGACTTCTTTGTCTTCCGCATTCCCTTTTCATCAAAGTTCGTAACAGAGAAGATCTTGTAGAGCCTGTTTTATCTCGCCAAAGTTTTGTCCTACCATCTTTCTCATCGTAATCTTGTCTTCTTGTAGTGCTTTGTGGCAATTTACATTGCGGTTCGCGACGACACCTGTTGTGAGGGAAACTAATGCTTGTGATTCTAGAAAGGGAGGGTGCTGAGAAAACCAATTGAAGAGTTTCCTCCTGTCCCCATCATTTCTTTTCTGCCGAGACACTCGATCATCGACATGTTGCTCCCCTGTAGAGAAGTGCAGGCCAGCGAAGTCTTCCAATGCAGAGCAAATTGTTGTTGACGTAGGTGCTCCGCCAATCCACCTCGCCAGTACAGAATCAGTTATCCCTCGCCCACTTGTTAGCCCTCCATGGGTCTTCATGCTACGCATTAAAGTGAGCTCTATTGTCATATCAGACCAGTTTCCAGACCCGGGCGAATCTGATCTGCTCACAGCGAAGTATTTGGTGAAATCGTCAAAGACCTGTGGATGCATACTGCAAGTGACCACTTGCATGGAAGAAGGGCAACATTTGCTGGACTGAGCACAGATGCAATTCCCAGTTCCCTGAACGTTCGGCTTCAATGAACTGCTTCATCAGGGATACCATATGAAAGTATTGCACCCACAGGGCTGCAGTGGGCCCACGGGCTTCAAAGGATGACAGTGCATCCTTCATTTTTGTTTAAAGGAGGCATAATTGGCTATTCTGCTTTATTTTATCTTGGACGAGCGTGTTATCGTTGAGCTTCAACAACAGCTCTGTAAGTTCAGCCTTCTCTTCATCTGAGACCTCCAAACTGTTCAAAATAATTTCAGCTAAGACACACTGTACAAGCAGGTGTCCTCGTACTGCTCTGCTAAAAGCATGTCCAGTAAGCATTTTATCTAATGAATGTGTTGCAAATACAGTACACAACACCTCTTTGAGACCACTTTCAGCCATTATAAATCCAATGAAATCCAAGAAAGACATTAAAAGGTGAAACCCACCCAATCTTACGACAACAGATTTTATGTGAGGGTCATCTTGGCTAGATGCTACAATTTCACGGGCCTTGATATATAGGGGTTGGTCAAATGTAGCATAACACGTATTAATTTCGTGTCGGAGGCAGTGTTCTGCAGCATATTTAAGGGCTGTGTAAATAGTGTCGTTATCACTCGGGGATGCATTTATAAATGGCAGTGGCACTACAGCACTCCTATCCGGAGACTCTCCGTGATAGAGACCCCGCATATAACCTTTCCATTCGGGTATTTTCTCCAGTCTGAGCCATTTACCAGCAAACCATAACACATCTGACAGTTTGGGGAAAGGAAAATCCGGAACAGGATTACAATCACTCAAATCCTTACCACAACAGCCTTAAGCCCTATTTTACCGATGTTTTCATAAGTCTCCAACGGTATGACTCCCAGCGTTCCTATGGATGACGCTGGAGGGGCTTTTGTCAGTCTTTCTATTCTCAAGGGAGGAGGAAGCTTACTTGCAGGGGTGAGGCAATTAATACCACCCATGCTGTTGAATGTTTTCACCAACCTCTTTAAAGCACAGAACGGTCTTGTGGGAATGTAGCTGACTGATTGTTAAACGTTCCTTATACTTTTCCTGCAGCTTTTCTTTTACTGTTTTAAATGTTGGCTTTTCTCCCGTAATTGCGCTCATAACCTCATCCATCGAATACTGACAGTCAATCCTGATCGAGAAAAGTGTAGATATCTTCCATAGCAGCTATCACGTAGTCCTCGGAGGGACGTCCTCTTTTTTTCACCAGTACCACTCTTTTTTGAGAAATATTGAACACAGCACAGGTCATGGTAAATAGCTTCAGCGGCAACCAAATCGCAAACGGTCCCAACTCGCAGATGGTCTCAACTCGTATTGATACTTGTTGTCCCCAGTCGTCGTCTCTTTCACATGCAGGTTTTAAAATGTTATTCTTCATCTCCAAACTGCGCAGTTGAAATACTGCCTCCCGCTTTTCCCATGATTTTTAATTGCACCACAGCAAGTAGGAACCTTGGATCGTCGACAGCTCCCTGATGAGCTGTGGGACTCGACTTCTTCTGCGTTTTTTATATCGGAAGCAACATATTATGGCCTGGTGTAACGCTTTCGACAGGGGTTGTGAACAATTCCATGTGTTTTGTTCTCAAAAACCGAGCTCTTGCCATCCTTTCTTGCATTGCTGGCTTTAAACAGTCCTTCCATACCTTTCTTACGCACAACACTCCTATCACTCTCAACAGGTACATGACATACCAAGCACCTCTCAGCCATGATGTAGCGGGGGTGGAACTAAAGTCACGATCTCGGCACACACAGCACAACGCGATTGCCAACTAAATACGAAACTAAATATAAAAGCAACAAAACGGCCACACGTGAACGCTACGATGTTCTTCGAGATACTCTCCGAACCGAAAACATAAAGAGCTTAGCGACAGCGCGGATAAAATTATTGTGCGAGGAGTGCTGCGTTGCCAAATTGTCGCATATTCCTGTATCCGTGGGAAAAAAATGGCTATTTTTTTAAATCCAAATTTCAAAAGCCCGTAGCTTGCTTACGGTTAGTCCTACGACAAAAGTGCATAGCACCATTTTTGTAGAAAATTTTCTTAGCTTTAATTGTTATAAATTATGAAAATCGATAGGAGTGATCGTTTTCGAGATTTAAGCGAAAAGCTGAAAAATGGTACCTTTAACCCCCACCCCCTCCTCGAGCTCACTCCCCACCCTCGGGGACTTTTGATATATGTCTACCCAAATAAAAAGAAAGCGTTTAAAAAAAAATTCAACTCTCTAGGAATTTTTTCCAACGATTGCCCTAATTTTGCATTACTTGACTGGGGTAATTGGCCGCGAGCGGATTGTAGAGGGCGCTGTCTGTGGTGTGTGTGTGTTTGTATTTCTGGTGGCTGTGTTGTGTGTGCGCGCGCTGGGGGACGTGGTTACTATAGCAGCACCCTTGATCTTGCGCCAGTGGCGCCGTCTGCTGAGGGGGGAAGGCGGGCGAAGCGCGCGGGAGCCCTGGGCCTGGAGCCGAGCCCCTGCATGTATTCCTCGCTAAGAGAAAAACAACATTAATATTAAATTATAACTCTATTTTAATTTAATATTAAGGTTATAGGGGAGCACACGGTTTTGAACCGGGGACCTCTCGATCTGCATTCGAGTGCTCTACCACTGAGCTTTACCCCCTTACGTTATTTGTTTCAACATGTTTGACATACTGGTAGACAGGTGGGTTAGACAGACTGCTCAGGTTAATCAGACTCGTATGTCTGACTGATCCGTCAGTCTAACCTAAGCAGTCTGCCTATCTAACAAGCCGGTCGCTGTTTCGATAATAATGTAATGTAGGTGATTTAATACCATGTGTGCACTTTAAAATATGATCGATATGTATAATAATTTTTGCATGAATTAAATAATCGCAATTTTATTTATTTTTTTATTTTCTCATCTCATTTATACTGTATTACATTTATATTTCATATAGTTCTAACCTCTTAGGTAGGTCCTTGACCATCAGTGTTCCTCTGTTTGTTGCATGATAAGTATTTTCCACAGCATAACATACCTACCTACTGAAGTTGTCTTATCGTAGAGATGCATTTTATATGAGGTTTCTCACATTACCAGATAAGGGTAAATATTCGAGAAACCGATCATGCACGATGATGCAATAGGCGCGTGTGTTGTCAGGAAAATTCTCTGAACTTTGAAAGTCGAGTTTAATATTAACAGTGCTGCTCTTAAGGGATTCAGTTTGCCTGGAGCAATCAATAACAAATAGAGTTATTGATGAAAATTTCGTAAAGTCTAGTAATGGTTCACTGCATACTTTTCCTAAATATGTTTTTTGAAAATCGGTATACATTCTATAGACTTCTGCATATTGACGATTTGTGAAATTTATGTCCAAAGGTTCATAGGGATAAATCTCCGAATTTAAAAAGAGTTTTACATCTATTATGTTTAGGTTATCGAAGTAAGTACAGTCTTTCTTCACGTTATCTTTTTGATCTTTTTGGGAAAATACAATAACATATCGAGTTCAGATGTTGATTTTACTGTCCAAATATCTTTCTTTGTTTTTCGTAGAGCAGGCAGTTCATGAATTTCCCAGCTTCTAAATGGCATGGCTTAAGCAATTTCATCAAATAATTTTAATTCAATCACATCGTTTAGATATATGTGCTTAACTCTCAGTTAAATGGAAGATATTACTATCATAGCATTTTTATCACCACCCTCGTTAACATAACAATTTGTATCACTTCTAGCACGCACCATTTTGATTTTTTGCTTTCCCATAATTACGTTTTTGTAATCGGAGAATATACCAAACAGGCGATTTAATGGAATAAGTAGATTGAAATTACCATCGTTCTCACTTCCTGTTTTCTTGACAAAAGATGATATTACACCAGAGGGCCAACTCCATCCTGCAATATCAAGAGAAGTACTTTCATGCGCATTGAGACATAACATATTCATAACGGTACTGGTAAGCCCAGGATCTCGAACTTTTTCAATTTCTTTACCATTCAATTCATAAGTTTGAGTCTCAAAGAGAAAAGCACCAACATTATTTGTTAATTTGCAGCTTCCTGTTTTATTGGCAGTAGTTTTTGCAACAAGTGATGCTTCTATACAAAGTTCAGCTTGACTAATATCCACAAAAATATCTTGTTGGTTAATAACAATTTCAATTTCATCACTGTAATTAAAATAATTTACAAATGGATGATATGTATGCCATTCTTCTCTAACAATCGATTTATCTGCTACTGCAGGACGATATATTTGTAGTTTTTCGGATACGAAAGCCATATTTGCGTGAAATAGAGTGAAGTAGAATAATATTATGATGTGTGAGTGACTGCGTCTGATTATAGACTGACCTTTGGTTGTAATTGTCACTCATTAAATATCCTTGCTGTCCTGGACCGCCCTGATTAAAAATTAATACCATGCTTTTTTTAATTCTAATCTCACTACAATTTCTTCTCCTCTAAAATTGATTGGTCTTGATTCCTAATCTAATATGTTTATTGTAATATTTTCAATGCGCTGTCGGTTTACCGACAAGTAAACTAGGTTTCGTGGCTCTAGGATTATACTATATCCATGATCAACGGTTGGCGCAAACTCGTATATTGTATGTAATGGATTGCTTGTATAATATGATCCTGAAACAATATTACATTCAATTCGTATAGTAACCACTTTTACTATATTCACAGGTATATCAGATATATGCAGTAAATTAGCTTTCAATTCCTTGTGTGAAAATCCCAATAATTTCCCAATGCTATCTGATGGCTTAAAATCTATGTTAGTTAGTTGCTGAGCCTTTGCTTAAGCGCGTTTGTGTATAGGTTTCAATATCTGCAACTTCATACGACCTTGTAGGAATCTCAAGCACTTTTTGCACTCCCTCGACTACGTAATAAAACTTGTTACAACCAGGTTCAATGTTTGGAATAGAATTCCAAGTACACAGTGAAATATGAGCTAAGGAATAGCTGTTTCTATGATCAAGTTCGACTGGAGGTGTAAAATCGACACTTAAGCAGTTAGTATGACCTTTAAGCGTGAATGTTTGGGACATGACTAACGTAAACTAATGAAAACAAACTTCTATATATTAAATTGTTCTATTATAAAGAAATAATAAAACAAGATGGCTGCAATTGTGTATATTGTATGTTTGATATTGATCATAATTAAAAAATATTTTACAATTCTTAAAGTATCGAACAACTTCAGTAGGAGGATTTAAGTTTCCAAAACTATCGAAGTAAATCACCTTCTTTCCTATTTTTTTATAAGCTACCCAATGCGTTCCAATCCCACAGCTAATATCTAATTAATTACACCACATTCATTATTGTATGGTGTATTTGGTAAGCCATCTCTCATAAAGATACCTCTGAAATTAGAGATATTTAACTGTTTCGCATACCGTAAAATATCTTGATCGCACAACGCGCGATTGGGAGTTTTTTGCCCATTTTTTTATGTATAATTCATAGCTAGTCTTATGAGGTTTAAGATATAAACCGCTGCCTTCTTTCTTGTTCTTTCCTAAAGCAATTGCTTCCATAGTTGTATTGTGTCGTTTTGATTCTTCTAGTTTCGCTTTTGCATCTCGAGCGTCATTAACGACTTTGGTTATGCTTGCTGCACCCCCGCTGAGTGCTCCGAGGGCACTTAATTCAGCGAATATTGGAATAAGAGGAAGAATTCCACCTAGCTTCGGTACTCGGATCACTCTAGGTCGTTTAATTTTTTTCTTCCCGCCAACACTTTTTAGAGATTTTCGTGCAAGCTTCACAGCATGTTTAATATTATCCTGGAGTGAACTACCCCTAAAGTTGCTCATTAGCCTTTTTTACTATTAACAATAGTTGTATTTGTTGTGGAACTCGATCTTGGGAAACGGCTATAAATAGCGCGTTTCTCAAGACAGAGCTCAGTTGGTGTCGTACCTTGCAAGTGGCAAGACGTGCTGGGCCTTTGTCACTGGCTAAAAGCGGCATGGAGGTTGTTTCATTTGGGGGGAAGTCCCTTGGGAAACCTCAAGTTGTTAAGTTTGGCGTGCTGATGTAGCACCGGTGAAGGGCGCCGTAGTCGAACCCGATACTGCGAGGGTGCAGTGGTTCCTAGCCGTTCCGCGGCGTTTGTACCTAGGTACAAGCAGGTCCGAAAGAAGAAATATAGTGAAGAGGAAGATGGACAATTTTAACGTATGGATGCCAGCAACGTATGAATGGGACCTTCAGTCAAATGTTTTCCACCTGGGCATAATTCGCGCCAGGTCGGCAACCTAGTGGTGTGCGACGGATACCGACATGGCCGACGGTGCCGCTATTGGATTGGAGGCGCGCCGGACGCCATCGCCCTGGGTGACGCGTACGAGGGGTTGGACCTGGGGCATACCCTGCTCCAGGTGGAGAAGCAAAGAAAACCGAGTGGCGAAGAAGAATCAGGGAAGAATAAAGTTAACAAAGAACAAAACCGCCGATGCCAGGACTGGATGATGGGTGCCAGTCCTCCGACGTCGAGTGCCACTACGAAGAAGACCTGTACGAGTATATGCCACCTGGGCATAACCTGCACCAGGTCGGCGAGAAGCCAAAACCACGCGGCGAAGTGAATTAAAAGCGAATTAAAGATGAATAAGTACGAGACCGCCGATGCCAGGCCTGGATGACCGTTGCCAGTCCTCCAGTGTCAAGTGCCATTACGAAGAAGACCTGCACGAGTGTATACCGCCTGGGCATAACCTGCACCAGGTCGGCAAGCAGTAGAAACCACGTGGCAAAATGAATTAAAGATGATTAAGTACGAGACCGCCGTTGCCAGGCCTGGATGACCGTTGCCGGTCCTCCAGCGTCGAGTGCCACTACGGAGAAGACCTGTACGAGTGAATACCAGCTGGGCATAACCTGCACCAGATCGGCAAGCCGTAAAAACCACGTGGCAAAGTGAAATTCCGCCAGCCCAGACGGCAGAAGGCGAAGATGCTCTATCCTACCGAGGCCGCCCCTAAGCCGCTGCTTGGGTGCGGTTTCAAACTGCCCTACACAATATGCCGCCCCTGAGAAAACGACTGTAAGCTAGCCGAGGTACTAAGAACTTCCAGGGATAGGCCCCTCGAAGGAGGAAGCGAAGGCATCATTGTGCCAGGACATGGCGCCCAACTAGTTGACTCACTCAGGCGATAGGAGTGAAAAAGAACCCACTAACGGAGTTAGGTCCTTTGGGCCTAAGCTATCGTTGAACGTTGACAACCCGACCTGCTGAACGCCTTGCAAATAACATCAGAGCAGAGCGAAAAGTGTGGGGAGGCTTGAATTTGGGTCGAACATCATGGACAAGAACTGATGAGGACAGAATTGTTAAGTCAGATGGACCAAATATTAAACAGTCATTGTGCAGAGACGACCATCAAGGGGACCTCCTATGGAGGGATGAGAAATCACCATTCTTGGACTTTCTTGTCGCTAGCTCTCCTCCATGGAGAGGTATCCTTTGAGGCGACGTATGGGACACGATATGAACGAGTAGATGAAGACCGGACCACGGCCCCTCAGACCGAGGTCGCCGGGACGATGTCAAGGAGGAAGAAGCGTTGAAGAAACGAAGAAGTATTAGTATTAGTTGTTGTATTAGTTGTTAAGTTTTGTATTTGTTGGAAAAGATTTTTGTATTGTAAATATTGTGT
The DNA here is from genome assembly GCA_963920685.1 of Polydrusus tereticollis. NCBI lineage: Eukaryota > Metazoa > Arthropoda > Insecta > Coleoptera > Curculionidae > Polydrusus > Polydrusus tereticollis. The sequence continues at coordinate 27,565,476 of OY987334.1, forward strand.
GATCATGCCAGATGGGCATGGTCAAATAGATCACCAGTGACAAAGGCTCTTGAGGGTGGGGGTGTTGTGGAACTCGATCTTGGGAAACGGCTATAAATAGCGCGTTTGTCAAGACAGAGCTCAGTTGGTGTCGTACCTTGCAAGTGGCAAGACGTGCTGGGCCTTTGTCACTGGCTAAAAGCGGCATGGAGGTTGTTTCATTTGGGGGGAAGTCCCTTGGGAAACCTCAAGTTGTTAAGTTTGGCGTGCTGATGTAGCACCGGTGAAGGGCGCCGTAGTCGAACCCGATACTGCGAGGGTGCAGTGGTTCCTAGCCGTTCCGCGGCGTTTGTACCTAGGTACAAGCAGGTCCGAAAGAAGAAATATAGTGAAGAGGAAGATGGACAATTTTAACGTATGGATGCCAGCAACGTATGAATGGGACCTTCAGTCAAATGTTTTCCACCTGGGCATAATTCGCGCCAGGTCGGCAACCTAGTGGTGTGCGACGGATACCGACATGGCCGACGGTGCCGCTATTGGATTGGAGGCGCGCCGGACGCCATCGCCCTGGGTGACGCGTACGAGGGGTTGGACCTGGGGCATACCCTGCTCCAGGTGGAGAAGCAAAGAAAACCGAGTGGCGAAGAAGAATCAGGGAAGAATAAAGTTAACAAAGAACAAAACCGCCGATGCCAGGACTGGATGATGGGTGCCAGTCCTCCGACGTCGAGTGCCACTACGAAGAAGACCTGTACGAGTATATGCCACCTGGGCATAACCTGCACCAGGTCGGCGAGAAGCCAAAACCACGCGGCGAAGTGAATTAAAAGCGAATTAAAGATGAATAAGTACGAGACCGCCGATGCCAGGCCTGGATGACCGTTGCCAGTCCTCCAGTGTCAAGTGCCATTACGAAGAAGACCTGCACGAGTGTATACCGCCTGGGCATAACCTGCACCAGGTCGGCAAGCAGCAGAAACCACGTGGCAAAATGAATTAAAGATGATTAAGTACGAGACCGCCGTTGCCAGGCCTGGATGACCGTTGCCGGTCCTCCAGCGTCGAGTGCCACTACGGAGAAGACCTGTACGAGTGAATACCACCTGGGCATAACCTGCACCAGGTCGGCAAGCCGTAAAAACCACGTGGCAAAGTGAAATTCCGCCAGCCCAGACGGCAGAAGGCGAAGATGCTCTATCCTACCGAGGCCGCCCCTAAGCCGCTGCTTGGGTGCGGTTTCAAACTGCCCTACACAATATGCCGCCCCTGAGAAAACGACTGTAAGCTAGCCGAGGTACTAAGAACTTCCAGGGATAGGCCCCTCGAAGGAGGAAGCGAAGGCATCATTGTGCCAGGACATATTCAAGGGCTTGAGATTTTTACTTCTAATTCCAACCTTTTTAGGTCGTTTACGTGCTTTTTTCTCATATTTATTGTTCCCCCATTCTAAGTTTACGTTTTGCTTTCATGACAGTAGTTACAATCCAAGCAGCATTCTTTTCACCAAAATTAGAATCCTTAGCCGTAACTCGTTCCAAAGCCCTTTCTTGTAAAACTTTATCTGCTTGATGTGTCTTCTTTCTAAATCTTTATATTTAGAATATTGAATATCGTGATCCTTACAATGACTATCCAACTTATATTTCGGTTGATCGCCACAAGCTAATTGCTCGCTAAGCTTTGTTCCAGGCTCGCAGTATGATAGCCAGGTAAATGAAGTTCAAATGGCAATTTGTTAATAGCACTATTAATAAGACCTTTACCAAGCAAAGTTCTCATTCTAACTGAGAGATTATCGGCGGAAGCTTATATTTAAAGAAGATGCGAAAAGAGAAACAAAGCATCAAAATTGATGTTGCCAACTTTAATACTAAAACATCAAGCGCAACAACACGTCATAGTAAATTGTTGCCGAATACCATACGATCAATTATTTGTGGACCAAGCAATTCTGGGAAAAGTAATGTCTCTTAACTGATCCGGATGGTCTAAGATTTCAAAATGTCTATGTGTATTCAAAGTCACTATATCAGGACAAATATTGGTTTTTGAAGCAAGTACTTGATCGAGTATCAAATATCAAATATTATGAATACACTGACAATGATATGATTGTGGATCCTGAAAATGCTCAACCTAACTCAGTTTTTGTCTTCGATGATGTTTCTTGTGAAAAGCAAAATAAGATAAGAAACTACTTTTGTATGGGGAGGCATACGGCTGTGGATTCGTTTTATCTCAAACATATTCAAAGGTACCAAAGCAGCTTATAAGCGATAATGCTAACATGATAATATTATTTAGACAGGATAATATGAATCTAAAGCATATTTATAGTGATCACGTGAACGACGATATGACATTAGAATAATTTAAACATATATGTGCAGAGTGCTGGAACGAGAAATAGGGATTCTTGGTTATTATGAAAGATGATGACTTGACTGGCGGTAGATATAGAAGTAAATTTGATACTTATATAATTCCTTAATATACTGATTACTTGCCAGTGCATATTTTACCATTAGTGCAAATAGATCGCAAAGTAACAGGAAAACAGCATATTAAGTATGCCTCCTCCAGCACTAAGTCAAGCGAATAAAGTCATTAAACGAAAAATAGTCGATGCAGCAGATAATATAAGAAAAAAATATTTATCTAAAATTAGAAAGAAGTGAGACAGACAATGCCCTAAATAAAATGTTAAACTCTATAAGAGCCCCATTAGCTAAAATTGTGGAAAATACATACAGCATAATAAACACAAAAAACATCAAAAAGGAGAAGGAGTTACCAGTTAAGGTGGAGAAGAAGGAGTATCATACATCGAAACTTTCTTCCAGCCGAAGTAATGCCAAAAACTACTGCAACTAGGTTCAATTCAGGTAGTGGGGGTAATGATGAAGATGATGATGATGATGATGATGAAAATGAGGTTTTTAGTGAAGCAGAAAATCACTTTCAGAATACTCTTCAAAAATCCCCCTTAGGACATTCTATTAGTAACATAGAATATCCAAAGTTAGCTCGCGAGTTTGTTAGCCTGTATAACTCCAAGTCAGATAAGATAGATCATACATATGGTTTAAATTATGATCAACAAACCAACTTTTGGAAAATGGGTTCTGAAAGGGTTGATTTTCAATCAAATGGTGATATTAAATTAGTTGATGTCATTTACAAAGGTACACGAGGATTATTTGAACTATTATTTTTAAAAGAACCTATGTGTACAACAAGAAGTGATGAAGCCCAATTTGAGGATATCCTACAATAAACAAATGTACATAGACGGGATCATAGTCAATCCGGCCAAATAAAAGGTAGCAGCTCAATAAAATACAGACAATATATAAAACCGCTTGTAATGAAAAAATCACTGCCGTCAGTAAGTTTACCAACAATAAAGAGGAGTAAATTACCAAGTAAATCTGGTTCAGCCCTTTTGGAATACAATGAGGAGCCTAAGGAATATGTATTTTACGATGATGTAAATGAATTGGTTGAAAGATTAATAAAACTAGATGCCTCTCAGCCAGCTGGAAATGGAAATCATCATAATGAGATAACAAAAATTCTGTATGAACTGCAACATCTTGAAATAATCAAATTTTATAAATAAATTATCTCTGAAACATAAATCTCGTAATCGCGTGAATCATGAATAAGTTCGGACGTTCACTATCAAATCGACGTCATGTCTCCTTTTTGGAGCAAAATTGACCGCAGCATATTTTACCACTTACGGACGATGGAAACTTTGATGTAGGAAATCGAACTTTATGTAATATTAATATGCCAGTAAACCAGCATGATGCAGCTTCCAAGGATTATGTTGACAATATTTCAAATCAAATTCACACTGACATAGAGGCTTTTAATACGTTTATGACGCAAATGGCAAGCAAGCTATATGTGAATGCTTCGATGACAGTAACAAAAGAGTCCATAGAGAAGGATATAAAAAATTTAAGGCGAGATGGGATAAAATTAAGAGATGTTGTCGTCATTGTGAAAGAAAAAGTTAGTAAAGCTGAAAAACGCATCAATCTTGCTATAGAAAAATCACTGAACCTTATTAAGATAGACTTACACACAAATATACGAGAGCGAGAGTCAACACCAGCTTCCATTGATAGACGAATCCTGAATTAGAACTAGTACGTAATAAATATGAAAGATCTAACTCTATAAATTATAAAAATTATTTCAATTATCCTCAGTAACAAAATAGCTGTCAGTAGAGAGCAGGTGTTGAAGGAATTGCATAAATGCTCGAATTTGGTAACTTCCTCGTTGTTTCATTAGTTGGGATAGCATTTAAGTTTGTAGAATCACTTTGTTTTTTTTGAACAACGCCACTTTTGTTAATTAGAGTAATGTTCCAATAACCGTTTGCCTTTAACTTCTCGGTTGTTTCGTTAGTTTGAAATGTGTTCCATGTTTCGGTACTCGTAATGGTGGTCCAAGATGTACTCTTGGATGGGGTTCCGTCGATAAAGGAAACCCTTAGTCTAAAATGCACATAGTCTATAGGGGTTCTAGAAATAGGAATAAAATAGAGTGGCATCGTCTTGAACCGTTTGAAAAGTAGTGGAGTCCAAGTTTCTTTTATTGATACCGTTTCGCTGTCCAATTGAACAAACAAACGGCTTATTCCAGGTGGTGTACTTACGTAAAATATATTGTTAACAAGCGCCACCAACGTTAAAACTTCTTGTTTACTTCGGATAGCGTCACTTTTCTTGAATGGAATAATGCCTGACATTCCGTTCACCGCTAACTTCTCGCTTGTTGTTTCGTTAGTTTGAAATTCGTTCATTAGTTTGGTGCTCGTAATAGTAGTCCATTCACTACTGTCCGACGTGGTTCCGTTAAGATAGTGCACCTTTAACTTAAAATGCAAATAGTCTGTATTATTGTCTGGAATAGGAATAAAAAACAATGGCATATTCCTCAAACGTTTGAATAGTAATGGCACCCAAGTTCCGTTTGTGGATGCGGTTTCACTGCCCAACTGAACAAATACATGATTTATTTCGGGTGGTGTATATACGTAAAATATATTTTGAACAAGAGCCACTAAAGTTAACAAACTAGAGCTTACAAATATCATTTTTACCGATTTACTTTACTTCTAAAAATATATCAGAAGTTCACAAGCTTTTATACTAAATTTCTGACTGGATATAAACTGAATATTTGTACCAGCTTTTATACTAAATTTCTGACTGGAGATAAACTGAATAGTTGTACCAGCCTAGACTTGGAATAAACAATATTGTATTTTTATTCTAATAAATGAATGCGTTACTGATAACCTTCAAACGGCAACGATTATAAAAGAAATATCAGCCTTGCTGAATGCCTTCTGACAAGTTATTCAGGTGACAAGCTATTCAAAATATCGGTAAGCTATCGCCAGCAATCGTAAACTTAAGTCGAACAGTGGTACCATGAAGTTCGCTGTAGCTGACATTCACGGATTTGACAGATCGCCAGAATTTTACGCTACAGAATTAGCAATTTATGATGGTCAAGTAATGAAGTGTTATGTGTTCAAACCCGTTCATCCATTTAATATAAAGCATATTTTGACTTTGACTTTGACTTTGACTTAATACATTGCAAGAAGTGGATAAGAAAAAAATTCAATTATTTGAATGGGACTCATCACGGTCTCGACTACAACTATGGTTATGTCGATTACGACGATCTCTACACAATTATTACCAACGAATTGAGGGATGTTGATACCGTCTACATCATGGGAGAGGTGAAGAAGAAGCTTTTAACCAAAACACTTCCAACAATCAACGTCGAGTTGCCATTGTTAATTTGGACTCAGCCCGTACCTGTGGTGTTCCAAAGATGGAAAAAAGTTATACGATTTGTCCACATCATAAATTGCATATTGCTGCTTGTAGTGTTAAAAATGCATATGTCGTGTATGATTATATTACCAATCTTTTACCGTAATAAATGTTTAAATTACAGTGTGGAAAAATCGTATGGGCAACTACCCTTAATAAACCATACTTTAAGATGCTTATCACCACAAATCCACAAGATTGTGACAAAATTGATTGATTGTGACAAAAAAGATTAACCAAATTAAGGCACAACGAATTCACTTTGTTTGCGCTTCCTTACTCCTCCACATTGATGTAAATCATCAAGCTTTTTAGTTTTCTTACCAAAAAAATTTCTAGAAAAAGGTGGTATGTAATGTGTATCTTTCTTTTACAACGAAGCGTTATAGAAGAAGCTGGTATATAATGTGTATCTTTCTTATACAACGAATTCGCTTTGTTTGTACCCCCTTTCTCCCCCACTTTGAAGTAAATCCTAAAGCTATTTCATGTTTTTACCAAAAATTGGCAAAATGATTAATACGATTATTATTGCCTCAATTGAATTTGTTGAACTGGTAGAGATTCCACCAGTATTATGTTTTAAATGCCTCTATGAGCACTTATTGTTCTTGCTCATATTCAGATCAAAGACGCTTCAAATATTCTGCAAGGGGTCATTCGTCGTAGTTATCGCATTCTGTTGTAAAAAATGAGCAAAAGCACCTGAGCACTTAATTTATTTTTTTTCTCTTTCTCCAAAAAAAATACCTAAAATTGTTGCCATGTGTTTGTTTTCTTTAAGCTTCCCACGACCTACCCCTATCGTCAGACGATGATATACGGTTTATAAAATCCATTTATTAATTTGAAAATACGAACCTAGACTAGGCATTATTGTGCGAGTAAAATTTTTTGCTTTATTGGCATTGAATTCTTAAACTATTACGTGCCATGCCGAAAGATCTTGTTGGTTCAAAGTAAATTGGAATTCCAATAAGATAGTAATAATGTTAATATTATTATACTTGTTTATCCTAAAACACTTATTTTCTAATATAAATATTCCTTTAATTTCGTCTCCTAATTAATGCTATCATTTTATTAATAATTATTTTTGTTAGGCAACTGAATCTTAAGTAGTAATATGTGGGATTGTAGTAAAATGAAAAGAAAATATATTATTATTAAAAATATATTTTTATTAAAGTAAAATAAAATTTACAAGTTAAGTGAATATATTGCCACTCTTCGTGATCCGCATCCCCTGGATGGTCCACTCTTCTTCGTCGTCCGACGACCACTGGTCTTCGTCTGACCAGGGGATGCTTCTTGGTGGTCTGCGGCGGCTTTGGCTGCTTCTAGGTGGTCTGCGGCGGCTTTGGCTGCTTCTAGGTGGTCTGCTAGCGGCTGCTTTGGCTGCTTCGTGGTAGTCTGCTTTGGCTGCTTCGTGGTAGTCTGCTTTGGCTGCTTCGTGGTAGTCTGCATCGCGGCTTCTCTTGGTGGTCTGCTAGCGGCTGCTTCGTGGTGGTCTGCTAGCGGCTGCTTTGACTGCTTCGTGGTGATCTGCTAGCGGCTGCTTTGGCTGCTTCGTGGTAGTCTGCTTTGGCTGCTTCGTGGTAGTCTGCTTTGGCTGCTTCGTGGTAGTCTGCTTTGGCTGCTTCGTGGTAGTCTGCTTTGGCTGCTTCGTGGTAGTCTGCTAGCGGCTGCTTCTTGTTCGAATGAATAATTTACCACGGCACCGGCTGTTTTTATACCCGTGTCAAAACCGCAAACGTTTGCAACTTATCAGTAATGCGCGTAATACATATTGCGCTGATGTGAAAATGTACAAGTCGGCAAATTAAAATAAGGAGTTTTAAGGTCGTGATATGCGTACCCATACCTACCACGTGGAAAAGTACTTCTTCGAATCGTTTACAGATCCATGTTAGGGACACAGAAAAATTATACTGGACAATGAGGAAGATCGATATATAAAAACTACACCCAAATTAAATTATTGGGCACTAAAAACCCACAAATTCCCGATATAGTCCCGGTTAAATTGTCTCAGGGGTGGCCCAAATTTAATTTCTGGGCATCACTATAACAGCTGAATATTTTTTAGTTTTGTAGCACGTGACAGACACACGTATGCCTCGGATCGCGACATATTATCCATTTCGATAAAAACTAATCCATTAAACGTGCTTCCTTGACAACGGTGTGTGGATACGGCCAAGTCTAATAACAAAGGAAACCCGAAACGTATATGTTCTCTACCGTATAGAGAGTATTGATGAAATGAACGGTACAACGTCAAGGTGGTTCCTTCGTTTTTATTTTCCATGTCAACAGAAACAACCCCAACAACACCATTCTTTTTTTCACGATTAATTTTTGTTAATAGTAATCTCGTTCCTTTGGGTTGATCTGTGTCTATTAGACAAATGTAAGGTGCCCCAACTTGTAGGGCAACCGTAATATCGTTTTCGCTAAGCCGTTCGTCGTTCGAGTTTTTCAGATAACATCTTTCAAAATAAGTATCGGTTTGAAATATAACATATCGCAATTTAATCAAGGCGAGATTAATGAGTAAAACGTTTACGTTGAACTTGGAAATAAATTTAAATTCCTTAAACGATCCATCGAAGTTAAATAGTTTTATTAATTCAACGTCTCGATTTACTAGCGAAAGTAAAGTGTTCTCGTCAATATTGTCGCCGGCTTCAAATTGTCTTAATAGTTCAATTAAACGTATGTCGTTGGTACGCATATGTTGTTTGATAAACAACACTCGATCAACATACCTTAGACAGTAATAAAGATCGTTTTCTGAGGCACCGATGGCCGATAACTGATTAACGTCACCCACTAACAAAACAATAGAACCCATTTTGGTGGCAACTCGAGTAAGTTCTCGAAGTAAGGCGGAAGGAATGAACGAAACCTCATCGATAAATATAATATCATAGATAACGGCATCGCCGATGTCCAAGTGATCAAGATTTAATGTTTTCTCAAAACAATTTCCGCTCGTTAGGTCTTCTATTACTTCGACATATTCTCGAAATGTCCAACGAAAGGCAGTCATCAAAAATTTGCAAATCGTTTGTGCCATCACTCCATAGGCGTGCCCTTCAGCGACAAGTTTTTTCGATATGGCTAAATAAAGAATTTTTTTCTGTTTAGGAAAATGTAAAGTGGTCGTTTTACCAGAACCCGCAACACTATTTACTAATATTACATATTGCTTTGCCGCCGTACCAGGTTGTTGCAGTTTCCTTTGATCCAGAATATTTTCAATTTGGCTTACAATATTGGCTTGATCTTTGATCGGTAGTAATTTTGCCCGATCCACGGACTGTAGGCTTTTTCGCGCAACATACCTATTAGCGTTTTTTTCTTTATTCGAACAACTTGTCGTATCGATGACAATGTTGGAAAAGTTTCGAAGACTTATGCGATAAAATCGATTAGATTCCGAATTCAAGTTAAACGTCTTTAGAAGCTTTTTTATAGTTTTAATACCGTTCCCCGTAAACTTGTCACAATCAATCACTATTGACCAATCCTCGTTTTCTGATCGATAATTAAAATCCGAACAACAATTAAACTTAACATTTTCCAATTGACGTGATACAGATGAGATTGTTTCGGAGGCCGGTGGTGTTAGTCGAGGACGTTTTGAACTTGGAACAACATCGTTGTTATTTTCATTGCCAATTTTGTAGGTCTCGCCCCCATAATATAATACGTAGGGTAGAGAAGAATCTACTCGAACCAACGAATCAATTACAATTTCGTTCTCAGAATTAAAAGACCAATGCATTTGAAGGTGAGTTTGATCGCCTTCTTGGGTAACATGCTTTGCGGCTTCAAACACTTTGGCTTGATAGGCAAAAGTACTTGAAACTTGATTTGTTTGAAATTTAGTATTCTCAGACACCTCTGTAGACATTATCTTAAAAGGCCACGCTCTCTGGCGTACTATAAAATAAACGCATAAATTATAATGGGTCTTGGGACATCGATACTTGTGAGTTTGTTGGTCTTCCTTGCGTGTATTTATATATTTATACCGCGAAGGCAAATGAACGACGTTATGTTACATCGATTTATGATGGGCGTTTCAGGAAATCTACAGTTGACCACCATTCCTGCTATCACTAGTATTGACAAAGTTTGTGTATTTCCTTTTTGTCCCCTTAAGAAATTCATAGACTGGGATACGGTCCTCTATTCATTTAACTTAGACCTGGTAGTAGTATCGTTTATGATCACGGCCAGTGGCGAGCCCAGTCTTACACGTACACTTTCGAAGGTACAAGACTGTACCGTACTGATACATTAACACATGAACGACAACTGTTCCTTGAATTTCATATCGAAAAAAATTTTGATTGGACTAGCGACAAGAAAATTATTCCGAAACCCTATTGCGAACGACCGGGTCGCTTACGCATAAGCCAGAGTGCGTTTAGTCGTTACTACAACACAGAGACCCTAGGTGAACACTATTATCAGTATGGGTATTGGTTGTGTCCCGAAATAGGATCAAACCCCCAACTCGTTCTTTGTCAAGATCAGAAATTTGACATAAAACTTATATCCTGCGGTAGTTGGACCGAATGTGAAACCAAAGCAGAAAATTATATTTGGCCAGATAAAAAAGATTTGACGAAATATTTTCAATGCCGCGGAAACGTCGTAGTGCACGACACGTGTCTGAACTCAAATCCAATCTTTAACGGTTTACGTTGTATTAATCCATTGATGGAATGCGACAATGATTGCCGTATTCCCAAAGACCATTTTTCCTTCTATACGTGCAAAGGGATGGAAGCTACAATAGTTTATTGTCGACAAGGGGTTGATTCCCTGGGTACCAACTGTTTACAAACGTGTAGAGGATCAACGGTATTTGTTCAAGATTTTCTAGAAACCATACAGGTCACCCCTAAAAAGGTGCTTGTAGGACAAAAAGCTTGTATTAACGGTAAAATAATTTCCACAATATGCGATAGCCACTTGCACCGGAAAAAAGTAGTAAGAGAAGGCAACAAATTATATTTTTACTATGCTCCTAATTTTTATTTAGTTAATAATAAATGTCTATCATACAAAAACACTCCCTCTATAGATGAAATGGTAATATTCCCCGATAGTCCTGATCCCGCTATAGCTTCTCACCGAACCGGTACAGGGAGGGCTTTAACGAAACTAATTCCTTACGAATCCTTTGCCTCATTCGAAACAGATCGTACCACATACTATGATGTCAACGGAGTTCAGTACCAAGGGGTGCTTTTCTACTTTGGAAAGCAAAAGCACATATTAGATAATAAATTTTTAACTGTTCCCGAGGATACAAAATTTGTACTTAATAATAATTTAAATGGAGTTTGGACGGAACAACTAACACTTACACCAGCGACGAATACTGTCGACGAAATAAGTTGGATTGAAGATAAAACAAATGATTGTGACGTAGGCATAGATATTCCTGATTTTTATTATGTCAACAAAACGGGAACGGCCATGTGTATAGATGGTAAACCCACCTTGGATATTTGTACCGATCACGGCATGACCATATTTCCGAGCGGGTGTGGATATTCTCATAATTTAATATTATTTACGGTCGGTGACAAAGCCAAAAGTATGGCAAAAATAACGGGCAAAAGAATACGAGGAACATACAAGGGAATTTATAGTACCACAAATTCGTTATGGTATACATAATATGCACACCATCAGTGAATATTATTCAATAATCCGCAACGCAAGTTTCATTAAAAATCTTGAAAATTCTAGGATACTATTTACCTTATAGGGAACGGCGAAGATTAAAGAAGAAATTATTTTTTACACAACAAGATAGAAACTAGAACCAGCCTTTAATATATTTTAAAATAAATCTCTTCAAAAAACAAACCAAAACCAGTTCCGTTATCTTCCACGCAACAATACATAGATCACAACCTGTATAGCATCTCTATTAAAATACCGTCCTTCAAAAAAATTAAATTTATAGAATATAATTTACTTTATTTTTATTATACCGTTTAGGGCAACCAGAACCTGTTTTAAATTATATTTTAAAATATCTCCCTTCAAAAAAATCTTTAAAATTCCTTCGAAAAAATTAAACTTTGAATACTATTTACTTTTTGCCGTTTAGGATACAGCGGAGAATAAAGAAAGAATTATGTTTCACACCACAAAATACAAGCCAAATCCAATATGGCCTTTTGTATATTATAAACTAATCCCATTCGGGGAAGCTTTAAGTTTTCTAGAATACTTTTTACTTTAACTTGTTTCTTTAAAATACAGATTAGGGTACAGCGGAGAGTCTTCCTATACCATTATCATATTTTTCAATTCACAAGATTTAGAATGTAGTTTCTAAAATGGTAATAAAAAGGTGATCGGCAAAATGCTGACCAAGTTCCTGTACAATACATTTGCTCGGCATTCCATACCAGACTGGCGCGTCAATATAATTTGCTGACGATAATTACCAGGGATCGGATTGCAATAGCAACACCACGACAGTAGTTAAACAAGGCGGGAACTGCGATATAACGTTATCGGGTCTATGTTTAGCGTAATCGGCGTGCAAAATCGTGTGCGATAACTCCCTAATGCGAAAATGGTCTGTTCTTAGTTCGCCCATTGTCCGCTCGCGTATTGTAGAGGGCGCTGTCTCTGTTGTGTGTGTGTGTTTGTATATCTGGTTGCTGTGTTGTGTGTGTGCGCTGGTGACTTGGTTTCTATAGCAGCACCCTTGATCTTGCGCCAGTGGCGGCGTCTGCTGTGGGGGAAGGCGGGCGAAGCGCGCGGGGGCCCTGGGGCCCTAAGCCCCTATGTTAACCTAACCTTGTTAGGATATTTTAGCGGAGAATAAGAAAAAAAAAAACAAAACAACGTGTGATAATAATTTATTAATCTATTTTTCTAAAAGTACAAACTTTGATTTACATATAATATACTTAATGGTTAAATAAGATGCATAAGGGATAACAAGAGCTAGTAAGAGAAGAACATTACATTAATATTAAATTATAACTATATTATAATTTAATATTAAGGTTATAGGGGGCACACGGATTTGAACCGGGGACCTCTCGATCTGCATTCGAGTGCTCTACCACTGAGCTATACCCCCTTACGTAATTTGTTTCAACATGTTTGATAGACTGGTAGACAGGTAAGGTACCTGAGCAGTCTGCCTATCTAACAAACCGGTCGGTGTCTCGGTAATAATGTAATGTAGGTAAGTTTGACAAACTGGTAGACAGGTAGGTTAGACAGACTGCTCAGGTTAATCAGACTCGTATGTCCGACTGATCCCTCAGTCTAACCTAAGCAGTCTGCCTATCTAACAAACCGGTCGGTGTCTCGGTAATAATGTAATGTAGGTAATTTAATACCATGTGTGCACTTTATAATATGATCGATATGTGTAATAATTTTTGTATGAATAAAATAATCTTAATTTTACTTATTGTTTTATTTTCTCATCTCATTTATACTGCATTACATTTATATTTCATATAGTTCTAACCTCCTAGGTATCGTAGAGATGCATTTTATATGAGGTTTCTCACATTACCAGATAAGGGCAAATATTCGAGAAACCGATCATGCACGATGATGCAATAGGCGCGTGTGTTGTCAGGAAAATTCTCTGAACTTTGAAACTCGAGTTTAATATCAACAGTGCTGCTCTTAAGGGATTCAGTTTGTCTGGAGCAATCAATAACAAATAGAGTTCTTGATGAAAATTTAGTAAAGTCTGGTAATGGTTCACTGCATACTTTTCCTAAATATGTTTTTTGAAAATCGGTATACATTCTATAGGCTTCTGCATATTGACGATTTGTGAAATTCATGTTCATAGGTTCATAGGGATAAATCTCCGAATTTAAAAAGAGTTTTACATCTATTATGTTTAGGTTATCAAAGTAAGTACAGTCTTTCTTCAAGTTATCTTTTCGATCTTTTTGGAAAAATACAATAACGTATCGAGCACGTTCAGATGTTCATTTAACTGTCCAAATATCTTTCTTTGTTTTTCGTAGAGCAGGCAGTTCATGAATTTCCCAGCTTCTAAATGGCATAAGAATAGGCTTATTTTTAGCAATTTCATCAAATAATTTTAATTTAATCACATCGTTTAGATATATGTGCTTAACTCTCAGTTCAATGGAAGATATTACTATCATAGCACTTTTATCACCTCCATCGTTAACATAACAATTTGCGTCACTTCTAGCACGCACCAGTTTGATTTTTTGCTTTCCCATAATTACGTTTTTGTAATCGGAGAATATACCAAACAGGTGATTTAATGGAACAAGTAGATTGAAATTACCATCGTTTTCACTTCCTGTTTTTTTGACAAAAGATGATATTACACCAGAGGGCCAACTCCATCCTGCAACATCAAGAGAAGTACTTTCATGCGCATTGAGACATAACATATTCTTAACGGTACTGGTGAGCCCAGGATCTCGAACTTTTTCAATTTCTTTACCATTCAATTCATAAGTTACAGTCTCAAAAAGAAAAGCACCAACATTATTTGTTAATTTGCAGCTTCCTGTTTTATTGGCAGTAGTTTCTGCAACAAGTGATGCTTCTATACAAAGTTCAGCTTGACTAATGTCCACAAAAATATCTTGTTGGTTAATAACAATTTCAATTTCATCACTGTAATTAAAATAATTTGTAAATGGATGATATGTATGCCATTCTTCTCTAACAATCGATTCATCTGCTACTACAGAACGATATATTTGTAGTTTTTCGGACACGAAAGCCATATTTGCGTGAAATAGAGTGAAGTAGAATAATATTATGATGCGTGAGTGACTGCGTCTGATTATAGACTGACCTTTGGTTGTAATTGTCACTAATTAAATATCCTTGCTGTCCTGAACCACCCTGATTAAAAATTAATACCATGCTTTTTTAATTCTAATCTCACTACAATTTCTTCTCCTCTAAAATTGATTGGTCTTGATTCCTGATCTAATATGTTTATTGTAATATTATCAATGCGCTGTCGGTTTACAGACAAGTAAACTAGGTTTCGTGGCTCTAGGATTATACTATATCCAGGATCAACGGTTGGCGCAAACTCGTATATTGTATGTGATGGATTGCTTGTATAATATGATCCTGATACAATATTACATTCAATTCGTATAGTAACCACTTTTACTATATTCACAGGTATATCAGATACATGCGGTAAATTAGCTTTCAGTTCCTTGTGTGAAAATCCCAATAATTTCCCAATGCTATCTGATGGCTTAAAATCTATGTCATAGATACACTTTAGTTCACACTTTAATGTATTATTGTTTGGCTTTAGTGAAATTAAAGTTGCTGATCCTTTGCTTAAGCGCGTTTGTAGATAGGTTTCAATATCTGCAACTTCATACGACCCTGTAGGAATCTCAAGCACTTTTTGCACTCCCTCGACTACGTAATAAAACTTGTTACAACCAGGTTCAATGTTTGGAATAGAATTCCAAGTACACAGTGAAATAAGAGCTAAGGAATAACTGTTTCTATGATCAAGTTCGATTGGAGGTGTAAAATCGACACTTAAGCAGCTAGTATGACCTTTAAGCGTGAATGTTTGGGACATGACTAACGTAAACTAATGAAAACAAACTTCTATATATTAAATTGTTCTATTATACAGAAATGATAAAACAAGATGACCGCAATTGTGTGTATTGTATGTTTGATATTGATCATAATTAAAAAATATTTTACAATTCTTAAAGTATCGAACAACTTCAGTAGGAGGATTTAAGTTTCCAAAACTATCAAAGTAAATCACCTTCTTTCCTATTTTTTTATAAGCTACCCAATGCGTTCCAATCCCACAGCTAATATCTAAATTAATTACACCACGTTCATTATTGTATGGTGTATTTGGTAAGCTATCTCTCATTAAGATACCTCTAAAATTAGAGATATTTAACTGTTTCGCATACCGTAAGATATCTTGATCGCTCAACGCGCGATTGGGTAGCTTTATTGGGAGTTTTTTGCCCATTTTTTTATGTATAATCCATAGCCAGTCTTATGGGGTTTAAGATATAAACCGCTGCCTTCATTCTTGTTCTTTCCTAAAGCAATTGCTTCCATAGTTGTATTGTGTCGTTTTGATTCTTCTAGTTTCGCTTTTGCATCTCGAGCGTCATTAACGGCTTTGGTTATGCCGGCTGCACCCCCGCTGAGTGCTCCGAGGGCACTTAATCCAGCGAATATTGGGATAAGAGGAAGAATTCCACCTAGCTTCGGTACTCGGATCACTCTAGGTAGTTTAATTTTTTTCTTCCCGCCAACACTTTTTAAAGATTTTCGTGCAAGCTTCACAGCATGTTTAATATTATCCTGAAGTGAACTACCCCTAAAGTTGCTCATCTGCATTTTTATACTATTAACAATAGTTGTATTGAAGGGCTTAATATTTTTACTTCTAACTCCAACCTTTTTAGGCCTTTTACGTGTTTTTTTCTTATTAATTGTTCCCCCCATTCCAAGTTTACGTTTTGCTTTCATGACAGTAGTTACAATCCAAGCAGCACTCTTTTCACCAAAATTAGAATCCTTAGCCGTAACTCGTTCCCAGGCCCTTTCTTGTAAAACTTTATCTGCTTGATGTCTTCTTTCTAAATCTTTATATTTAGAATATTGAATATCGTGATCTTTACAATGACTATCCAACTTATTTTTCGGTTGATCGCCACGAGCTAATCGCTCGCTAAGCTTTGTTCCAGGCCCGCAGTATGAATAGCCAGGTAAATGAAGTTCAAATGGCAATTTGTTAAGAGCACTATTAATAAGACCTTCGCCAAGCAAAGTTCTCATTCTAACTGAGAGATTGTTGGCGGAAGCTTATATTTAAAGAAGATGCGAAAAGAGAAACAAAGCATCAAAATTGATGTTGCCAACTTTGATATTAAAACATCAAGCGCAACAAAACGTCATAGTAAATTGTTGCCGAATACCATACGAGCAATTATTTGTGGACCAAGCAATTCTGGGAAAAGTAATGTTATGTTAAGTCTCTTAACTGATCCGAATGGTCTAAGATTTCAAAATGTCTATGTGTATTCAAAGTCACTATATCAGGACAAATATAGGTTTTTGAAGCAAGTACTTGATCGAGTATCAAACATCAAATATTATGAATACACTGACAATGATATGGTTGTGGATCCTGAAAATGCTCAACCTAACTCAGTTTTTGTCTTCGATGATGTTTCTTGTGAAAAGCAAGATAAGATAAGAAACTACTTTTGTATGGGGAGGCATAAGGCTGTGGATTCGTTTTATCTCAGTCAAACATATTCAAAGGTACCAAAGCAGCTTATACGCGATAATGCTAACATGATAATATTATTTAAGCAGGATAATATTAATCTAAAGCATATCTATAGTGATCACGTGAACACCGATATGACATTAGAACAATTTAAACATATATGTGCAGAGTGCTGGAACGAAAAATATGGATTTTTGGTTATTATGAAAGATGATGACTTGACTGGCGGTAGATATAGAAGTAAATTTGATACTTATATAATTCCTTAATATACTGATTACTTGTCAGTGCATATTTTACCATTAGTGCAAATAGATCGCAGAGTAACAGGAAAACAGCATATTAAGTATGCCTCCTCCAGCACTAAGTCAAGCGAATAAAGTCATTAAACGAAAAATAATCGATGCAGCAGATAATATAAGAAAAAAATATTTATCACTAAAATTAGAAAGAAGTGAGACAGACGATGCCCTAAATAAAATTTTAAACCCTATAAGAGCCCCATTAGCCAAAATTGTGGAAAATACAGGCAGCATAATAAACACAAAAAACATCAAAAAAGAAAAGGAGTCACTAGTTAAGGTGGAGAAGAAGGAGGATCACACATCAAACTTTCTTCCAGCCAAAGTAATGGCTGAAACTACTGCAACTAGGTTCAATTCAGGTAGTGGGGGTAATGATGATGATGATGATGATAATGATGATGATGAAAATGAGGTTTTTAGTGAAGCGGAAAATCACTTTCAGAATACTCTTCAAAAATCTCCCTTAGGACATTCTGATAGTAATATAGAATATCCAAAGTTAGCTCGCGAGTTTGTTAACCTGTATAACTCCAAGTCAGATAAGATAGATCATACATATGGTTTAAATTATGATCAACAAACCAACTCTTGGAAAATGGGTTCAGAAAGGGTTGATTTTCAATCAAATGGTGATATTAAATTAGGTGATGTCATTTACAAAGGTACACGAGGATTATTTGAACTATTATTTTTAAAAGAACCTATGTATCCAACAAGAAGTGATGAAGCACAATTTGAGGATATCCTACAACAAACAAATGTGCATAGACGGGATCATAGTCAATCCGGTCAAATAAAAGGGAGCAGCTCAATAAAATACAGACAATATATAAAACCGCTTGTAATGAAAAAATCACTGTCGTCAGTAAGTTCACCAACAATAAAGAGGAGTAAATTACCAAGTAAATCTGGTTCAGCTCTTTTGGAATACAATGAGGAGCCTAAGGAATATGTATTTTACGATGATGTAAATGAATTGGTTGAAAGATTAATAAAACTAGATGCCTCTCAGTCAGCTGGAAATGGAAATCATCATAATGAGATAACAAAAATTCTGTATGAACTGCAACATCTTGGAATAATCAAATTTTATAAATAAATTATCTCTTAAACATAAATCTCATAATAGCGTGAATCATGAATAAGTTCGGACGTTCACTATCAAATCGACGTCATGTCTCCTTTTTGGAGCAAAATCGACCGCAGCATATTTTACCACTTACGGACGATGGAAACTTTGATGTAGGAAATCGAACTTTATGTAATATTAATTTGCCAGTAAACCAGAATGATGCAGCTTCCAAGGATTATGTTGATAATATTTCAGAACAAATTCACACTGACATAGAGGCTATTAATACATTTATGACGCAAATGGCAAGCAAACTATATGTGAATGCTTCGATGGCAGTAACAAAAGAGTCCATAGAGAAGGATATAAAAAATCTAAGGCGAGATGGGATAAAATTAAGAGATGTTGTCATCATTGTAAAAGAAGAACTAAGTAAAGCTGAAAAACGCATGAATGCTGCTATAGAAAAATCACTTAACCTTATTAAGATAGACTTACACACAAATATACGAGAGCGAGAGCACACACAAATATACGAGAGCGAGAGCAAGAGTCAACAAGAGCTTCAATTAATAGACGAATCATGAATTAGAACTACTACGTAATAAATATGAAAGATCTAACTCTATAAATTATAAAAATTATTTCAATTATCCTCAGTAATAAAATGACTGTCAGTAGAGAGCAGGTGGTGAAGGAATTGCATAAACCAGCCCGAAAGAGGTTTCGTCGACGGAGATTCATTCAATATGGTTTGGATGACACCTTTGCCACCGACCTTGCTCAGCTTGACCAATATTCTCGCGAAAATAGAGGTTATAAGTACATATTAGTTGTAATCGATTGTTTTTCAAAATATCTTTGGACCAAACCCATAAAGACAAAATCAGCTCAGGATGTTGCTAAAGCAATGGAAATTATTTTAAAGACATCGGGAAGAATACCCAAGAAAATTGTTTCAGATAATGGGAAAGAATACTACAATGCGCAGTTTCAACGTCTAATGAAAAAATATAACATACATCATTATAGCACCTTTAGCCCCTTGAAGGCATCTATAGCTGAAAGGGTAATTAGAACTCTTAAGGAAAAACTATTTAGGCTGTTCACTTTAAACGGTAATCACAAATGGATATATTTGTTGGAAGACGTTACCAATGTATATAATAATGCAAAGCATTCTACAATTAAGATGAAACCCGCTGACGTTAACAAGAAAAATGAAAAATCATTGCTAACTACGGTTTACGGAAATATTAAAATTGCTGCTAAGGCTCGATTTAAAGTTGGAGATATTGTTCGAATCAGCAAGCATAAAGATCTCTTTCAAAAAGGTTATACACCAAATTGGACTACCGAACTCTTCAAGGTAGTAAAGATTAATATTACATCACCAACTACTTATTTATTAGAGGATTTGCAAGGACACCTCATTAGTGGTGGTTTTTATGAAAAAGAACTTCAAAAAACTAAACAACCTGATGTGTTTCTAATAGAGCAAATATTGCGTAAAAAAGGAAATAAACTATATGTAAAATGGTTAGGTTTTGACAACACTCATAACAGTTGGATTGATGAGGTAAATGATGCTGTTTGATGTAAAGTTTAAACAAGTTTGAACAGGTTTGCGCATGCTCAAATTTATAAAACTATATGCTTGTTGAATTTACAAAGAAAAGTTCAGGTTAGTATCAAGTTTGTGGTGTGCAAATACGCCCATGTTCGTGAGTAGAGAGATGTTACCATTAGAAGGTTTTAATCAGGAACTCGATGAGTGTCTAATGAACATCGAGAATGAGAGGGTATCATTAGAAAGTTATAATCAAGAACTCGATGAGTGTTTAAGTAAATTCGAGATTGCAGTTACAATGGAGAAATATTATTTATTGTATTCAACGTATTTGGTGAACATCAATTTTCAAGTTGGATGCGGTTTGAGTCCAGCTAGATCATTCGGTCCAGTCATTACGCTATCTCGTCCACATAAACGTGAAATTATATCATTCAATGACGATGAGTGGAAGACATTTATAGAAGTATCACAGCAGAAAGTTGGTGAATTTTTCCACAACCTATCAATTACGTCAGATTATGAATCACATATGTGTAGTGATTTTCTAAAAGTTACACAAATGACATTTGAAAATTGATCGGTAAAAGTGCTCGAAGTTTCTAGACATGGAGTTAATTTTTATTTGTGTGAAGAAGATGTACTTGCACTTTTAGATGTTAATTCAAAATTGATTAAACAACAAATTTCCTTAATGGAAGAGTTAAATTTTAATTTATTTTATTATAATATAATAAATACCATAAATTCTATGACCACTACTAATATACCTGTACTAAAAATAGAATTAATACAGTTATTGTATGAGTATGGTTCCCATAAAGATGGAAATACATTACTATTATTAAGGGCTCTTAATGAATATATGTATTTTTATAGAGATAAAGTATTAAACGATATTCAATAAAATGTATATAAGAAGAAAATTAAGTTTTTTATTTCAGTCGTTTACACCCCTCCGTCGGAGTAGCTATAAAGTATATTTTTGTCTCACCATAAATCTAGCATAATTCGGCATAATGTTAATGAATATTAGATTTTTTATTTGTATATTTATTTGCCCTTTCAATTTTGCTATTTCGATAACTAATGGTAATGGAACATCGAGAGATGCCGATTGCAAATATCTACAAGAAGATTATGAAACTTTGTATAATACCAGTTTAAGCTTGTATACGGAATGTGCCAAACGGAATGATGATGCTGTTAACTTATATGAAAATGAGATGCATGTGACTGATATGTTGTTGGGGAAACTGCAAGATTGCGTAAATATTGCTGGAAATTTATCTAGTTCTGTAAACTATACAGCTTTGATTATAAGCAAACGAGAAAATATTGAGATGGAAGCAGCATTACTAACGCTACAAAAACAAATGAATATGTGTCAGGAAAAACAAAATTTAGAACTTTCTTTAATATCTGAATATAAGGAGACCATTCTAAATTTACAAGGCAATGTTACAAACCTAACTAACGAGATCTACCTGATTGATAGTGTATTTAATCAATGTCAAAGAAATTTAGAAACTCAGAGAAAAAGTGAAAAAAAAATTATTGAAAATCTGAATGACTGTTTGGAACGAAGTGAATTGATGCAAGAACGAATAGATAAATATGTGTTAAGATTGACAACGTGCAGAAAAAATAATAATAAGCTTAAAGCAAGACTATCTGAATAATGTAATAAAGGATGGTGGTGATGTAGGAATTGGAAAATAAAAGTTTAAAATCAATTAATATTTTATTTACAACAAACAATAATACAACATATTATGAGAGAGAGAAACATTATAATTAAAATGTTATCTTATCTTATATTATTAGGTTATTTTAAATATAATTAAGGTTATGAAATAGAATTGCTACCAATTATAATCAACATGATCAATGTCAGTGTCACTATCATACCGCCCCCTAAAACGAACTATCTTTGATCCTGGAATTTTACAGCAGCAAGCAAAAAATTAAGTTTAGTTGTTACACTACTCGTACTTAGTATAATTAAAATGTTATCTTATCTTATATTATTAGGTTATTTTAAATATAATTAAGGTTATGAAATAGAATTGCTACCAATTATAATCAACATGATCAATGTCAGTGTCACTATCATACCGCCCCCTAAAACGAACTATCTTTGATCCTGGAATATTATTTGAGTGTAAAGCTAAATTACAACTAGTTTCATCTTTTATCTCAAATAATACTTCAGAATAACAACTTTGACACCAGTAAAATTTGTTTTGGTATAAGTCATCTATTATATCATCAGTAGCACGGAAATCATGATAGTGATCGTTTACTATTAACATGCTTTTCCTATACTTTTTTTGAACAATCTTTAATGTGTCATAGCACGATTTGCAAACTACTAAATTAAACTGTTCAATGATGTAACAGTTCACCCAGATGCAGTATTGTTCTTCTTCAAAAACATCTTCCCCCCAGCCGCTTGTAGCAAGTACAGCATTTCTTAGTGAATACGGGATGGCTTTATCGCAATATATAAATTCAAGGCATTTAAGGTGTCTAGACTGATCGTTTAACGCAATTTTATTAACATAATCCCATCTATAATTCGAGTATTTTTTCACAATTTCCCTTGTTAAAATCCAAGGTAGTGGCGATGAGTAAAGAAATTCTGCAATATTTGTAGTATTTTCACAAATCGTTTTAATGCATTGTTCACTTAGAAATTTGACTGCAGTAATCTCCATCTGCAATAAAAATATATCAAATCAAGGAACGTTAAAATGACCCCAAGGGAGAGTATCATAAGTATTTGGTAAGAGATAACGTTTATCATCAAAAGGACTTAGAGCAACTTTTCTTTGATCGATACTAAAGACATCGTGATTATAGGAACGAATGCAACGTTGAGATGTTGTTAACTTTTTAAAATTTTTTAAACAATCTAAATAATCGCTAAAAGTCAATTTATTTTGAACGATTTTATATTTTATCCCTTTAGACTTTTTAACCACTTTCCCCCCTTGTACTTTGTAACTATGCATTTTTGATTTTAAGCCTACAAACTCGGTAACAATTAATCCATTGGTTTCATCTTTCATTAAACCAAGAACTTTTTTATTAACCAATGGTATACCATATAAGTTATCAGAAGGATAGTCGGACGTATCTTGGTGTGCAAACCCTCTCACCTCCCCAGTAAAATGATCATGATCTCGCACAATTATATCACTGGGTGTAAAAGTACATTCGCATATATGACAGTGTGTCGCGTCACATAAATTAGGATGCTCTATAGCTGGTACGATATTTTTTATTTTTGAACTGATTAGTTGCGATAATTTCATCATTTCAGATATGAACCAGTTCATGCAATCTTCCCCCCGGTAACTATTAAAAACCGAAATGGAATCATCGTAGGAACATTTTAGGTAATATCCAGCACTAAAAGCTACATGTTTTTGGTACTTTCTCGTTAGGATAGATATTTCATCTTGAACTGGTATCAGTTGACTTTCAAAATCAGCATAAATTATGAATGGGGTGGTTTGTTTGTAAGTGTGATTTTTGAAATAAACATGAGTGTACTTAGGAAAAGCTATTTTATAATTATTTAACTTTGTACACAGACTTTCATGATCAGATAATTTAGTTTCAGACGAAAAATAATTCAAGCATCTATCGCATATATACTTTCGACAATTGTGTTTACTAAGTTGTGAAGATATAAGACGAGAAAGATTTTTAATCCAACAGTAATGGTACTTAATTTCAATATTTTCATTATCTATGGGAGGTGCTTCGTAATCATTCAATTTTGGATAATATACGTTTTGTATTAAAAGTAAATTGACATGGTTTTTTAGTTTGTTTTCGGTTAATCTAACTGGAACTACGATGTAATTTGAGACATTTAATTCTAAAGCATATACGTTAACTGAAATATTTTTATTTTTATTCATTCTCTCAAATTTTGAAATTTGATTTAGCTGTAATGGTGATTGTAAATCTACTGTATTTAGTACATCACTAAAAACTGGATATGCACGAGTACTATTTTTATTTGAACTGGAAGGATAAAGAGCGCTTACTATGGCCCAATAGAAACATGCATTATCGTTATTTTTAATGTTTAACGCAATTTTATTAAGATAATCCCATCTATAATTCGAGTATTTTTTCACAATTTCCCTTGTTAAAATCCAAGGTAGTGGCGATGAGTAAAGAAATTCTGTAATATTTGTAGTATTTTCACAAATCGTTTTAATGCATTGTTCACTTAGAAATTTGACTGCAGTAATCTCCATCTGCAATAAAAATATATCAAATCAAGGAACGTTAAAATGACCCCAAGGGAGAGTATCATAAGTATTTGGTAAGAGATAACGTTTATCATCAAAAGGACTTAGAGCAACTTTTCTTTGATCGATACTAAAGACATCGTGATTATAGGAACGAATGCAACGTTGAGATGTTGTTAACTTTTTAAAATTTTTTAAACAATCTAAATAATCGCTAAAAGTCAATTTATTTTGAACGATTTTATATTTTATCCCTTTAGACTTTTTAACCACTTTCCCCCCTTGTACTTTGTAACTATACATTTTTGATTTTAAGCCTACAAACTCGGTAACAATTAATCCATTGGTTTCATCTTTCATTAAACCAAGAACTTTTTTATTAACCAATGGTATACCATATAAGTTATCAGAAGGATAGTCGGACGTATCAAACTTTTTTAAATCAGATTTTATAACTTCTTTATAAACATCATTACATGTTAACTCGTAAATAAAACTGTCAGTGTCTGTGTACATAAGTTTACAATTTTCTTGTCTCATCTTGGGAAGCATGTAATTATAATGAAAATCATACATAGTTATTTTTGAAATGTCTAAAATTGCCATACCTATAGAGGTTTATTGAATAATAATTCATTTTTTTTTAACTCAATGGCCATAACATTATTTTTTTCATCATATACAGTTCTACTGTGAAATCTATGGCTGGATATAAGATTTTTTGCTCCATAGCGACCCTCCCATGATGAGACAAATTTGATGACTCTATGTTTTCTTATATTTTCCATAGTTTTACCAAAAACCGCGTTGTTAAATAGTTTAAATAAGTTTTTAAGAAATGTTGTTGTAGCCATAGTTCTTAATTGATTGTTTAGTTCGATATAAGGTTTTAACCATGGTGATTGTTTGAAAATTAAAATTTTATGTATTTTTGTTAAAATTAATCCGTGTGATAGTGCCTGCTTTAAATTTCGATAATGTAATATGTATTTCTCCTTATTATACAGAGTGGTCATTAGTTTTGGTAATTTAGAATTGAGCGGTATGCGAGATTCAGAACAAAAGGGAAAATCTTTATGCAAATTATGTAGTGATTCTGGATATTCTAGATCCACCTGTAAAATGAAGCCTATGGGAGAATCATCTGAAACTGTCATTACATTAAAATTCGTGACATCTCTCATATCCATCCATTCGAATCCTCCATAGGGAAGATGATCTGTCATAGCTTTACCATAGAGATTATTTACATCTAGGTAAAGCAGATATTTTGATGATTTAGATGGATCATAATCGGACATGTACTTATTATTAGCGGCCGAGTGACGGTTGATACAAACAGAAATTCCTCCACGAATACCCTGCTCAATAAACATAATTTGATCAATATCCCGAATCAATTCTAATTGACATTTAGTGAATTTAAGCATGCAATCCCATGTATATCCGGGCATTGTATGGTACCAGGCTGGGTCTAAACCATGTGATGAAATACAATTTTTTCGAAAATTTTCAAATACATCCGCTAAAAGTAATATGTCTGTCTTGAGATATAAATCTGAATAGCTGCCTAAATCTTTAATTTCAAACATATTCCAGACATTTTGAGCATGTTGATATTTTTTCTCATCAATATGCGCATCATCTAATTTATTATAGAACTTTTCTATGGAGGGAAGGGATTCCTCTTTTAGTTTTTCTAGATTATCTATATAGTCATAACAAAAAACCCCTTTTCGAGTTAACAGTTCAAACTTTTTGTCATTTATATTAGAAAATTCTTTTTTTAATATCTTCAATTCATCTTTCAACATAGTTGATACCAGTTCATCTAACGAAGTACCCATAAATCTAAACGAATCAATGTATCTAAATTTAATGTTGTCATTAACAAAATGAGTAAAGGATATATACCTTTCTTTATTAGTGGGAAGAACGCTAACATTCCCTCTTTTTACAAGGGCCCTAATGATAAAATGTGAGTCATACCCAGAAAGATTATGGAAGACAATTGGAACCACAAATAATTTCCGAAAATTTAAATTACAAACTTGGTGTGCAAACCCTCTCACCTCCCCAGTAAAATGATCATGATCTCGCACAATTATATCACTGGGTGTAAAAGTACATTCGCATATATGA
Organism: Polydrusus tereticollis; assembly: GCA_963920685.1. Classification (NCBI taxonomy): domain Eukaryota; kingdom Metazoa; phylum Arthropoda; class Insecta; order Coleoptera; family Curculionidae; genus Polydrusus; species Polydrusus tereticollis. Next base: position 27,592,014 of record OY987334.1, read on the forward strand.
CAGTGTGTCGCGTCACATAAATTAGGATGCTCTATAGCTGGTACGATATTTTTTAATTTTGAACTGATTAGTTGCGATAATTTCATCATTTCAGATATGAACCAGTTCATGCAATCTTCCCCCCGGTAACTATTAAAAACCGAAATGGAATCATCGTAGGAACATTTTAGGTAATATCCAGCACTAAAAGCTACATGTTTTTGGTACTTTCTCGTTAGGATAGATATTTCATCTTGAACTGGTATCAGTTGACTTTCAAAATCAGCATAAATTATGAATGGGGTGGTTTGTTTGTAAGTGTGATTTTTGAAATAAACATGAGTGTACTTAGGAAAAGCTATTTTATAATTATTTAACTTTGTACACAGACTTTCATGATCAGATAATTTAGTTTCAGACGAAAAATAATTCAAGCATCTATCGCATATATACTTTCGACAATTGTGTTTACTAAGTTGTGAAGATATAAGACGAGAAAGATTTTTAATCCAACAGTAATGGTACTTAATTTCAATATTTTCATTATCTATGGGAGGTGCTTCATAATCATTCAATTTTGGATAATATACGTTTTGTATTAAAAGTAAATTGACATGGTTTTTTAGTTTGTTTTCGGTTAATCTAACTGGAACTACGATGTAATTTGAGACATTTAATTCTAAAGCATATACGTTAACTGAAATATTTTTATTTTTATTCATTCTCTCAAATTTTGAAATTTGATTTAGCTGTAATGGTGATTGTAAATCTACTGTATTTAGTACATCACTAAAAACTGGATATGCACGAGTACTATTTTTATTTGAACTGGAAGGATAAAGAGCGCTTACTATGGCCCAATAGAAACATGCATTATCGTTATTTTTAATGTTGACACAAGCTTTTTTATTAAATATCGATGTTGGCAGCTCAATGAAAGATGAACCATTTCCCATTTCAAATTTATTTATATTAATTTCTAAATAAATTATTCTACGTAAAGCAAAGCCTGAGTCACGTTCTTGAAATTCAGAGAGTTTATTTAATATTTTATCACGCACGTTTTTTAAAAACCAATAATTTAAGTCAGTACCCATATCAATAATTTCATTTTTTGTACTAAAATATTTTAAATCAATAACTTCATCTTCCCAGATTTTTTAATGAATTCACCACAAAAATTTGTATTTACTTTAACTACAGAATAAGCTTGTTTTAAAATAGTTTTTATTTTTGTTCTAAATAAAGTAAAACAATCTGCTAAAAATTGATCAATGTCCTTATGTATTAAATTAATGATTATCCCTGTTTTAACTCGTCCAGCAAAACATGAAATAACATTTTCCCATTTAACTCTATTCTTAATGTTTGAGGTTACAAGTCCCATACCCACATGTGAATTACATATTAACTTTTTAACGGCCGTAAGATTTGATATGTTTTTTTGAACTTTTCTTCGAACCCCGATGGGCAATCGCCCCTTAATAATTTTTGTATTGCATTTAATCTGCTGATTTATTTTTTTTATCCAAATATTCTTATCTCTTACGGTAAATTTGTCATGAAAATATTTTTGTCTCAATTTACAAAATAACCTAATCAATTCTTCAGATTTTTCAATTGTTTCCGTAGTTAAATTCATGTTTATTAAATCAAAGCAAATTCCACAACCTTAATTATATTATTACCTAAATAATATGTAACTAGAAACGTTTCTTACTGTATATCCACTACTGTGTATTCAGCTGCTGCTGCTTCTGTTGCTGCTACTGATGCTGCCGCTGCTGATATTAAAGATGATGTGTGTGGGCGTGCGTATGAATTGTAAAGATTCTGAAAAGGAAAATTCATATTATTGAAGGAAACTTTAGTACTAGTAAAACTCATATTTGTGAAGGAAACTTTAGCACTAGTAAAACTTTACCTCTCTCTCTCGTGTGTACTATTTCCTTATAGTATTATGTCTCCATTAACTCGAACAATGACAGGGGGTTCGGCTGACCGATTTCCTTTTGGCCACGAAACACCAGGGAGTGTTTTCCCTCCACAAGTTCTCCCAGATGTTCTTCCAGGCTCTTGGTTACCCTTTTTCGAAGGAAAACCACAGTGTCTTGAAGTTCTACTAACACGCTGACTCCGTATTTGCTCTGAGTTAGTTTGGCCGATAGGATTGGATACTTGACCCCTATTTCAAGCTCATGCAGCTTTACTGCCGGCTTGTTATTTACCACTTCTAAAAGGCAAGAAGCGTTTATTTCTTTCAAATTCATGATCTAAATAAAAAATAAAAAAAACTATGTGAAACTAAAACGAATAATAATTAAAAAACTGATGTACAGTCTTGACTAAGGTGGAATTATTTTTTAACACTTTTAATAACTGAAATTAACTTACTTGATCAATAGTACACTTGCACACTGGTAGGTAGGTAACAACTAAACTTAATTTTTGCTTGCTGCTGTAAAACTAATTCGTCTATAGTGGAACACGCGTTTAAATCGAGCCTTTCTTATCACTGTATAGGATCTCTCGACTACTAGCGTCACCTCGAATTACTCGTGGTTCAAATTTCGAACTATGTAGAAACATTGTCTGTTCTCTCTCTCACACTAATATAAATTAATTTTATGTATTTTGTGGTAATATATGTGGGTTTTATCGTTATTATAATATTACGTATCAGGGTTTTGCATAATGTGGCGGTTGTAGGTTTTGGTTAGATAAACACGTGCATTTCCTGTGTTGATTGTAAAATTGCATATGCATATATTTTGCATCGATAAGGCCAGCATTTCCCGTCAAGTAAGTGGCGCGTGTTTCCCATCATCCGCTGATAACTATTAAACTTGTTTTATTTTAAACAATTGATAAATAACGACGTTTTAAATATTTTTTCCTAATTATTATGGAAGTTAAATTAAAAAAAATGGGTAACTGGATCATATGCCCCAATTTAGAACATGACAGAACAATTACTATTGAGCGTGTTGGAAATGTGATATGTTCCTATCAAGAAAATCATAGATCATTACAAGATTTTGCGTCTGATGACCTAAATTATATGCCATTGTGCTATCTGATTAAAAACGTTCGCTCAATCGAGTTAAAAGAACTTTGGGAATTGTTACCTGAAACATATCAGAATAATAAAGATTTGCAACTGAATTTGCCTTGTTATTTACACTACTTCGGCTGCTTTGATGGACCACCTCCACCGAAGAGAAGTTGTTGCAAATGTATTAAAAGTGCAAACTACTAAATTAAGTTATCATTAACACAATGGCTGTCTTATCTAGTAGTATCATTATTCTCTGCGCTGCTTTTCATCAAACAATAATATACTGTAATATTCCTCCTAGCAATAAGGAAGCTTATATTTGCATTGATAATAATGGAAGTAAAAACGACACTTGGCCTAACAGATGGAACGAGATGGTATTAAATAGTACATCACCTTATAATGGTCCATTATTCGAACACCGCCTTTCGTCCTCACAAAATGCAACAACGCAGATATCATACAAGCTAAGACTTGTCTACGAAAATCGGACATTTGGAGATACACCCAATTGGAAAATAATAATCTTACATCACCATCATCAACAAGAAGAGAGAACTGAGCAAAAGGTTTCGATAAATATTTTTTTTTTTTTACTCTATATTAGGTTTACTAGCTCTTGTTATCCCTTATGCATCTTATTTAACCATTAAGTATATTATATGTAAATCAAAGTTTGTACTTTTAGAAAAATAGATTAATAAATTATTATCACACGTTGTTTTGTTTTTTTTTTTCTTATTCTCCGCTAAAATATCCTAACAAGGTTAGGTTAACATAGGGGCTCAGGGCCCCAGGGCCCCCGCGCGCTTCGCCCGCCTTCCCCCACAGCAGACGCCGCCACTGGCGCAAGATCAAGGGTGCTGCTATAGAAACCAAGTCACCAGCGCACACACACAACACAGCAACCAGATATACAAACACACACACACAACAGAGACAGCGCCCTCTACAATACGCGAGCGGACAATGGGCGAACTAAGAACAGACCATTTTCGCATTAGGGAGTTATCGCACACGATTTTGCACGCCGATTACGCTAAACATAGACCCGATAACGTTATATCGCAGTTCCCGCCTTGTTTAACTACTCACGACATAGGATCGCATCGCTATCAACAACATTTTAAATCACAAATTTACAACAGAAATATAATAAATAATTACAGTTTCTTTCTTACTTTCTTATTGTCGATTTTCCTTTTTTGAAGTACAAAATAGTTCTATAGCTGAATTTCCAAAATCCAAAGCAGGAAATCGGTGGCAACAAAAATCAAAGATCCAAGGGAAAGAATGTAACCTTGATATTTAACCAAGATGAATAAGACATGCAAATTAGACACAATGACAAAAGAACGCAACTTACTTTTCCCACAACATTATTGTGTATTAACACAAAAAATTACAGGCCATTTATTTTTTAAAATACCCATTAGAATAAATTAATGAAACTGGTTTTGGTTAGGCTTCTATTTTGTTTTGTGAATCACAATTTTCGCTGTACCCTAAACGGAATAAAAATAAAGTCAATAGTATCCTAGAAATTTCAAAATTTCTTCGCATGGGTTTATTTTAATATAAATTAAAGGATCTAAAGGTTCTGTTTTCTGCCTTGTTGTGTGAAAATATAATTTGTTCTTGGGTGTGCTTGCTGTGTCCTAAACAGTTTAAAAAATACAGTAAATAGTATTCTTGAATTTTCAAAATAAAACTAGAATTATTTTCCACGCAACATTATAATAAATATTTCTATGCAACAAGAACCTGTTTAACGTTGAATATATTTTAAAATAAACCTCTTCAACAAAACTTAAAATTACTCGGAAATCATATTTAAACCTCTCGAGTAATTCTGGGTATTTAAAAGTTGCTGAAATGTATATATAAGGCTAATAGTTGTGTGATTTTAACCAGTTAGTTAGACAAGTATATGTTCATTATTTAACACAACGCTCTAATAGTACCGATAATTCAAAAATTAATTATAGCAAAGTTGAATTACCGCCAATCGTTTCCAAAGTCCCAAAATACAAGAATAAATTTAGCAGCAGTTTTTAGAAATACGGTTTAGCAAAATGGATTGTCAATCGTCTGCTCTAATTATGTTGGAACTTCTAGATGGGAAAAAAGAGGTTACTGATTTGTCACAGGACGAGTTAAAATTAATTCCTATCGAGTACTTTATAAAGTATGTAGAACCATACAAACTAAAAGAAATATGGCATAAAATCCCTACGTCATATAAATCGAATCGTTTATTATTATTAAGTTTGCCATGTATGGAACATTATAATAAAGGAAGGACACAAATAGATGGCCCGCCACCTTCATATAGAAAATGCGCCCAATGTATTAGATCAGAATAAATACAGTAAAGTCATTTTTAATTTAATATTATATTGTATTATATTGCTTATATTATGTTATTATGTATTATAAAAATATATTTATAATTAAATATAAATTTTCTAGCGTAAATCTATGTATGTGTTAATTTTTATATTAGACATTTTAAAGTTATAATTAACTTTTAATCTATTGTATTATATTGCGTGACTAAAATGGTGAAACATATTATATATATTTTTTATTGAACATGAAAATTTTAGCATCAGCCTATCTATGTGTTATTATTTTACAATAAAGATTTTTAAATGTAGTATCTATCTTATATTCATGCGGGTAGGTTGAAATTCTTGACACGGGAAAGCGATTATGTCGTAAGATCATTAAAGTGTGCTACATAGGGGACCCTTTTATTACCGATTTATCTTGTAGTGGTTGCAAATCACTTGTCGTACAACGTAACTTAAAATAAATACCACTTAGGTTTGTTGTAACGACATTAACACAATCTTTTTAACAAGATAAAACTTTCGTAATAATAATTAAACTGTATTGGAAAGTGCAAATTTGTTTATTTTAATTGTTAAAAAGACGGTACCTATAAATTATTCGACAAACGTGAAATCATACTAATATAATCGCAGATACCTATTAAAATAACAAATTTTCGAATCTATGTATAACTTTTAATTTTAAACAACTATTCTTAATTACATTTTGCTGAATATGCTGAAATAGAAATACTTTATTCTTGAACAAGTTTTATATTTTTTTACCTACCCTGTACGCCGTTTGACTTGCAACCGTTCCAGGTGCACCCAATATGATTATCGAACAAGCACCAACCTTTATCAAGTAAATTCCCCTTGCACACCTAAATGACCACACTAGCACTACAGGAAAATCCTTTAAGGTGCCCTAGGAGCGGTGCAATGTGAATATATAATTTATTCTTAATAATTAAATGTAGGAAAAAAATTTATACTTTTCTTTTATTAATCCCTCTATATACGTGGCGTCTAGGTAAAATAAAAAGTATTATATAATTTTTTTTTTTTTAATAGTTTATTCAAGTATCACAACTTACTGTCTACATTCACTTTAAATTTTAATAGTTTATATTTACGAGTGGGTTTTTTCTTGGATCTTTCGGTTACAATAAAATGTTTACATATAATAGTTATTAGAAATGGAGTTATACATCCCATACTTTAAAATTAAAATATAAAAACATGAAGTCACTTATTCTATATTCATTAAAAATGTAAGTCTAAACGAAGATATTAAATAATAATTACATTTTTGTCATAATAATAACCTAACCAACGAACACATAAATAATAGATCAAATATAAAAATACTAAAACTACTCACACAATGTCTTTGGTATAGTGTGATTATTAATGCTAACAATTTGTCCTTTATTGCAAACCACACAAACCTCTGGCGAAATAACTTGGAAAATATTTTGATTACAGACTTGGCATCTTAATTCATTTTCGCAACAAAACATAGTACGTTTAAAATGACTGTTTACGTGCGCATGTTTTCTGGAGGGTTGTCTTATGGCATGAAATAAGTAACAATAATGACATACAGAATACATCCCCCCAAAAGACGATTTTATGATTATGTACGATTGCATTACACACACATCGCGATATAAGTAATTTGGAGATACACAAACTGAAGCGTTAACCCTTTTTACTCTATACAACCCGTCACCGCCACAACTTTGCTCCAAATTATCCTCCTCGGTACCGGAATCTGAGGAATCTTCATCATCCGAACGGTCATTAGGTATTTCAAGGTCCACTAGAGCGTTGCTTCTGCCAATTAATTTATCAGTCGCCCTATTTTGAAAAGTAATAGTCTCGTCCTTATGAATAGAGACAAGTTCCTCATTAATGACAGAGATGTTTTGGGCTTCCATTGTTCCTGAACTAACCTGAAGAGTGTGAGTCTTGTATTTGTTTTCAGTAGTGGTCTAAAGAACTTATTGATTTCCACCGACGGTTTGCTGAAAACGCCTTGGCTTTATTGAATGAAGGCTGCCTCTTTATATATTCTATTGTACGATGATGACCAAGAAATTTTGTTAACCTAGATTTACGAAGTGTAAACAAAATGCACGGTTAGTAAAATGTATAACTGAAAGTAGAAAAATAAATGACTAATATAGGGTAGAATGCACTCGTGAGTAAAGACCGACGAGTACTAACGGACATGTAATATATGTGAGAGATCATACTACACACAGTCTATGTTATTGATAATTTAGCAATTAATAATGAGGGTTGTCCCATTTGTAAGAATTTAAGAATAACTACGAGTTTGGCGGCAAGGGAAATAGTGCTACCGCAAGAAGCTGATTACCTTGATTTGTCAACCTATGCGACACAACGAAATAAACTCTTTATGGCCGAACAAATGTTACATAAATATCCCGAAATTTTTAGTTGGTGTGATTTAATAATACGACCTGCAATCAGTCCCCATGATTATGAATTTGAACCTCAGTTTTCTGACTTAGCAATATACGTGGACTGGACCTGGGAAGAAACTGGTTGCCGGAAAATTAGTTGTAATTCTCGCGGGCAAGGTTTTGACTGTACGCCGGATAGGGCACCATTTGCATTTCGCTCTGGTGACACGACATGGACGGCCTGCGAACCGGCTTGCTTTTTTCGAAACGATATACCACCAGAAAGTACGGGTGGTGTACATTCATTACAAACACAGTACCATAAAGGCCGATGCTATTGGGTAAATAGTGCTATTCACGCTTGGATGATCGATCCAACCGTGAGAGCGAAAGCTAAATATGTTAAACGGGTTAACACCTTTGCCACAGGATTCGACGTATCCTACGAAAGCGATACTTACGATGTTCCAACCATAAAGGGCCGCATAAATAAATATTATTGCGACGCCTTTTTACAATAATTCAAAAACGGAGATTGTGGGGAACCCTGGTGGAGTGACGTACTAGGGTATACGTTTATGGGACAAAGTTTAGTAAAATTTATACAGCAAGGTGTTCACCCGACCGCCGGTACGCGAGATCAAATTTCGCTGGTGCCCGACACGACCAAGATACCTTCGTATCTATTATACAAAGATAGATGGAAAATGCATATTAATACGGCATTTAAGATTATCCGGCCAAATGTGTTGCTAAGTGATTTAGGTTTTACGACAATGATGCTAACACAAGAAAAACGAGGACAATATATTTTTCATAACAAAGCGGGCATAATTGAACGATTTTTATTTTACGATTCAGTTGAAAATGCCACAAATCATACTTTTTCACGTAATAAATATCTGCACATATTATCGCCTTTAAAAAAAGGGGAAAAAGGTAGCAGTACTCGACATGACGCTAAACGAACGCGTCGAACTGTCACTGGCGAAACGGCTTAATTTTGGGATTCTGTAGGGGATCATTTAAGCACTACCGCCGCTACGTTGGTACACATGTTTGTTCAAAAGGAATTTTACATCCAACTAGCCACTGATACTTCGTGGGCCGTACTTAGTCGAAAGTTGGGACCCGCTTTCAAAGAGTTATTGAGTACATCATTTGTTAGAATGTCAAGTATAATAACGAATAATTCTGTTCGACTTATTGACACCGTAGCCGGCCATTTAATGGGGGAGATAGCGGCCCATCTCCTAGTACAATTTTCCGCGAAATTTGTAATAATGATGAGTAAACTAGCCATAGCTACTGGTACGATAATTGGGGCCATTGCGGATATTGCCCTAATTTTAGATATGTTGGTTATGTTTGGCTGGGACCCACTGGGACTTCAAAATAAAATGGATTCGCAAATCTTAGATATATTACGCGAACAGGCCATTTTAGGGCGATACAAAACGGGTGATCCAAATTGTGAAATTGATCCCCAATTTTTTGCAAAATTTATTCTTAAAGACCACGTAGGTAATTGTTAAGTCAGGTGGAAGGCGAGTCTGTTTGGGTGCATTGTATAGGCCCCCTGGCTCTAATCTAAATGAATTCATGGATGTATTAGAGAATACTTTAATTGGTATCTTACCTAAATATGACTTCGTTGCATTTGGTGGAGATCTTAATATAGATCTCAGCAATCTTAATAGTCCTTGTACCTTGAATTTTACTAATTTGTTAAATAAATATGGATTACATCAATGTGTAAAAGATCCTACTCGCGTCACTAATGTAAGCAGCACCCTTCTAGATGTACTTGTGTGTTCAGATTCTAATCTTGTTGAAAATGTGACCGTTATTAATATGGACGACATATCTGACCATAAGTTGGTTAACTTTGAGATTAAAATAACAAAAGCTAAGCCTGGGCCATCATTCAGAACCTATCGAGATTATTCTAATTTCGATTATAATAATTTTTTGCGAGACCTGGGCAAAATCAACTGGCAATATATACATTCTTGAACTAATATCGACTTAATGCTGAACTATTTTAATTGTAACATTAATGAATTATTCAATATACATGCTCCGATCAAAACTTCTAAAATTACTAAATCTCCTGCCCCCTGGATAACTCCTAATTTGAAATTCATGATGAAACTCAGGGACAAAGCATTCTCAAAATATAAAAAACTTAAGAGTGACGTAGCTTGGATACAATACAAGGCCTTGCGTAATCGCGTCAATATTACTGTCAGGGCAGAAAAAAAAGCTTTTCTTCAACACACCTTTAAAAGAGATCCCAGGAACTTTTGGCGGATGATAAAATATCTAAATTTAAGCTCTACCTCTCAAGATTCTAATTCCTTGCTTAATGTCGGAAATCCTAACGATTTCAATAACTTTTTTAATAACTCTCTTCCTCCCGTTGGTCCCAATGATCGTGCTTTTATTAATTTACACTATAGAACTGAAAACTCTCACCAAGGTGATAAATTTAAATTTATTAATGTTACTAATGACGATATCAATAAAATAATCAACAGCCTTAAAAGTAACGCAGTTGGCACTGATGGCATCAACTTAAAAATGTTACTTTATTTAACCCCCCACTTAACTGATCACATATCCTTTATAATCAATAGCTGTCTTTCCACTGGCTATTTTCCTAGTTGCTGGAAGCTCGCTGATATTGTACCGGTGCCAAAGGTTTCGAATCCTAAGCAGCTTTCTGATTATAGGCCGATAAGTATCCTGCCCACTTTATCTAAAATCCTTGAAAGAGTTGTAGCAAATCAATTAACCGTTTTTTTGGATGCCCATAATATTCTCTCTCCAACTCAATGGGGATTCCGTAAAAATCATAGCACAACTACGGCCTTACTTAATATAACAGATGACCTCTTGAGAGCTTTGGACAACAATCAATGCACTTGCCTTATATTGCTCGACTATAGTAAGGCTTTTGATACTATAAGTCATGATATCTTGCAGGCTAAGCTCAGGTTTTTCGGCTTGGGAGATGTGGCTTTGAATTTCTTTGAATCTTATTTTCAGAACAGATGTCAGCGTGTTTTAATTGGTAATAATCCTTCTCAACTCTCTAATATTAGCAGGGGTGTAGCTCAGGGCAGTATTCTAGGACCACTAATTTTCTCCATTTATACTTCTGACTTTTCCAAATTTCTCAAAAGTTGTACATCTCATCAATATGCAGATGATACACAATTATACTTTTCTTTTACACCCCCTGATGTCGCTGTCTCTGTTGAAAGAATTAACCAGGATCTTGAAATTATTGGTGGTATCTCTAAATACCACTCTTTAGTTTTGAATGAAAAAAAAAACCCAGTTGGTGGTGTTTGGTGCATCTAAATCTACCCTGGTTGAGAATCCTTTATTTAAAATTACTGTTAATGGCACAGTGCTGAACCCCATCAATAAGTGCAAAAACCTGGGTTTGGTTATTGATTCTGAAATGAGATTTTCTGATCATGTCTCGTCTCTAATTCAAAAGACTTTCGCTAAATTAAAACTTTTATACATGCATAAAGACATATTTGATACAGCTACTAAGTTACGCTTAACTGACTCGCTTATATTATCCCATCTCGGTTATTGCGATACTGTCTACTGGCCTGCTCTCTTGCAGAGGGACCGAGATAGTCTGCAAAAACTTCAAAATGCATGCCTCAGGTTTAGCTTCAATGTACGTAAATTTGATCATATTACTGCTTCATTGAACGAGTCTGGGTGGCTCACCATTAAAGAAAGATTCGAACTACATCTCTTGCATCTTATTTACAAAGTTAGACATCACCATCTTCCTAAATATCTTTATGATAAACTTATTAAGGGCTCAGATCTGCATAACCTTTTGACACGACACAGGGACTTGTATAGTGTTCCCAGACATACTCATGCATTCTTCCAGCGTTCATTTAGCTACACAGCAGTTACTGCTTTTAATTCTTTACCCGATAGCTTGAAGATAGCTTCTAGTTCTTCCGTGTTTTGTAAGGGAGTTAAGGGCCATTTGCTTGCGGGTCGAAATGCGTACTGAGGATCGTGCTCTATTTAAATTTAATTAATTTATTTCCTTTATTATTATTTTTGTGCACATCATTTATTTTTATTATTTTTGTATCTTTCCTTATATCAGTTAATCTGTATATCTTAGTTTAAGTATGTAGTACTATTGTAAATAATTCTTTACACTGGAGTGGTTGTATGAGCAGCAGCAGTTGGATACCGCCACTCGAATTGAAATGATTTTTTTTGTACATTTGATTCATACATTAAATAAAGGCATTTATTATTATTATTATTATTATTATTTGACGGATGATAATACGACCGGTGTACCAACGGCCTCTGACTCGCAATTTTCCTACGCCCATCCCAACTATTCCGACAATATTAAATATTATCAACAAGAAACTTTACTGAAACGACCCAAAATATATTCCGATCAATTAAGTTTTCAAGTCTCCTCGCTAAGTGACTATTTAAACGGTAGAACGTCTAATTCGTTGGGTCAACGCTATAATTGGGAGAGTGATATAATTTCAAATTTAGACGATTTAATTACCCAATATGAAATTTACACTCATTTTATTCAAAAGGACGAGTTAAGTGGTTACTCTGAACTAATCAAGGCACGACAATATGTAACAGCCATAATTATAATTATACTTATTTCTCTTGTTACTTTGTCGTTGATCGATTGGTTTAAACCTACATTACTTTTGGCCATTCCACTTATTTGGTTACTTTCCTATGTTCGGTTTGCTAATAACGAACTTCATAATAGAATTTGGGAAAACCTCTACCGAAAATATTTGCGCTGGCACAACAATCTTCTGTTCTGCAATGGTAAAAGACCGCATCTGAAAATACACTTCTCGTCAAAATTAGCGAATAGTGTAAAAACTAGCAAAAGTTTGCTACTAAATACGTTATGAACCACTCATCCGATTTTGACGAACTATATTTTGCATGGCAGACTAAGGTGTTACAAAGATTTTTAAGATTCTAATGTTTATCTGTATAACGATTCTGCGGATATACAGGGTGTTATTAGTACGGGTAAATTTGTTCCGTCAATTTGAAACATTCTATAGAGTAAAGTGTTGAAGTTAGAAATTCTCGGTATGGGCCGTTAGTAAGTCGACAGCAATATCTGCAGTCCTTTTGACGGTTTTTTGCTCTTCTCGCAATATACAGTGACATCAAGAAATGTTGCACCATCTGGACATTTTTTTTATTAAGATTAAAAATAAAATTTAAATACCTGAGATAGTCTCTGTATATCCTGAACGCAAAATACACATGAAAATAAATTTGAAAAAGTCAACCGTACCTATACTGGGCAAGGGCAAATATTTAATTTTCATTCAAGAGTACGTTTATTTTCAAAAATACGTGAAAATGTTACTAAGAAACGTTGCTTAGAATTAATTTCTATGCCTAAAAATAGAATCTCAGTTACCTGTGACAAAAATTTAAATTTCATGGTTTCAGCTGTTTCTGCTACTCTGTATTTGGGCTAATGATTTGAAATTGCCATAAATAAAATCGTTTTTGTTTTGAATTATTTAAATAAGTGTAATCGTAATAGTCAAATATTTATTTCGTTAAAAATCAGCAGAAAAGTGGTGCAAACATTTCTTGATGTCACTGTATACACTATTAAACAAAAAATGTGTCAAATTTTGGTAGGAAAATCTTTAGAACGCTGTATCATGGCAATGGTTGAACAGATTTTGACCAGTATTTAAGATTTTGAAAGTTCTTTTTCTGCAGGTTTTCCGTGATACAATAGCGAATTTTAAATATGATCATTTTCACATTATACAGGGATCGAGAAAATCATAAATATAAAATTGCTAAATTAATGGTAAATGTTCTAATGAAAGCTATGCCAACCGGGCTGGGCTGTATGCTTTTGTTTTATTTCAAAATTATTCATTTAATACCTTGGGTCATTATTTCGGGACGTTTTTTTTCCTGAATCAAATAAGTGCTCTTGTGCTTCAATAATGTATGTATGTCCGCGGATGATGTTCACGAGAGGGAAAAATATTTATTATTTATTTTACAACCAAAAGTCATTGTTCATAAAAAGCTCTGCTTGTTAAAAAAATCAATTTGCAACATAAAAATTTTAGATCAGATGTACAGGGTGTTCATAAAGTAGGTAAACATGAAAATGCATCATATTGATTATTTTAAATAAAAATTTTACAAAGCAAAGTTGTTTACAATGCAAAAAATTCATAAACACAAGTATTATTGACTTAAAAACTGAAATTTAAAAAAATAGAATAATATCAAAATCAACAGTGGTTTCATGCTCAGGGTTCACGGAATTATTTGCCTTTAACAAAAAGAATTGTTGAGCATTTTTGAATATGCCTTCACGAAATCAGAATACTGCCAGATGGAAATAAGTTGCTGACGTAACATGGAAGTTTCATCATCGACTCTTTTAATTTTTTGGTAAATTTAAATAATTATGTGAAAATTATAAAATTTCTTAAAATTAGAATTTTTATTTCAAAATTTTTATTCGAGCACTATATTGCATGATAAACAACTTTGCTTCATAAATTTTTAAAAGTAATAAATAATGATACATATTTATGATTACCCAATTTATGAATACTCTGTACCTCTGATCTAAAATTTCTATATTGTAAATTAAGTTTCTTAACAAGCAGAACTTTTTATAAAGAATGACTTTTTTTGTAAAATTAATAATAAAATTTTTTTCCTCTCGTAAACTTCATCCGCGAACACTGTATATTGCAGCACAAGAGCACTTATTCAATTCAGGGGAAAAAACGCCCCGAAATAATGACGCAAGATATTAATTAACTAATATTAAAATAAAATAAGGGATACAGCCCGACTGACATAGCATTGAATAAAATCAGACATACCTGGTGGTTAATCAATTGAATTTTTTACTGTGTAACTACTTACTTTAAAGAGTTATCCTATAATGTAGGTACTTCATTTTATACTAAAACCTACTTATTGTTTAAATGAGACATAAAAGTAGTAATTGACCCTAATTTGGCAATATTTTGAAAGTGTTTGTTCGATACAATGTATTCTAGCGTTTACGAGGGGTTTAATATTTTCTTTCAGGTATCTTACTGCAATGCAATTTACTAAAAATATTTAAGTATGTTGGTGAACATTTAACTTCTCACCTCTAGTTTAAGTCAATAAATTATATTAAGAACTACTATATGATTTTCCTTATACTAGTAGTAATATTTAAACAGAAAGAGGAAAGTCATAGTGTTATAAAATACTCTAAAACCATATGATATTTTGAGGAGAGGTTAATTCTAAACTAAGTCGCTAACTCAATAACGGGTAACAGCTTGATAAGTCCGCAGAATGGACAATTGGTGAACTCCAGGTTATTGGTTGGTCGAAGGTTTACACAAACCAAAGATAGCAGTGGTCTTATTGTGGCATAGTGACCAAGAACAGCGGTTCCGAAATAAGGAAAGCACCTGAGCACTTAATTTATTTTGTTTCTCTTTCTCCAAAAAAAATACCTAAAATTGTTGCCTATGTGTTTGTTTTCTTTAAGCTTCCCACGACCTACCCCTATCGTCAGACGATGATATACGGTTTATAAAATCCATTTATTAATTTGAAAATATGAACCTATACTAGGCATTATTGTGCGAGTAAAATTTTTTGCTTCTTTGGCATTGAATTCTTAAACTATTACGTGCCATGCCGAAATATCTTGTTGGTTCAAAATAAATTGGAATTCTAATAAGATCGTAATAATGTTAATATTCTTATACTTGTTTATCCTAAAACACTTATTTTCTAATATAAATATTCCTTTAATTTCTTCTCCTAATTAATACTATCATTATATTAATAATTATTTTTGTTACGCAACTGAATCTTAAGTAGTAATATGTGGATTGTAGTAAAATGAAAAGAAAATATATTATTAAGAAATATATATTTTTATTAAAATAAAATTACATTCAGGTTAATATATTGCCACTCTTCGTGATCCGCATCCCCTGGATGGTCCACTCTTCTTCGTCGTCCGACGACCACTGGTCTTCGTCTGAAGACCATCCAGGGGATGCTTCTTGGTGGTCTGCGGCGGCTTTGGCTGCTTCTAGGTGGTCTGCGGCGGCTTTGGCTGCTTCTAGGTGGTCTGCTCTTGGCGGCTGCTTTGGCTGCTTCGTGGTAGTCTGCTCTTGGCTGCTTCGTGGTAGTTGCTCTTGGCGGCTTCTCTTGGTGGTCTGCATCGCGGCTTCTCTTGGTGGTCTGCTAGCGGCTGCTTTGGCTGCTTCGTGGTGGTCTGCTAGCGGCTGCTTTGGCTGCTTCGTGGTAGTCTGCTTTGGCTGCTTCGTGGTAGTCTGCTAGCGGCTGCTTCTTGTTCGAATGAATAATTTACCACGGCACCGGCTGTTTTTATACCCGTGTCAAAACCGCAAACGTTTGCAACTTATCAGTAATGCGCGTAATACATATTGCGCTGATGTGAAAATGTACAAGTCGGCAAATTAAAATAAAGACTTTTTTTGTAAGGTCGTGAAAGATTACTTTTTAGGGCAAACGAACCAACTGAAATTATATACAAGAAACAACTATTAGTATAATTATTTTTCCTACAATTATTTTTTAATACTTTTTGTTCTGACCCCGTCTGTTAGTAATTAAATAATTTACAGACTGAAATAAGGTTAAAGGTCTGAGGAAATGCAAGTAATTAATGTTATCAATGCAGTACTATGCACTATAAAAACCCGTTTGCGGAAAAGGTGTCAATTCGAAAACGAAGAAGTTAAGTCCGTTCTGTCGTCTGTTTAGTGTGAAGAATTTTTTCAAAGTATTGCCTAGTGCTATTTAAAAGGTAAAAAATAATTGCAAAATTTAAAATATAA
The DNA here is from genome assembly GCA_963920685.1 of Polydrusus tereticollis. Taxonomy (NCBI): domain Eukaryota; kingdom Metazoa; phylum Arthropoda; class Insecta; order Coleoptera; family Curculionidae; genus Polydrusus; species Polydrusus tereticollis. The sequence continues at coordinate 27,608,755 of OY987334.1, forward strand.
TAATATTTATATTTTAAGGCAAGGGTTGTGAGTACTATTACGGGTAATCGATTTACTAGTAAAGATATTGTAATTTTTAGTTATTTTGGTTCTTAATTCAAGAATCAATATTATAATATTCGCAAAGTCCTTTAAAATGAACGATTTATATATCTCTTTACCTAAACAAGAATATTGATTATTTGTTACTACTAAAAGTTGAGCAGCACTAAAAGACGTGCTTAGGTTTCATTAGACCTAATTACGACGAAAGATTGGGTTTATTTTGGTTTATTTATTATAAAGGAAAGTTTAAACCCCTACATTCAATTTTTAATTTTCAACTTAAAAATAGCATAATGTAATTTAAATTGTTGATTTTGAAAAGAAGGTGATGCTAAAAAGGTTTTTTCAGGGGATTTTTGTGGTAAATTTTTCAAAGGGTTATATTTACTAATATTTCCACATTGTGAATTAATTATGAATGAACATATAATTTATTTATTTACAAACATGGTAACCATTTCGTTTTCATGGTAGCTGTCAAATATTTCTTGGTATCAACAATTAATTATGTCAGCGCACCCTAGAGTATATGTAACTAGAATTGAATTTTCATTGATATTGTACTAGCCATGCATATTAAAAATATTTTTTTTTCATGGTAACTATTATTATAGGTGTAATTGCATATTGAATCGTGGTATTTAGTTCGTATCAACGTTTAATAACAATTTTCTACTTTCCAATAATAAAGTTACTTTACTCTTGGGAATAAGTAATAATTATGACAAGTCTCGTATACACTTGGAAAAATTTAATCTGACATCCTAGCATTAAGACCATACAGAACCTCTTATAAAGAATACCCTTTTTCGTAAATTTAATAATAAATAGTGTTCCAATATTATTCGTATATTTTATAATTTATACGGTTAACATTTCTAACATTTTACACTTTATTTAATTAAAATGAATTAATTCAGTTAGTATGGTTGACGGTAGAATCGTTGCAATACCCAATAGCATGCTTGAAATAATATTTTTTGTATAGCAAAATTTTAACCTAAAAAATATTAAAATGTTGTTTTTTTAATTATATTTTTTACGGCAAAATGTTTGTTGTTAAATGGAAAAATAATGAATTAGAAATCCAAATATTATCAGAAAAATTTAAAAGTACAGTTACATGGAATTAGGATTCAGAATATCAAAAATTATATTGAGAATTTATTAGATAATTTAAATGCAAAGTTTATTGATGATAGTTGCCTTGAGAGTGCATTAATTATTATCGTGTGGTTTCAAATGGTTACCGACAATAATTCCTATTTGTTAAATATCTTGAGAAAGACTAAATATAGGTCGAACCGTAGGCAATTTTATAAACAGGAATTGTTCTAAACCGCACTGAAAGCATATTGTATTTCACTATTCAATACTATTTCATTATTAACCTACAAACAATTGAGTATATAACTGGAAATCTTTCCGTTCATTTTACAGTTATTTGAAGAAGATAAACGATGAAGATGTTTTCTGAAAGGTTTACCCAGGCCGTCCGCGAAAATAATATATTTCGAATCAGATCATTAATGCACATCTATATTTACAAAACCAGTCAAGTGAACTTTAATCCCATAGATGTAGCCATAAAATTAAGAAAGTTGGCTGCAGTGAAGTTAATTATAGACCTAGACCCTATAACATTAGTGCGAAATAAAAAGTCCGACTTCATTACTTCTGCCATATTAAGCCATTGGGATGTTACCAATCTGAGGGGGTTAATAATGCTGGTAGATGTGGTGCCACGAAACGAGGTCCTTTATGCCGCCGTATGGAGGGGAAAATGTGAACTATTGGCCCTTTTTATAGAAGAGTACAAATTGTCTCCAAATGTAAGGGATATATTTGGTGAAAGTCCACTTGGGTTGGCTCGGCGATTGAAACGGACCCAATGTATAAATTATTTAAGAAAACTTGAAGAACGGAGAAGAAACTAAGTAACCTCAATCCATTTTTTCACTATGCCAGCATCCACAAGACTATCATTCCCGAAGCCGGTGAGCTCTTCTATGTCGGAAGTGGAGCATAAGTTGTGCGAGAAAACGGATAACAGTTACAATACCAACATAATATTTATATTTAAAAGAAATAAATTTATTATTGTTTATTTGTTTTGGTTTATTTTGACACTACACTGCGTAACAAAGTATTTAAAATTCAAAATTATTAATTTTTTAGGTAGGGAATATTAATTTCTGTTGCGTTAAACGCTTTTAATTAAGATAGTAAACTGGCATTGCCGTATTAAAATTAAAAATGGGAAAATAAAACTAGTCATTGATTGGGTCGATTTTTACTTGACGAAAATCTATCACAACGTGTCAACAAAAAAATACTAAGTTTTGTAGACGGCATAGTTTTAATGACAAGCTCACGTAGAAAGCAATACAAAGATCTTTTACTTTTACTAAAATTCTTAAAAATAAATAAACTAATAAACTTAGATTAGTATTACCTTTTTAAGCAAACTAATTCTTCCTCCCTTGATCAAATCTAATTATACAATTATAAAATATTTTATGTTTATATTAAGTTGCCATATTCAAGAACGTCTATAGGTTGAAGGGTAAAAAAATTTATATCACGAATGATCTAACTAAAAAAGATCGTGAAATAAACAAGGTTCTGGTTTCTAATCTTAAGGAAGCTAAGCAAAAAAAACTGGTTGCCCGGATTCGAAACAATAAACTGTATATAGGTGATGAAGTGTATACATACCAACAGCTCGTTAATCAGCATCTCCAAGAGTCGGACGAGGATGAGGTTTTTGTTTTACCGTCTAGGTTATCCTTAAGTGCGCCGGCTACCCCGATAAACCAACTTAACGATATCGTTTCCGAATCACCGCCGATCACTGCCGAGGGGTTTAGTGGTTCGACATCGGTAGTGCCCACGGCTCCTGCGGCGGCGGCCCCGTCCTTGTCGACGGCGCAGCCTTCTGGGTCGACAACAATTACAAAACCTGCATGTTCAGCCCGACCTGCGGTCAATTGTGGCAGAACTGGACGATTGGGTAGTACTAGCGCGTCTGGTACACCGCCGATTACCAAAACTGAAAGACCAACAACGCGACTTCAATCAAAAAAGTAATCTTTCTTAGAATATAAAAGTGTAAAGACTCAAAATGAGATGATGGAATGTTGGTTGAGCTCGCGTTAAAAGCAATTCACTGCGGAGTATTTTGTTGCATTGTTGTATGGTTTCCTATTGTTTCCTTTTTAGATATACATAATTGTTTTCTTTTTATATAGAAGTACCACTTATTATTTAAATCAGTAATAATAATTTTATCCTTTATTTTATATGTTTGTCTTCATTGCTAATGAGGAATAACTTGAGAGTAGGTCATTTAAATGTAAGGTCGCTTTATACCGGGTTTAATGAGTTGGTTAATCTCATAAATCAACAAAAACTTGATATTCTGGCTATCTCTGAAACTTGGCTGTCGCGTGCTACGGGTGATGATGCTTTTTTTATTAATGGATATAAACTTTATCGTAAGGATCGTCAGTCTAGAGGGGGGGGTGTGGCTGTTTATGTGGCTACGAGCATACGGGCTTGCGTTGTTGAGGCGGACTGTGAGCAGGGGGACATTGAACAATTGTGGGTTAAATTTAAAATTAACGGTAAAAATTATGCTCTTTCTGTGTTTTACAGGCCGCCTGCTAGTAATGTTGGGTCTGGCTTGGACCAATTGGATAATGTCTTGTCCCTTGTAATGCCATCCGTAGATTGTGTTCTATGTTTGGGTGATATTAATATTAATTTATTGAACCTTGATAACCCAGCTGCTCGTTGCTTCGACGCTTATGGGTTTTCTCAGATAGTTAATGAGCCGACTAGGGTGTCTGGTAGTGCTGCGACACTGCTAGATCCTATCTTTATTTCTAATCGAGAGTTAGTAAGAACATCAAAGGTTGTGGATGCCTTGGGCATATCTGACCACAAGATGGTCCTCTGTGAACTCAATGTTAAGATAGTTAAATTTGAACCTAAAATTGTCACCTATAGAAATTTTAAGCGCTTTAACTTTACCCTATTTCATAATGATTTAACTTTACTACCTCTCGATGATATTTTTTACATCTATGACGTTGAGCACAAAATTCAGCATTTTAATGAACTAATTTTAGATATCTTTGATCGGCATGCTCCACTTAAAACGGCTCGTGTTACTAAACCTCGGGCTCCTTGGCTTTCTGAGGATCTCAAAATATTGATGAGAAGTCGAGATAATGCGTTGGCAACCTATAAAACCTCAAAATCTGATGAGAATTGGAACCAATATAAGGCACTGAGAAACTTGACTTTGAGTATGGTTCGCAGGTGCAAGAAGGCATTCATTGGCGGTGTGGTGAGTGAGGGTGATTCAAGGAAGACGTGGAGGATGCTAGCGGATCTAAATGTAAGAAATTCAAGTAAGAAAGACATTCCTCGCCATCTGCTTGACATGAATGCTATTAATGAATATTTTGCATCAGTATATAAAAGGGGCAGTTGCGAGGAGATGATTAGTAAATACGACAGCTTGGATCCGTTGGTTGCTGATGGCTTTTCATTTGTCCCGGCTACGGTCGAAGAAATCACTCGGGCATTGCGTGATATCAGGTCGGATGCGTTTGGGTCTGATGGTATCACCCGTACAATGATTCAGTATTGCTCACCATTTATATATCCCTTTATCACTCACATCGTCAATGTCTGTTTGGAGCGCAGCTATTTCCCAAGCGCATGGAAGACATCAATTATCAAGCCCATTCCGAAAGTAACTAATCCTGAGTCTTATTCAGATCTCCGACCTATAAGTCTACTCCCTGTTTTGTCCAAGGTTCTAGAAAAGATAGTATATTCCCAGATCAATAAGTACGTGAATGATAATAAGTTAATCCCAGAGGCTCAGTCTGGTTTTCGAAAGAACTACAGTACATCTACTGCGCTCTCTGGAGTTTTGGATTCGATTGTTAGGGACCTGGATGCTGGGAGGATGTCTGCGTTGGTACTCCTGGATTTCTCTAAGGCCTTTGATACCATTAGTCACGATTTGTTGTGTTCAAAACTTGGATACTACGGTTTTCAGCGGTCAGCTGTAGGGTTAATCTCCGCGTATTTAAGTAACCGAAGTCAGCGGGTTGTTTTGAACGGAGAAACCTCGTTGGCGAAGCCAGTTACATCGGGGGTGCCTCAGGGTTCGATTCTCGGACCACTATTATTTATTTTATATACGGCGGATATACTTAAGTGTATCGAATGCTGTAGCTACCAGGCTTACGCCGATGATACACAACTAAGTTATAGTTTTTTTCCAGCAGAACACCATATCGGTGAATTTGTGATCAATCGAGAGCTTCATAATATATCTGAGAGTTCAAAGAAGCACAATTTAATTTTAAACCCCGACAAGTCTGTGGTGGTTGTTCTTGGAGGGCGTAGAGTGCAAAACGTTGACAGGGCTCTGCAGCTGCATATTGAGGGTATACCTTTACCTGTAAGAAACGTCGCAAAGTCTTTGGGAGTTTGGATTGACTCCAATTTAAGGTTTATGGACCAGGTTAACAAAACAACTCAAAAAGCTTTTCACAGTCTCAAGATGTTGTATGCTAATAGACACATCTTATCAAAGCGAATTAGAAAGATGTTAACTGAGTCATTGGTTCTGTCCCACTTTAATTATTGTTCCTTTGTTTATGGTCCCTTTCTCAATCTCCTCGAAAAGAAAAAGATCCAGAGAGTGCAGAATTCTTGTTGTCGTTTTGTTTGCTCGCTGCGAAAGTATGACCATATAACGGATTCACTTCGTCAGCTCAAGTGGATCAATATGAGTGGCCGAAGAGATCTCCATTTTGCAGGGTTTGTCCACAAAATAATGCTTTCTGGTACTCCTTCCTTCCTCTATAATTTGTTGACTCCGAGAAGCTCAACTCATCACAGGGACACCCGTAATAAGGGTCTCTTTACCATCCCTAAACACTCGACAGCTTTGTTTAGAAAATGCTTCAGCTATCAAGCTACTCATATTTACAATAAACTCAGCAATAAACTTAAGTCACTTGCGCCGCAAGTATTCAAAACCCGGTATAGGCGTCTTTTATTAGAATCACAGTAGATATTTGTGTTTATATACTTATAGTTTGAAATAGTTTAAGTTAATATCATTATTATTGTTCTGTTATTGTGTGCATTTGTATTTGGATTAGTGAATTAATTTTAATCAACTCACAGCTACCTGAGGTTAGATGTAAGAATAGCTATTACAGCTAAATCTCGCCTTGGGTTCATTGTGTTTTTATAGCTCTTTTTATCGTAATTGTAATTTTTGTAACATTCTTTAAATAAAAGTCGATTTATTATTATTATTATTATTATTATTGTATCAACAAGATCCTTTTATATTTTATGACTTTTAGAAATACCTATTATAATACAATGGTTAAGTTTCCAGTAAAAATTCTTAAGTTTAGTAGGTTATTTCAGACTTAGCGTCCATAGAAGCCACTGTGAAATATATGCCATGTTTTAACTAAAATAACGTTTTAATTAAATTACGTGAATATCTACAAAACTTGGTTTTCCTTTGTATTTAAAAAATGACATTTTAAATAACAGTAGAAAATGTTTCATTCTTTTTGCATTATTATTCATCTAACAAGACTTGCAAATACTTTATAAAATCTTAATTTTAAATTTCCTATTAAATCCCAATGTTTCAGCCTATAATAATCACCATCAGCATTGTTGCGTAAAAAATTATATGCGTAATCACAGCTGCTGCAAAAGAAAGTGCCATCTATATATTTAGGTTTAAATGCTCTTTCATGTACAATCCCAAATCTGCATTTTAAACCAAAGCTATGTCGAGCACAGCACTTTTTTCCCTAAATATTGTACAACACTTCCTGTAGCAGTATTCGAATTTAATGGATAATCTAAAACTACAAGACTTTCTGCATAAATTGAACTGCAAGTGAATAGGTAAACATGTTTAACTATTAAATTAAAGATTTTACAATACTAATAATAATATCATATTATATCAATACATCGACTTAGCCGCTTGTGACCTTTGCAGTTTTTTGCAAAATCGCTTTGTCCTGGTTTTCAATAAATGTTTTGATAAGGGTTGCCAGGCGGTCAAATTTTGACGAACAAAACATAAAATCGTGGATTTGATCACCGAATAAATGTATTTTGATCTTTGATAAATTCCAGGTATATTTCAATCTAAACAAATGATGAGCAAAACTATACGATTCTGAGTCTATTGCAAGAATGGGTATTTCTGGTATAATATTTTTTTCAGTAAGTAAAGGGTCGAAACGTCGCAGTTCGGTTAGGGGTCCATAGAGATTCAATATATTTTTGTATATCACGGGAAACGAATAACCCGAGCTAACGGTTGAGTCATTGACATCAATATAGGGAGAAAGTAAAATCAAGCCCTTGGGTTTGAGATCTACAGGAACGCCAATAATGCTTGATAAACGGTTCTGCCACACTGGGCTTTGTATGGTGAGCCAACTTTGTAGAATGTGAAAGGCGCCCGCGGAGTCGCCCATAAGAAATACGGATTTTGAATTTCTTTGAGAAACTATTTGTCCCCCGATGAGCAAGAGTTGTTCAATTGGTGTGGGAAATTTATGACGTGGGGCAAGACTATATCGTAGGGAGTAAATGGAACATTTGGTATAGTTGGCAAGGCGTATAAGAAAATGACGGGCTTCATGCTCGGCCACAAAAGTACCGCCGTGCATATACAATATTATACCGTTATACGAACGGTTGTCATATGGCTCGTATAAATAATAGTTTTCATGTTCGTAAAGAAAACACTCAGGGTAAGTATCCTTTACCGTCGTTCGATTAAACTGATAGGTAATCGCTAGTATTGCGATATGAAAAATACTTCTTAATAATATGTTTGCCAAGATCCAAGCTAAAATGCCCACAATCACTAATATAGTTAACGTCATTATAGTTAAGTACTTATGGCAAATATTATAGGCGATAAGGGGTTGGTAGGTAATAGTTCGATCTTATTTCACGAAATGCCCCACAGTCAACCTTCTAACCCCGTAGTAAAACGAAGGAAAATGGTTTTGGAACTTGTCAATACGTATTTAGCCCGAATTTCCAAAAGTGTGGATTATAAACTACTTATCACAGAAATGCTTAACGATCACGGTCTGTCCAAGGATTTGACACGACGAGTCATTAGTTCAATCCGAAAAAAAACCAATATTAGGCCATCCGCTGACGTGATGCGTCAACTTAAAACGGTGAACGAAAATTATTTGTCTCAATCACAATTTGACAAAATGGTCGAATATGCCGTCTCCGGTCTAACGTCTAACAACGATTATAATTTTTGTTATTACTTGGCCATATTTCTAATGTGTGCATTTACGGGAAAACGCTTAAGTGAAGTCATATCTATGACAACAAAACAACTGGAAATGTTACGTGATAAACATGAAATTGCCATTTACATTCCGAAAACTAAACACGTCGGTCAAGTAAAATGGCACGGGTCCGACAAATTACTGGGTTCGGTCGTTGCTTTGTTAATTCGTGAAAAGTCGAGCTCGTCGCTATCCATATCCCTTTACCGAAAATTTACCGACCACTGGAAAAATGTATTTGGTTCCTTACCACCGCGTGGTATAAAGTTTCATAGTTTACGATATAAAAATGTCGGTAAAATATTATTAAGCCATGGTGAACTGGACCAAGGTAAAATTATTTCTGGAGCGAGTAACTTTGAAACCCAACGCCGCAGGTAGCGCCCAAGAAAGCAATATTCTAGCAAGCGAACTCTGGGACTATGCCACAAAAATGGAACTCTTAGATAGAAAGCCGGTCGGTCATCCAGGGGCCTTTATTGCCATAGGCGATGCTGCCGAAAAAGCGTTTACAATAAATTCGCTTACATCGATACCCGAACTAAGACATGAAATTTCCGTTTACTTAGCGAATAACAACATCCCTCAGACCAACGGTCCGGCGACTGCAGAATTTATGATATTTTTACAAGAGTTAGAAAAAATTAAAATCAATCAACCCGAGCTCGCCGGTCCTTTGTACGAACGCCTTGCAAATTTCTGGAAGGAGTTTACTTTGTCTTTTGAAGAATTCACACGGTCTGCCAAAACTATAGCGGAACAACAAGTTAAAATTAACCAGTTTACTAAACAACAACAGAATTTAATTTCTAGTTTAAAACGGTGTAATGACGAAAATAAACGATTAACCCGACAAACGGCAGCACTAATGGCAGTTATGAATCGCGTCAACCAGGCCCCCTAATTTTTTTATATGATAAGATGTTGTTTTGGCTAGTAGTTATTTTGCTTCTAATAACATGCTTTGGTATAATATACCTTAATATGTTACCCTCAATGTGGTTATATTATGATTTAAAATCCAACGTCACTGCATATAAAAATAATCAGTTAAGTAATCTTTATATTAATGGCGATTTGCCAACACTTAGTACGATTGATTTAACAAAGTCTATTGATAGAAACGCTTTATTATATTATTTAGCAAAAAATCCAAAGGCAACGAATACTTGTTACGTTACGGAATTGTTGAAAAAGACCACGCTGTTTACTAATCCCACCACAATATCTGAATTATCGACCATCATTTATTCATTCATCTTAGCAAATCGAGTTAATTCTAGTAAAATTAACATAAATGTTGTAAAAGACTTTTTTAGCCAAAATTCCTTAGTACCCTCGATAAAATTAAACGATTTTATTGAACTTTATCGTTGGTCTACGTTAAAAATTAATGTGGGTCAAAGCAACTACTACAACACCCTGGTCAATATGATTGGCGAAGGGGCGGTATGTCTTAATTTTGATCCCTATGCTCGACTCATTTATAGATTATCGCATAACGTAAGACCCTTTCCGACTATACCAGCCTCTATTGATTTACTGGAGAGCAATAAACTAGAACCCATTGCAATTTCACCGCGTAATACTACACCAAGAACAACTTCAACTACCCTGGCGTGGGATGGATTAGAATTCTATACTGGTGCTAAGGCGCTATATTTTCCCGGTATTAAACCAGTAATGGATTTAGGTTTTACTGCCCCAATCGTTAAGGTTCGCGGTTCGTCGTTATTCCACATACATGAGGGTGAGTACCTATTGGCACGTATTAACTGCAGTTTGGTTTATATCGGTAAATCCTTAACGTTTGCTACCCCCGGCGTTATTCAGTCCCATGTTGAAAATTCGGGCACAGTAAGTAAATCTATCGTACTGAATTTAAATATAGAAAATGGTACTACACAGCGAAAAATAAAATACAAATATCAACCATAGCTGTGAGCGAGTGGGTATCCTATAAAATTAACACCTTGCTTCACGACGTTTCTGTCGACAAAATAAATGCCACTGAATTAAGTATTAGTACGAAAATACCCGGACAACGCCTAATTGCTATATTTGGAGATTCTATTCCAACGATTACAAAAGATAGATCCGAAAACCTGATACTTGACGGGACAATAAATCACAAGGAAACCCTTTTACCTTCTCTGTAATAATTTTGCAAATTCTACGTTTCCTCCCTATTAATTTTTTTCAATGGTCTACGATAATTACCTACAGTCGATAGGTAAAATTCCAAGAAGTTCGTTTCTACGTGGTTCCGTTTTTAATGTGAACTTTTAAGTTAAAATGCAAATATTCTTCATTGTTGCTAGGCAGGAATAAAAAAGACATTTTCAAGGATTCCGTTTGTCTCTAGGTAAAATGTATTTTGAACAAGGAAAACTCACAAATAGGTTTATTAGACCTACAATACATTTTACTTCTGTAAACATATCATAACTTTAAAATAAAATTAGTTACTTTAATTTGCCATCTTTCGAGCAAGTCCACAGGAAATTTAATTTCAATAAGTTATTAAATGCCGCAATTTGTTCGTTTACATTCTCCTTTCCTTGAAAGTATAAAAATTTTGTAGGCTTAACATAATTTCATTGTTATCGAATATATGGTGAGTTTCCTCTTCGCATATGATATTTTAATTTCGTCGAGGTGAATTTTTAAGTGTCATAAACCTTTCTTAAAATATAAACATGGTGATAAAAGCTTTTAGGCGTTAAGTGAACTATATAACTCCTCCCTCCTTAAGTTCGGAAAATAAGGGTTCTCTTATTTTGCGGTCTTCTAATTGAATGCTAATTTGGGTGTTCGGTTCCTTTTCTTGTTTCGTCCAGGGGATGATAAACCTTTTTCTATTTTCGTGTCTGCACCATATGAATGCCAAAAATAGTCCAATAATTGTTGTGACGAGCAAAGAGGGTGCTAACCAGTAAACATGGTGAATTCCAGGGGTGGATAAATCTCCATATTTGATGTTAGACAATATTTTTTGCGTGTCTAGCATTTCTTCGTGGTTCAAAGTTTTTAAATGCATTTTAGGTATTTTGTTAGGGGTTGTATAGTTTAGAGTTAATTTTGGCAGTTCTAAACTATAAACAAGGTTTCTGCTTTTCTCTCTTGCAAAACTTTGATTGTCTATTTCGACGGGACAATCTGTTAAAGTCAATACCATCGGGTCAGTTATGGTTACAAAATTGCCAACATTTTTGCAGTTGTCCTTAATTGTAGTTGGTTTGGCCGGGATTATCAGGATTTCGTTTTCGCTGATGGTTTGAACTGATGTTGCTTCATAGTGGACTTCGATTAAAGGGCAGTTGTTTTTATTAGTTGAAAGAAGTTCATAAAGGCAGGACAGTATATAGTTACTGAGAGTGCCGCCACACAAACACCACACAGGTACTGAGAGTGCAACCACACAACACCACACAGGTACTGAGAGCACAACCACCTCATTCAATATGAGAGTTCAGTCACTTCCCTTTCCCTTATTATTCGCTTGAGAGCACAACCACCTCATTCAATATGAGAGTTCAGCCACTTCCCTTTCCCTTATTATTCGCTTGAGAGCACAACCACAACACTCAATATGAGAGTTCAGATATTCCCTTTCCCTTATTATTCGCTTGAGAGCACAACCACAAGACTCAATATGAGAGTTCAGATATTCCCCTTTCCCTTATTATTCGCTTGAGAGCAGACCCGCACACTCTAACCGTACGAATTTCATGCTGCGACGTCTAACGGATCGGCTTTCACCCAGACATCAGCATGACCTGGGATTTTAATTATGTCACAGTATAATTTTGCGATTTAATTGTATTCTTCCTAAATATTTAATTAATGCTCGAATTTAGAATAATAGGTTTAAAAGAAAATATTGCTTTAATTCGAAATGACTAAGAAATAGTAACTGTTTTTTTTTATGTACTTACTGTATAAAAAGAGAAATAAAAGATAACATTCAAGTAAATTGTTTTATTGCCATTAATATATTTCACAATTTTCTCCTCGCTGGCTTGCTTGGGTGGCGTCTGCGGGATATTCGAGGGGATCGACAACTCTCATCCAGAGCAACTATGGTCGATGGGAGCGACTGGATCTTCAAGGTTAGACGGAGCGGCTGACGTCACAGTTGGTTTATGACTAAGAAAGATTAAATTATTATGTTTTATGTACTACCTCGGACTGTATAGTGAGAAAAGATAAATAAAAAAATTACAAATAAAATAGTTATATTTACCATTACGTATTATATTTGGACATCCGAATCCTTTCTGCCTCCCGAAATTTTTTTTTTATTGGCTTTACTCAATTTCGGGGGCATCTGACGGATTATATTATTTTCCATCACATAGGTGGTTGGATTGTACGTAGAACCTTGGGGTGCAGTATCCCAACTATGGTCAATTGTGTCTATAGAAACGAGTGCTGACCCATTCCAGTGATTCGGACAGTTGTCCCAACTTAGAATTGGGACAACAACGGCCGCAGGAACTAGGGCAGACCCGTTCCAACTTGCAAATTTGGGATACTTGTCCCAATCACAATACATGATTTTATTATTATTATTATTATTATTATACATGAAATTATTATTGCTTTAGTATTAGTAGACTGCTTGTAACTAACTATTGAATACAAAAAGCCGTATATATAGTAGACAAACAGGGTTACACTTTCTGTTTTTTTTATTTAACTTAGCATAACCACTATCTAAAAAAGGAAATCTTTTAAACAGGGACAAAGAGAAGATATAAAAAAAAATAGAATATACCCTTAGAGACAAAGGGGAAAATAGGAAGGATTATGATTCATGCCCTTATAGACAAACAGCATCCCTTATAAATAGTTACTGCAAGAAAGTTATTAAAGAACGCGGTGGAAAACTTTTAAATCTCAATTAGAATAACAATAAGAATATATTTCAAGACACAGATTATTTAATAATTTTGAAGAAATTTGTGATTTGTGTAATTGGCAGACTTACCTCTTGGGTGCATTGATACTTTCACTTTCTCACTGCTGTGTGATAAAAATAGAAATCTCCACAGACAACATGTTAATCCTATAAATAGTCAGAATAGTTTGATATCTTTACTGAACGTGCGTGTAATGAATACCTCGTCGGGTAACCCAGAGAAACCAGTTATTAATGTATTACAAAATATTTTAATTCCAGCAAAAAAGGTTAGTGATGATTCAGACAAGGTGTTTAATTGTTTATCTCCGGTGTTGAATAATGATATATTTGATCAAGATTTATATTCTGCAGAGGACATTAAAAAAATTGTAGATGAATTAGATACCATAGGGCAAACAGATTTAAAGGGTAATGGGTTGTTAGAATTACCAAAGCAATCAGGAATTATTTTTAAACCAGAAATAACTAGGGCTGACGAAGAATCAACAGCGAGCAAAGATCTCTTGTCAAAAAATGCTAGTTTGCTTGCTAGTAATTTTGAGGGGCTTCCCAATGAATTAACTCCTTGTGGTATAGTATCAAATAATGCTTCTAAAAAGAAAAAAAATTCCGTTTCAGTACAAACAAACAATACTAATCTTTTGAACGTGGGAACACAAACTAAAGATAAAAATTTTTCAATTAAAAAATCAGAGATAAGTAAAGATGAAGTACAAAGGAAAAAACGTAAAATTAAAGCTACTTTAATGAGTTTACGCGTATGTTTAACAGATTTTTCAGAGTATCGTACGGATAATATGACCTTAAGGGAAAGACAGAAATGGAATCGAATAGTGGAAGTATTTGAAAAATGCGCGAACAATATAGAACAGAATTTTTCTCAATAGTTAATTAATTTCTCCCTCCCCCACACACACCCTCGCTAGTATTAAAAGATAACATAAGATATTTCTTAGTTAATTGAAACTGGTTACTCAGAGGTTCACTAAGTTGTATTTATTACAAATTGTAATTAAAAGGAAATGGCGTACGTTTGTATCACCTGCAACAAGTCATTTTCCAGAAAAGATAGTTTACTGCGTCACTTGAAACAGTACTGTGATCGGAAGAAATCACAGTTGAATGAGATGAAAAAAGCGAAAAGGCAGAAAACTTCTAAGAAAACAGGTAAGGATAATATTTGTTAATAAGAGTCAATGCAATGTTCCGCTTTTGCAAGACTGTAAATTATATATTTGTTTTTAGAACCAACATCGAAATATTGTGCCGATTGTAAAAAATTCTGCGCAACAATGTTATTTACGAGTCATCTGCGCACAAACGAACATAAAAATAATGTTGCAAAATTTTCAAATGGTATTGAAACGATTAAGGCTGCCTTTAAAGGAAGAATCATATCCTACAGAATCAAACCTGAGGGGCACCATATTAACGTGAATACATTTTTTGGTGACATATTTCAAAAAGTGATGGACTTATTAGGAGCAGAAGTACAAAAACATACGTGCATTAAATCAAATTTGGAGTTGTTCGGACTATATGTAAATCCCGTTAATGGAATTCATAGTGTGAAGTCTTTTAACACTAGATTTGAAACACTTTGTCAAGCTTCGGACCTAGCCCAGTATATTGCAGATATGTGCAAGATAATCGACGTAAAAACTGACGAAATGGCAGAAAGAGACTCAGGTAAAAAGAAATTATTTTAAATTTTAAGGTAACATCTCTGTTTTGAACATAGTTCTAAAAGTTGTCTTTTACAGGATGGAGCTTGATCAACATTATTCATTTGGAAGTTAACGTTAATAAATACAACCCCCTCAGAGCTTCTTCGCATATTGAACTACCCCAGGAAATTCAGATGAAACGTGCTACAATCAATATCAGGAACAATGATGAATTTTGTTTCTTCTGGTCAGTCGTTGCAGCCTTGCACCCCCCTACGGGATTAGAGTTTGAAACATCATCATACCCACATTTTGCAGATGTCTTGGATATTTCAGGTATTGAAACTCCCGTTAAAATTATTAATATCTCAAAATTTGAATTGCAAAATAATGTATCGATTAACGTTTATGGCTTAGAAAAACTAAAAACAGATTTTAAATCCAAGTATGAAGTGATTGGGCCTTTACATTATACAAAGGTCAAACAAAATAAACACATTAATTTATTGTTAATAGGCGATGACGATGGGAATTTCCACTATTGTTTAATTTCCGATTTGTCTAGGTTAGTTTCTAGTCAAATAACTAAACACAATGGAAAAAAATATTTTTGTGACGGCTGTCTCCAATATTTTACATCTAATGAAGAATTAACCAAACATACCATTTACGACTGCGGTCATATACGTGTTACTTTACCAAGCACAGAAAATAAAATAGATAAATTTGGCAACATGGTACCGGGAAATATTTTGAAATTTACTAATATTGAAAAAAAAATGGAAGTTCCATTCGTCATTTACGCAGATTTCGAATGTATTCTTAAACCTTTAAATAATGGGACCAATGACTTGGAAGCAAACCGTCCTTACACGTTGAAAAAATACGAACATGTTCCATATTCCTTCGCGTATTACATAAAGTGTTCTTTTGACGATGAGGCTTCAAAATTTGAACTTTTTCAGGGCCTTGATTGTGCAAAGGTTTTTATAGATATGTTAGACAGAGATGTATACTCTATTTATAATAAATATTTACACCACAAAAAACCAATGAACCCTTTAAGTGAATTGGAAAAATTACGTCATACTTATACAAAGGAGTGTCACATTTGTAAAAAAATAATCGAAACAGAGAAAGAAAAAGTTGCGGATCACTGTCATCTGACTGGGAAGTACCGGGGGCCCGCACATTCAGTGTGTAACTTAAATTTTAAGATACCCAATTTCATTCCTGTTGTCTTACATAACCTAAAAAATTACGATACCCATCTATTTATAAAAAACCTTTGCCAGAACAAGGAACAGCTGAAGGTAATTGCCCAAAATAAGGAAAAATATATTACCTTTGAGAAGTTTCTTGAGGTAGGTCTATATTTCGATAAAAAAACTGGAAAACAAAAGAAAAAATGTTTTTCCATTAGGTTTATAGACTCTTTTCAATTTTTACCCTATTCTTTATCAAAACTTGCGGAAACTTTAAAAGATGAGCAATGCTTGGAAATATCAAAATATTTTAAGGATAAGGAACAGTTTGATTTTATTCGTCAAAAAGGTGTTTTTCCTTATAACTACATCGATAGTTACACAAAATTACAAGAAGCCTCATTGCCCGAAAA
Source organism: Polydrusus tereticollis (assembly GCA_963920685.1). Lineage (NCBI taxonomy): Eukaryota > Metazoa > Arthropoda > Insecta > Coleoptera > Curculionidae > Polydrusus > Polydrusus tereticollis. The sequence goes on from OY987334.1 coordinate 27,625,408, forward strand.
AGAACAATTTTATAATGACTTGATAGAGGAACATATTAGTGACCAAGAGTACGAACGCGCAAAGAAGGTATGGAACTTGTTTGAGTGTAAGTCTATTGGGCAATATTCTGATATCTATTTGAAATCTGACGTTTTACTTTTGGCAGATGTATTTCAAAACTTTAGGAAAACTTGTCTTAATACATACACTCTAGATCCCGTGGCCTATATAAGTTTTCCGAGTTTCAGCTTTTCTGCTTTTTTATTACACTCAGGGACGGAATTAGAATTATTGACGGACGTAAACATGTTACATTTTTTTAAAGATAGTGTAAGAGGAGGGGTCAGTACCTGTGTTTGTAGGAAATCCGAAGCAAATAATCGGTTTATGCCAAATCACGATAAGTCTAAACCCGATAAGTATATTTTATACGTGGATGCAAATAACCTGTACGGAAAGGCAATGTCTCAATACCTACCACAAAAAGATTTTGTTTGGTTATCTCCAGAAGAAATTGCAAATTTTAATGTCACAAATATTTCCGATACGTCTGATAAGGGGTATGTTTTAGAAGTGGATCTGGCCTACCCGGGTGAGCTACATGATCTACATAGTGAATTTCCTTTTTGTCCTGAAAGTTATCAACCGCCCAATTCTAAATGTTCAAAATTAATTCCAAATTTAAAAAACAAGGAAAAGTACGTGATTCATTACATGTTACTTAAGCAGTGCCTTCAACATGGACTAAAATTAACTAAAATTCACAGAGTGTTAGAGTTTACTCAATCACCTTGGCTAAAAAAGTATATCGATTTAAACACAAAATTAAGAAACGAATCTAAAACCGAGTTTGAAAGAAGTACGTATAAATTGGCTAATAACAGTATATATGGGAAGACGATGGAAAATGTTGAAAAAAGAACTGACATTAGGTTGGTTACAGAGTGGTCAAAAAATGTACGAAAGGACGGTGCGGAAAACCTTATTTCAAAACCATATTTTAAAGACTCATTTGTGTATAATGAAAACTTGGCTGCTATTCACATGCAAAAAGTTTTGATCAACTATGATAAGCCCGTGTACGCAGGATTCTCTATTTTAGACCTATCTAAAACGGTTATGTATAGTTTCTTTTACGATTTCTTAAAACCATTATATCAAGAAAAGGTTAAACTACTGTACACAGATACTGACTCGTTTATCTTGGAAATCGAGACCGAAAATGTATATGAAGATATTAAACATCATATCGAAGACTTTGACACCTCAAATTACAAGCCTAATAACATACACGACATGCCAATAACAAAAGCTGTAGTAGGTAAATTTAAAGACGAATATGCTGGCGAACCCATAGAAAGCTTTTATGGCACCGGTGCTAAAGCTTATTGTGTTAAAACTAAAAAAACGTTACTTAAAAAAGCGAAAGGAATTAAAAAAAGTAGTATTAATAAACAATTGAACTTGACTCATTACAAGGATGTTGTTGAAAATAACTCTAAAACTTTTTGTAGTATGTATTTGTTCAGATCTAGGTCACATAATATTTTTACGGAGCTCGTTAATAAAGTAGCCCTTACGTCGACCGACGATAAGCGCTATAAGATTCCAAATTCTTTCGATAGTCTCGCATGGGGTCACCAGGATATCCCTCTCTACGAGTGGTCTAAGGATCAAGAAAATTGGTAACTCCCGCCTCAATTGTGAGTATATTAAGGTCCACAACTGTGAAATATTTCAGTTTTAATCAATTATTAATAATGTGTGCAGAATCCTTTGATAAGGAAATTGACAATGTTTCTTATAGAACATACGATCAAAGAATACGCTCGTTTAAAAGATGGACAGGAAAATTATCACCTGAAATATTAGCAATCTGTGGATTTTACTATCTGATGATTGAGGATTCTTGTCGATGTTATTACTGCGGGGTAGAGATATTTGATTGGAGATCTCAGGACTCTCCCATTGAGGAACATTATAAATTTCATAAAAACTGTGATCTAATGGAGTGTATGTGGCGATATAAAATGAAAGACCAAATATTACAAGGGACCCAAAACGATTATAAAATACTAGTACCACTGTTTATTATTCTGCTATTTCTACTAAATATGTTTATACCTAGTTATGTTAATATGAAATAAATGTATTAAGAAAAAAAATCTGTTGTGCTTTAATGTTCACATACCTTGACCTTTTAAGGAAAGTTGGTAGGGAGACGGTTATAATAAGAATGCATTTTTGTCTTACAATTCACTAAACAAGATGTATTCGACATTTAATCAAGGTTTTGAGTATCCCCCAAACAAAAGTGAGGTTAGCAGTGAAAATAAATTTAATGAAAAAATTTTAAATGCTAAAATCTATTACTTGAACAAGTCCTCAACAAAATTTATAAGCATTGGGTTAAATTTGGAGAATTTTGCCCCGAAAGTAATTATTGGCGGTCACAATGGTTTCAAAATATTCCTGTCCGAAGAAGACTGGAAAAATTTACTTTCTTATCAAGGCATTCTGATGGGGTATTTTTATTCACTTAATGCGGACACGACTCCTGTAAAGTTTGCAAATTTCACAGTTTATTTCGAAATGTATCAACAACAGCCTGTAATAAAAATTAAAAAAAGTGATGGCTATTACGTGACTCTTGCTTGCGAGTCCATGGACAATTTATGGGCTCTTAAGGAACTAATTAATTACAGGATTCAAATAATTAAAAGACAGGAGTTTCCACAATATTTCAATGTGTTTAAAACTAGTCTGAAACATTCAGGGGACCTGCTTGCAAACATATATAATGTTTTAAATCCAAATCATAATCCAAACAGCGAAAATGTATGCACAATGTTCGAGTTGCTGACAATATTTCCGAACGAGTTGGAAAATTTGATTACGAGAAATGGACAGAAAAGGAAATATGAAGAAAACAGTGACTTTCAGTGAGCAAAATGAAGTTCATATGCTTGTGGTATGGTCCTTTGCCTATAGGAGCGCCCGAAAGAGTAATTTTAGAAGCCAATATCTGGACCAACTACGATTCAAAAGACGAATTCAGCAATTTGAAATTGAACTTTTTAATATTTTAAATGAAAAACATAGAATATATGCTAATAGGTTTAATTAGTAATAAAATACATTTGATTAACATACTTGTTTTATTTCTTAATTATAATATATTACAAAACATCTTTTTTGGGAATCCATGAATTGTTAGATTTGTCAAGGCCCAACCATTTAACAAATACTTGACTTCCTTTTTTTCTTAATATTTTTTCAACTAAATATACGTCTGGATATTGCACTTTTTGTAACTCCTCTTGATAGAATCCACCTTCAATTTTTTCATTTTTCTCATCTTTCAGAAGATACGTGGTGGGGTTTGTCAGGTTTACTTTTCTTATTTGAAAAATTTCAGTCGACCAATTGGGTGTATAGCCTTTTGCGAACAACTCCCTTTGCTTCGAAATGCGAACAAAGTCATTAACTTTAAACTTTCTACGATCCAAGTCGACTATTTTTTTAAAAGTGAAAGAATTTTGTAATATTGTTTTTTCATTTCCTGGGTTAACATCAACCGGTTTATAACCAGTAGTGCTATGAGTGGTATTATTATATTTTTCAACAATACTTGGCAACGCTGTATACCATTTATAACTACCTTGATTACTAAAATATTTCCACATAATATTTTTAAGAGTTCGATTAACGCGTTCAACTATACTTGCTTTCAGGTTGGAAAAAGTGCTGTAATGATTGATTTTAAACTCGTTCATAAGCTGTTGAAAATCTTTATTGTAAAACTCCTTGCCTAAATCAGTTTGTAAATTTGTGGGTTTACTGGTTTGGTCTAATATTGTTTTCATAGCTCGAGTAACCTCTTTTCCTTGCTTACTTTTAAGGGGTTGAGCCCAGACGTATTTTGAAAATGTGTTTATTACTATCAAAATATATCTATATCCCCTGTTTAATTTAGCATAGGGAAGCATTTCTACCAAATCAGCCTGCCACAAGTCGTTCAAGCTCCTAATAACCACCCTTCTCCTTTTGTAATTTCTCCTAGCAGGTTTATGTAATTCGTCGACAACTGTTTCCTTAGCGATAGACATTACGATTAATCAAATGATTTAACAAATTCCGAAGTGTATCCATATGAATCGTTAAACTTAAACTTTAACAATAGACAGTTTACGGAAGCTTACAGGATGTACACGGAATTTCAAAAATCATATCTAGGCAAGCCGACTAGTGAACCACTAATGGATTTTGCGGCGTTTGCCAAAAGGACTCTTTTTGTAATTGATTGTTCTAAACAAAACGAGAGCATCAAGAGTGCAACAGTTGATGTCAAGTTAGAATTTCAAAGTTCTGAAAACTTTTCGAATGTTGCACGTGCCTTCTGTATCATTGTTCACGATCGTATTCTCGAGTATCAAGCTTTAACTGGACAAGTAAGAGATCTTATGTAATCAGTTTGATTTGAGTCTTCAGACAATGAAGTTCGTTGTAGTCGATATTCAAGGATTTAACATACCTGAATTTTGCGCCAAAGAATTGGCTATTTACGATGGGAATAGTATGAAAAGTTACTTTTTTAAACCAGTTAAACCATTCGACACCTTAAGTAAGGCTTGCAAGAAACAAGTCAAATATCTATTTGGAAATCATCATGGTATCCTTTATAATTATGGTGATACCGATTACAAGGAACTACATAATATCATATCCAACAATCTGATAGACGCAGACATTATTTACGTTAAAGGACGTGTCAAAGAGGAATTTTTAGTTAAAACATTTTCAAAATTAAACTTCAGGGCACCATATATTATAAACTTAGAAGACAACATTGATGTACCAAAATTGGAGAAGGGAGAGAGAGTTGAAGGTTGTAAATATCACATTTTAGATATTCATATTTGTAGTATTAGAAATGCCAAAGTGTTGTATCGATATATTTATAGTCTTTTACCTTAATAAATATTTAAATTTTTCAACAAGCCAGCTTTTATTTATTTCCCCCGTAGCTCAAACGTTTTTGTTTCTTTATCGGGGTTGTGTTCTGTAACAGAGAGGTCAACAGGGTCTGTTAAACAGGGTCTGTTAAACAGGGCTGTTCAGGTCATTTTTTGAAATGTGGCGACCAAATTTGTCGATAGTCATTTTGTAAGTGTTCTGAAACAGGTGTAACATTCACTTATATGATGACGTTAGCCTCCTTGAGCTCCTCAATGATTGATATTGCTTCATTATTATGACCGGTATGGCCAGCATTCGTTGAGGCCACCAATAAACGAAGTCTATCAACAAGCTCGTTAACATTATCCCAATATACATAATCAGTATTATTTTTATTAACTTTAAGAGTTAAACCTGATCCTTCTGTAGTTGTTCTTTGAGCTCTATACGGAGCCTTACGTCTTGTGAATGTTGAGATAAACCTTTCGGCTGCAGGATTAAGAGCTCTTGTTTTTGTTATTCCTTTTTTTTGTAAGTATGGTCCAATTATTGTAACATATTTACGCAATCCATTCCCTTGAACTTGCTCGTCAGGACTATTATTCCTACGATATGCATTAGTTCGTGCTATAATATCCATATAATTATCCAAGTCTTTAGCACTGTAACCTTTTGGATCTTTTTTAAATATTAATTCATATAAACCGGGGGTGCCTTGATAGGTAATCTCTTTTACTTTAATATCTTTTCCAATAATTTCTACAGGTTCTTGTGTTAGTCCCAAAAAAAATTTTTCCGTTTCCAAATCATGAACTATACCATAATGGTGATCAAACGTATGTTCTAAATCCTTGACACCTTCATCAATGTATTTACGAGGTAAGTTGTCAAAGTCGTTTAGCCAATCTTGATATCCAGGTGTACCAACATAAGTCTGGATTGTTTGTCTAGTTTGTTCCAATAGATCTGAAAGATTTCCTATCGTTGAATCGGATGATGAAGATAATGGCTCTGTTTCAGCTATAACACTAGTTTCTTGTATGGTTGGGATATGACTCACTGAAGCGACGCTAGTATCAAAAAAGGAGGGTATTTCTGTTGGTAGAACTGGGGTTTTCCCAGTTTTTCTTATGTTTTTTGTTCTTTGGGGGGTTGATGTTTTATAAAACCTTGTAAATGACGGCTCCTCATCTTTTATGACAACAGGTTCAATTTTACCAATGGTTGAAATTAATTCTTGCAAAGGTTGTGTTATTGGTTTATAAGTTTCTTCCAGCCTCGAATGAGACTCAAATTCAGCATTTTTTAAAGCTTGAAATTTTTTCTTAACTGTCTTTCTTGATTTAACAAGTTGTCTTGCTAATTGTTCATTCATGACTGTATATTTTGAAATAGCTGTTTTTGTCTAGTGGTGTTGTTTTTATAAGTAAATGTAGGAATCGAAACCTTTTCGATATCTACCTGAATTTATACCGGAATCTTTATCTATTACCATGAATCCAAATTTCTCTCGCCAGCACAATAAACACATTTCTTTAAACTGATTAAAGGTCATATCAACGTTAACGTGATCATTATAAACATGTTTTAAATTTGTATTGTCTTGTTGAAAAATAACAATTAAATTTGCATTGTCACGAATTAGCTGCTTAGGAATAGAAGAATATGTTTGACACAAGTAGAAACAATCAGTATTTCTATGTCTTCCAAAACAAAAGTAATCCTTTACAATTGACTGATTGCAACAAACTATGTCGTCAAAAATTATTAGTGCGTTTGGCATTACTTCTTGGGGTGCAATTATATTCTCTTCGTCCTCGGATTCGTAATAACCAATTTCCTTTATTGGCTTAAAAAGTGTTCTTAAATATTCATACTTGGGCTGATACAAAGATTTTGAATAAATATATAAATTTTCAAATCGTAAACCGTTGGGATCTTCAATTAAGCCAATTACAACGTTTGTTTTACCACAACCTGACGGACCAATAATTAAACATCTTTTGCTACTTCCTTCAAACAGTCTTCCGTGTTTTCTAAATTTATTTGTTGATGTATCATGATTCTTAATTATTACAGAGTATGGTTGCTTTTCAACTCTCATATTATATAAAAGTACTTAAGTTCACTGTCAAAGTAAAACTAATCATTCTATGTTAAGACTTTAACTATATAATGTTTCAATCACACAACAAACGTGTTACTTACAAGTCGAACGACAAGCAAAGAGGATCTGGTTTACTAAACACGCTTATCAATAAATTACCCTTTGAATTACATCTTCCTGGTTACAATTTCTGTGGGCCCGGGACAAAATTAGAAAAAAGATTATCAAGAGGTGACAAGGGAATCAATTTATTAGACGAGGCCTGCAAAGAGCACGACATTGCATATTCGCAATCAAACGATATAAACAGAAGGAACGTTGCCGATAAATTACTGTCTGAGAAAGCAATAGCCCGATTCAGAGCAAAGGACGCTAGTTTTGGAGAAAAAGTGGCAGCGTTAGGCATTAGTGGCACTATGAACGTCAAACGAAAGTTGGGTATGGGTCTAAAAAGAAAAAAGACAAAAGGGCGAGGAATAACTTTGCACCAAGCCATTGCGCAAGCAAGAAAAGGACTTAAGGGAAAGCAGTTTAAAAGTTTACAAGCGGTTATTAAAACAGCCGTAAAAGCAATTAGGAAAAGTGGTAAGGTGATTGCCCCTAAAAAAAGAATTATACCTATTCCAAGGAGTGGGGGATTTTTACCACTTATACCATTATTTGCGGGCCTGTCAGCTTTAGGTGCCCTAGGAGGAGGCGCCGCAGGAGTAGCAAAAGCCATTAACGACGCAAAAGCAGCCAAACAAAAATTAGAAGAAGATAAAAGACACAATCAAACGATGGAGTCTATAGCAATAGGACAAAAAGGAAGCGGGCTGTATTTAAAACCCTATAAATCGGGGTGTGGTTTGTATTTGAAGCCCTATTCAAAAAACTGCTAAAACATATACCCCTAAAAACTCTTACTAATTATGATTTACTAAAATACATAAAATTTCTACAAATTCCCAAGTTTAGAGGTATATTTATGAGAAATAAGCTTCCTAAAAAAATAAAAGACAATGAAAGTGGTATTATTAATCTAGATGATTATAGTGGTGATGGAACTCATTGGACAGCATACATAAAAAAAGAAAAACAAATAACCTACTTTGATAGTTATGGTAATCTGCGACCACCCGCTGAATTAATAACATATTTCTTCAGCGATAAAAATAAAAATGTTATAAATTATAATTATAACAGGTTTCAAGATTTTAACGCGACAAATTGCGGACAGTTGTGTCTAATATTTCTTTATAATAACACATGATACCCAATAAAGATTTATTCATTTGCGAAATATTAAAGGGACATGTCCTATAGTTTTGTTATTAGCGGCAATTCAGCCATCTTAACTACTGAATTTCACCCTCCCATATATCTAGAGGAAAATATCGATTATGTTATTGGACTTGTAAATTTTGAAACATTTAATGCAATTCCCAACATTGATGAGAGTAATAATCGTTTCTTTTACGGTGAAACTGGTGAATTTATAACTATCCCGCCAGGAAGTTATGAAATTGATAATATCAACAAATTACTGCAAGACAAATTAGAAGAAAAACAAATTTCATTTTATCTTAACGCTAATAATAATACGTTGCGTTCAGTAATTAAATGCTCCGAAACTATTATTTTTAGAGACGGCTCTATAGGCACATTGTTGGGATTTCAAAATCAGATACTAGATTCGAGAGAAATTCATATTTCTGAACGACCTGCAGAAATAATTAAAGTAAACTCAATAAATATCGATTGCAGTATCGCTGAAGGTTCATACTTAAATGGTAATCCAGTTCATATAATACATCAATTTTTCCCCAGTGTGGCTCCTGGTTTTAAAATAATAGAATCACCCCAAAACGTTATATACTTCCCAGTTACTGCCAAGGTAATAGATAAAATAATTATTAAAATATTAGACCAAGAGGGAGAACGTGTTAATTTTAGAGAAGAAACCATAACTTTAAGACTACATCTTAAAAAATTAGATGAACGATGGTGATTATTTATAACAGGAAAAATCAATATTTTAGTGGAAAGCTTAATAAGAAAGAAAACAATCGTAATTTTCTCAGTAATAAACAGAACTCTCAAAGACTAACACCGTTAAATAGACAGTTTCTTATAAGTTTGGGTTTTAAAATTAAATAAAATATGGAGTATCTAAACGTTAAAGAAAATGTTCTTGTTGATGATTCAATATTAAGTTGGGAGGTATTTTCCTTCGATCCCTTTAATCCAACAAAACTCGGACCAAATGATGAAATTCACATTGCCCTGCAACAGACCGGGAAGTATCCCTTGCCCTGCAAAAGTGAAATATATTTGGAATTACAAGTTACCAAAGAGGATGGTGCACCGTTAGCAAACACTTTTTTAGTCAACAACGCCCCAGCCTTCTTGTTTAAAGAAATGCGTTATGTTTTAAACGGTGTTACTATTGACTCTGTTAGAGATCTCGGCATCACTTCAACACTTAAGGGTTATACGTCGTTTAACCAAAACGAAAGCGCAAAATTGGAAAATGCCGGCTGGTATCCCAAAGCGAAAGCAACTGATAAAATTATGACCGATGACAAAGGAAACGTCTCTTTGTGCATTCCATTAAAGATGTATTCAGGGTTCTTTGAAGATTACAATAAAATTATCCTGAATTCTCAACAAGAGCTAATACTCGTTAGAAGTAATGATTCGGTTGATTCATTACTGCGCACTACCGAGGCTGCGGAAACAGCAAAAATTGTAATCACAAGACTTTGCTGGAGGGTTCCACATCTTACTCCTGCAATCCCCCAAGAATTGGCATTAACGAAACTTGTCGAGAAAAACAGTGACATACTAATTACTTTTCGAAGTTGGGAGCTAGTTGAATATCCTGAATTACTAGAAACTACAAGGCATAATTGGCCTGTAAAAACTTCTACCAAGGTTGAAACACCTCGTCATGTTTTAATCGCTTTCCAAAAGAATAGGCGTGGCAATATTAAAATGGATATGAGTAAATTTGATCACTGTGAATTAAGAAATATTAATGTATTTTTAAACTCTGAACGATATCCCTATAACGACCTTCAACTCGATTTTAAAAACAACAAATTCGCTACACTCTATGAAATGTTTTGTGATTTTCGTCAAGTATATTATAACTCTCCGATGGAACCAGTTTTTAGTCCTACCGAGTTTAAGAGTAATGCGCCTATTTCCTACATAAATTGTTCACATCAAAGGGATCTGTTACAAACTGGTCCAGTTACTATGAGGATTGAATTTGAAACAAAGGAAAAAATACCTGCCAAAACCGCTGCGTATTGTCTCATTATTCATGATAAAATATTCAGTTACAATCCGCTAACAAAAATAGTAAAGCAACTTTAAATCCCCTACCACCCGGACTAATGTTTTATATATATTCAGTTATTTACGAAGCTTAGTAGTGGTGAGAATGTCTTTAGAAGAGGAGTTTTCTGAACGATTACACACTTTTATGTATAAGTTAAATATACTTAAAAAGGATATCGAACACTATTCTAAAAAGTTTTCTATGTTTAAAAATTTTTCTGCTTTAAAAATTAATGATGGGTTCCAGAATTGTTATTGATGTACAAGGGTTTAAGGACGAACATAATAAATTTATACCTAAGGAATTGGCAACCTTTGATGGCTATAAAATAAGTCACTATGTTTTCAAACAACCCTTTGCAATAAATTTGCTTCCTAAGGAACAATACAAGCAAGCTACCTGGTTAATGAAAAATCATCATTGCATAAACTGGAACCTAGGACCTACCCCTCTTCATCATTTCAGCGATATAGCTAAGAAAATTACTGAAAATAGTGAATTTATTTATGTTAAAGGACCAGAAAAAGCAAAGTTTCTAAGAAAATATTCTTCCAAGCCCATAATCGAACTAGACGAAGAACCAGCCTTGCCTCAATCAACACCCAGATGTATATATCATTCAAGGTCACCTTCTGTTTGTGCATTATCTAACGTGTTTTATCTGTACGAAAACTTTTTGATGAATGAATAAAAGAAATTTATTTGTATTTACTGTTTTATTTTTAATTTTAGTCTACATTATAATTAGTATATTAAGCCGACATGTTCAGAGGTTCCTCTTCTTCATCAATTATATTGATTGCCTCCAATACTATAGGATCCGTAACATAGGGTTTTAAACTGAGTAGTTCTGCAAAAAACCCACGGCTGTTGAATTCTTGCACCAGATCCACCAAGTTGAAACTTTCAAAAAAATCTACGCATGCGTCAGCACCTCTTCCATAATGTTCTGCTTGGTCTTGATAGAAGTTACACCACTGCGGGTTACTTTGCATAGCTAAATAATATTGCTCATTAATCTTCTCACAAAAGGTCTTATGTAATTTCTTGACATGCTGGCTTAATGCACTACTTGAAGAATGCATTATTAACAATAACTAAATGTCTTGCAAGTCTCATTTTAAAGCAAAATCTCCTTCCATACTTTAATCAAAAGGTTAGATAATATTTGAGTGGGGTAATTGTGAGTAGGGTAATTCCGTAACTTTCGAACCTCATTTACTGACATAACATGAGTGAGGCATCTGTTTTTATGGACATTCAAGGATACCACTGCTCCTTTGGTTACGTCCCAAAAGAATTAGCGATTTATGATGGGATTCGCTGTTCAAACTATCTATTTAAATCACCATTTAAGAAAAATTTGTTAACTGTTGAAGATTTGAAAACCGTGACTTGGGCAGAAGAATATCATGGTCTTGAATGGGACTGCGGATATATAAGTCTCCATAAAATTAATAGTATTTTAAACCATGTGGTAAAATGCTATCTGTCACCCAAGATTTACGTGAAAGGGAATGAAAAGGCAAACTTCTTACGAAAATTCTTTGATGAAGAAACTATATACAGTATTCCTATTGGTAAAGAACCAAAGCTAAGTAAATTTAAGAAAATTCCAGAATGTTATTTTCATAAGAATGGTAATTGTTGGCATTGCGCTTTGGCAAATGTAAAATTACTATATAATTATAGAAACTGTTACTATTTATTTTGTTTTTTTTCTCCCTAAAGTTACTGAAAAGTTACTCTGTGTATGATATAGTACCGCTGTTGTTCCTGTTTTTTTTTTTGTTACTGTATTCCTGTTTTTTACTGTTAAATTCCTATTTTTTCTCTCTCACTGTCTGTATGTCACTGTCTGGATTCCTGTTTTTTACTGTTAAATGCTGTTTTTTTACTGTTTTCTCTCTCTCTATCTGCTGTATGTCTCTGTCTGTCCATCTCATTCTTTGTTTAAGCAATGAACACCCTGTAGAATATCGGATTATGCTAACGCTGTTAAATTCAACCGAGCACAAGGTTAATTGTCTCGCAAGAGTTCGATGGCAGGGCTTCCGAGCCCGATGGCGTCGTAGCGTGAAATTCGTACGGTTAGAGTGTGCGGGTCTGCTCTCAAGCGAATAATAAGGGAAAGGGGAATATCTGAACTCTCATATTGAGTGTTGTGGTTGTGCTCTCAAGCGAATAATAAGGGAAAGGGAAGTGGCTGAACTCTCATATTGAATGAGGTGGTTGTGCTCTCAAGCGAATAATAAGGGAAAGGGAAGTGACTGAACTCTCATATTGAATGAGGTGGTTGTGCTCTCAGTACCTGTGTTGTGTTGTGTGGTTGTACTCTCAGTACCTGTGTGATGTTTGTGTGGCGGCACTCTCAGTAACTATATACTCAGGACTCTTCTTTTGATAGGACGTTGTGGTCCCAAAGAAGCGTGTCTTCGATTTGTGGACATTCTTCGGTCGTTGTGTAGTAGTTTTTCTCAGTAAGTAATATATAAGGTTTTGGAACCATTAGGGTATGGTTTAGGATGGGGATAGGATAAATTTTATATAATACGAATGGAGTTGGATTTATAATTGGAATGTATATTGCGAATATTATTATTTTATTTTTAATTTTTACTTGTGGAACCATTATTTTATAATAATTTATAAGTTCGTTAAGTTGTAATTTTTTACTAGAGGGTATAGAGTCGAGTATTTGCTCTAATTGAGGTATATTTACAATAGAGTTATGCATATTTAGTTTAGCGAAACTGATGGCAGTTTCAATGTTGTTTAATAAATTTTTAAGGTGATTTAGTTGGTGTGATATGTTATCTAAAATAATAGAAAGGTATATAGAGTTAGCTATGTTAGTTTGTTTTGTGTCTAAGAGTTCTAATTTATTTTTTATTATGTCTTGATTAGTAGATAGCTTGTTAAGTTGTGAAGTGTATAAGTTTATAGCGTTGGTCAATATTTTATGTTCTTGTTTTATTTCATTTTGTAAAGTTTTCTGATTGGCAGATAGGCTAATAAAATATTGGTTAAATCTTTCTTCATCATCGGAATCTAGTGTTCCGAAGAGCCATTTGTGGGCTCTTCCGACTATATTTATTAAACCTCGTTTTTCGCGAGAGTTTTTGTGAAAAAGATGGGTATTAAGTTTCATGGAGTTTAATAATTCCGCTGTTTGGTTTAATTTTTGGTGAACTAAAAAGGAATATTGTTCTTTGAGGTCCCCTTGATTTAGTAACATTTTTATTTTATTTAAAAGGGTTTCTAAAGTATTTAAATTAACTTCGAAGTCTGTAATATTGATGTGGTAAAACGTTGTGTATTTAGAGGTGGATATGTAAGTTGGTCCGAGGGATACAGGGAGAATTGGATTATTTAATCTTCTTGTTTCGTAAGCCATTGTTAGGGGTAGAAGAAGAAGTGGAAGGAGCATCCTTGCCTGAAAGAGAACGTTGTGGTTTTAGGTCTTTTTTGTGAATTTTTGTTTTGTTGTAAATAATTTTTGTTTCAGAGTCTTCTTTGGGGTTGTCAATTTTTCGATATTTGTTAGTCGTCTTAGTTTTTGATTTTATAGGGTGAGTTTTAGCGTAGAGTGGTTTTGTCGGGTAAATTTGTATGTCTTGGGATCTATTTTCGTTTCGTTTCTCTAAGGTGGATTTTTGTTTTTGCGTTTGTGTTTGAAACAATTGAGAATTTAATATTTTTACTTTTTCGGAATGATCCTGAATGTACTGTGATAATTTTTCTTCTTCTGAGAGTTCTAAGGGGTTTTTATAGTCTAATCGACCTTTCATGATTTGAAATGGAGTGTAGTTTAGTGTGCTATGGGTCGTGTTGTTGTAAGATAAAATAGCATAGTTCATTAAGTTGATTATGTTAGTCATTGGTTTTTCGTTTAAGAGGGCTAGGATCGTTTCGTTAATAGTCGAGTGAAATCTTTCTACTGGGCTATTTGAATTTGGATTATAAGGTGTGCAATAATGTATTTCTATATTATGAAGAGAGCATAAATTTTGCAAGGTTTCACTTTTAAAGGCTTGTTCATTGTCTGTAGTTATTTTTCTTGGAAGTCCATAGTGATTTAGATATATTAACAATTTTTACGTTATTTCTGTTCCTAATTTTGTCGTAAGAGGGTAAGCTTGTCCCATTTTAGAAAAACTATCTAGGATAGTTAGAAAATTCACGTTTTGAATTTTATAAATGTCTATATAGAGATGGTCGAACGGTTCGTAACCTATAGGGGTTGGTTTAAAAATTAATTTGTTAGGTTGCCTCTCATATTTTGATTTTTGGCATATTTCGCATAGATTGACATAATTTTTTACGTCATTTTCACGGTTGGGCCAATAATATTTTTTCTTTAGGGATATTATGTTTTCTTGGATGCCGCGATGTGTGGTTTTAGTTTCGTGGTGATATTTAATTTTTTGTCGTTGATCGTCTATGTCGATAATATCTTCTAAAAGAGTTCTCGATATGTAGAGTGTAAAAGCGTTGTTTTTAAAATATTTTTGAAAGGTATTAATTATAATGGGTTCTAGGCTCTGATTTTTAAAATAGAGGCAATACGTTTTATTTGGGATAAATTTTTCTTTAATTATTTTGCAAACGTATTCTTCGCGTGGATTATTTTGTAAAAAGATAATAAGTCTATCTTTGTCGAAAATTTTTCTCGATTCGATGCGATTTTCATTATTGTTAGAGTATCTAAAGATTACTTGACATTGTATACGTTTAGAGATTTTTGCACATACGGGGCCCCGATTATTGGGTCTTCTATGTTTGAATGTACAGTTTGTGTATCATTCGAATGATTAGGTGACGTTTTTGTATTGGCTGGTTTGATAAGAACGTTTAAAATAATATTTATTCCGGGTTTAATAGTTTGGTCAAGCTTGGGAAGGTCAGAAGTTGCTAAAATTTGTTCAATTTCTTGTGGGTCAAGTTCGGGTAGTTCTTCCGAAGGGTCTACGTTAGGTATTGTAGACATCTGGTCTTCCTCTATAGTATTGATTTGGGTAGGGATACGAGATAGTGCGTCTGCGTTAGTGTTGGATTTGCCTTTTTTATAGGTTATTTCGTAATCGAATTCGGACAATTTTAAACGCCATCTGACGAGCTTTGAGTTAGGCTCTTTAATAGAGAATAACCATTGAAGTGGTTTATGATCGGAAATTATTTTAAATTTTGTTCCAAATAAGTAGGGTCTGAAGTACTTAGTTGCCCATACTATAGCGAGAAGTTCTTTTTCTATTGTTGAGTAGTTGCATTCTGCGGGATTAAGAGTGCGTGATGCGTAAGCAATAGGTAGGTCGTTGCCGATTGGTCCTTGTGACAACACGGCGCCAATTGCATAATTCGATGCATCTGTGGTTAGGTTAAATGGCTTTGAAAAATCAGGGTGTTGGAGGATGGGGTCATTCATGAGAATATTTTTGCATTTTTCGAAGGCTTGGATGAATTCGGGCGTATGAGTAATTTTTTGATTTTTTTTCAAACAGTTTGTTAGTGGCTTGGTAAGTTTTGCAAATCCGTTAATGAATTTGCGATAATAACCAATAAGGCCTAGGAATGATTTAATTTCTTTAGGACTCTTAGGAATGGGGAAGTTTAAAATTGATTCGACCTTTTTCGGATTAGGTTTTATTCCTTGGGGAGTGATGACGTGTCCTAAAAATTCTACTGTTTTCTTTAAAAATTCAGATTTGTGTAGTTGTATTTTAAGGTTATTTTCTTTCAATCGTTGAAATATTTCTTTTAAACTACTAATGTGTTCCTGCAGGGAAGTGGAGAAAATTATGATGTCGCCATGTAAACTAAGCAAATTTTGCCTTGGAGATCGCGAAGAACGTTGTCCATGACACGTTGAAAAGTAGCTGGAGCATTTTTTAGTCCGAATGGCATACGAACGTATTCGTAGTGACCGTTTTCTACGCTGAAAGCCGTTTTAGGTATTGAGTTTTCATGCATTTCTATTTGATGAAAACCGGATGCTAGGTCGAGTGTAGTAAAGTATTGAGAGCGTCCTAGTTTGTCTAGTATGTCTGATATGTTTGGTAGGGGGTATTTGTCGTCTATTGTCTTTTCGTTAACCTTTCTGTAGTCAATCACAATGCGCCATTTTTGTTTGCCCGAGGCGTCTAATTTTTTTGGGACTACCCATACAGGGGAACTCCAGGGGCTTGACGATGGTCGGATGATTTCATCCTCTAACATTTGTTTTATTTGTTTTTGGACTTCTTGTTTATGAACATAAGGATATCTATAAGATTTTGTATAGACAGGAATATCATCAGAGGTTTTAATTTCATGTTTAACTTGGTTGGTAAAAGTTAGTTTTGTATCAGGCTTATGAAGGACTTGCGGAAATTGTTTAATTAAATTGTGGAGGGCTGTTTTTTCTTCAGAATTTAAATGATCGACTCTAAGTAAAGAGAGGTAATTTTTTTTATACTGATTTATTTCATTGTGGTAGAGTTCGGTTATTTGTTCTATATTGTAGATTTCGAAGGAATCATTTTTAAATGGGAGGCATTTTTGTGCAATCGAATTTAAATCAAAATGAATTAACTTGCTTTCATTGGTTAAGTTTCGGATTTCTAGAGAAACTTGGCCGTTTGTAACTTTTAGCAATGAGGGTAGGATTTCGATTATACCGTTGTTCATGTGAGGTAAGTATAATTCATGACCATCAGGAATGTTAGTGTGAATTTGTTTTAAAACGCTTGTATTAGGTGGAATTTCGACCTTTTGCGAATTGAAATCGTTTCTGTAATACAAGGGTATAGTGATTGAGTCATTATGAAGTATTGCGTTAACAAAATCAATGTTAAGGTTTAATTTCCTTAAATCTTTAATGCCTAGAATGCCATCAAAAAAATCGTGAAAGTTATAAAGTATGAATTCTAGATCATTGGTAATACCAAATTCTGCTAAAAGGGGAATTTTGACTTTATTTCGCGTGTCAGTTTTGCCAATGCAAGTGACCAGGGTGTGACTTGATTGATAAATTTGGTTAGCGAAGTATTGTTCGGCTATTATAGGCCGTAGGAGTGAAGTGTGGCTGCCTGTATCTATAAGTAGTTTAATTTGTGGATTTTGTATTTCTATATATGGTAATGAATTGATCTGAAAACTGTTTAGGTTTAAGTATGTATGTCCTTTTGGGAGGCATGTTCTGGAAAATTTTCATTTTCCGGGATATAGTCTGGCATTTGTCTAGGTTGTTCTTCTGGTTGGGAATCGCAGTTATAATCTGTTTGATAATACTCTAGTAAGTCATTCTGTTCATGTTCGAAGTTGGGAGAATAGTAATATTCGTCATCTCTTAAATTTTGTGACGGGTTGCCAATATTTTGGCGGTTTGCGATGGGTGTTTCATCATCTAGGTAAGTAATTTCTTGAAATACTAATGGGTTTTGGTGTGGGTTCTGCGACCAATAACTCGGTCTTTGTTGAGTGGGTTGTCTGAAATTATTTCGGGATGCTGTGCTAACACCTGACATTGGTTTAGGGGGTTCTGTAGGTTTGTGAGAATTTTCTTTAGAAAATACATTTTTTTGTTTTCCAAATACTTGTCTGTTAGTCGGGAAATGTTGGACTTGAGGGCGAGGGCGAGGTTGTACATTTATAGGCCGTGATGGGAATGTAGGGTTTTGTGTAAAGTCGTTAAGGTTATAGGGGTTAAATGGATTATTGGTGAAATTTTGTGGTGTGTAAATCGGCATGAATCTGTTTCCATGGGGTGG
Organism: Polydrusus tereticollis; assembly: GCA_963920685.1. Taxonomy (NCBI): domain Eukaryota; kingdom Metazoa; phylum Arthropoda; class Insecta; order Coleoptera; family Curculionidae; genus Polydrusus; species Polydrusus tereticollis. Next base: position 27,643,530 of record OY987334.1, read on the forward strand.
AAAATTTGGCTTATTTACTATAGGTTTGTTATGAATTTTATTTTGAAAGATTGGATTATGTCTAGCGTTAACCTGTTGCTCTATTAGTGAATGGTTAAGAACAATAGCATAAGCATCATCGAGATCCTGAGGACGTTGAAACATTAGCAACGTTCTCAGTTCGCTATTAGCATTTGCCATAAGTACAGTAATTGCACTTAATTCGGTTTGTTCAATTAATGCGGCCTTAGTTGCTTGAATTAGATTTTCAGAATTAATTTTAAGACAGATTCGAGTTTTTAATAATTTTAATCTATCTAGAAATTCTAAAGTGGATTCGTTTTTTTGGCGAGATAGAAAATTTAATTGTTGACTAAGAGTATGTCTACTAACTTTATCACCAAATTTTCTACGCAGCGCTTCTTTTATTAAATTCCATGAATTAAATTCGGGGTGGCATAAGAGAAAATCTCCTGCTTCGTCTATGATTTTAGATTGAATGGTAAAAAGTACGAATTCTTTAAGAGTTTCATCTTGGGTATTAGAGTACCTATTGTGAAAGCGGTCTATATTTATAATAAAGGATTCTAAATGTTCCGTTTTCCCTGAGAAAGATTTAAGAGTGTGCGCGATTTCTTTTGCGGCGGCTAGTGTAACCATTGTTTCTTGTTGTGATATGCTGTTTAAATTTAATTTTGATATTTCAGAGATGAGAATGTTAATGTCTAAATTTTCACTAATTGACATAAAATTTTATAATTAAATTATAAAAAATATTTAGTATAAGAGATAAATTGCAATATACTAACCAATTAAAACAAATAGAAAAAATTGGGAAGGAGCAAAGGAAAATATCACTTACTGGTTATTTGTCCGTAGTAACAGTGAATTTTCTTGCCCAAGTCGTGGATGGAAGGGGTTTGGGTCTTTCGCAAGTGGTTGAAACCAGCGGTCAGGAGGTTGCTTCAGGAAACAGCACGATGTTGGTTCCAAACAAAACTTCTGATCTCGAAAGATCCTACCGACTGCGCCAGTTATATTTCTCAAACACTTAAACTTGTTTTTAAAAACAATTTATTCAAGAAATATTACAAATTTCGGTTTACAGAGAGACACTTTAACTGCAGAAAGACTGAGAATCAAAGAGTGTGTCCTCTCGTTTACATTTCGTTTTTATACCTAAATTAAGATAAAAGTATTTTGGTTAGAAAAGTAATTAACAAAGAGAAAAAGGGGAAATGCACTTATGCAATAGTCATAAACCTTTCTTAAAATATAAACATGGCGATAAAAGCTTTTAGGCGTTAAGTGAACTATATAACTCCCGTTTATCATCACTTAAGTTTGATTGTCGGTATAAAGATTCGCCGCTTTTATATCTACGACTGACCCGCCAACTTGAACATTCTCCGCCAACGGTATCTACCTTATGAGTTTTGAACAATTCACATATATATTTAATTTGTGCTGTAACATTTTCAATATTGCTTGGCAGTTGGACTTTTATCGGTAAACTAATAAGAAAGCGAAGAAGAAATATTGCCGTCGACGGCGAATCCATTTCCCAAATATTGCTTGGTATAGTCCGAGTTTTAAATGTAAACTTAACACAGTGAGGATCTAATCGTTCGGCTGCGACGCACTCCTGATTAAAATTCCACATATGTTTAACCATATTTAGTTTCAATTGTTTTTCCCATGGAGTACTTAGCTGCAAGCTTACACAGATTTGCCAGACTCGGTACAGTGTACTGGCAATTCGAAATGAATAAAAACGCCTATTTTCACTGGCATGATTGCCGTTTAAATCGAGTCCCGGTACTATATCTTGGGGCTCGAGTTTCGTATAAAGATGCAAAAGAATTGGTACCAAGTCTTCATTTAAAATTAGTCCATCGTTGCGTACGTACAAAAGTAAATCTAATTGAAAAGATGTTAAGTAACGTCTAAGCTGTTCCGATCGTTCCTTAAGGAAAAAGAATACAGGCACAACTTTGACGCTAGACAAGTTTATTTCATTTCTTTGAAATATGTTCATCTTAAAATTTAAACTGAAATTAAGTATGTATAAGATTTACTTGAAATCGTTTTTGAGCTTAAATTTTTGCAGACATTATTACTATGCCATTGATGAGCCCTATAATGGCACACACTACGAGTTACATCCAGGCTTAAAACCATATCTTACCACCGTTAATTACCATGGTGTAGGAAGACTTGAAAATATTAATTATCTTTGTTTAGTATGTAAAACCTTAGTTGATGATCATTTAAATAATTCTTTCAATATACTTTGGCGGAATTGCGACACCCTCGCCGGACTCGGTATTCAAACCTTTCTTGCCTGGTTTATGGTAATATTAATGCTATCGTGTGTAATAGTACCACAAAATATTACTTTAGCCATGTTTATGGCACTAGTATTTTTATACATATACCAGTAAGGGTGAAAATATATGCGTGCCCACATGTCACAGTACTAGGTGCACAAACAGAAAATTACGCAAAAAAAAATGTACTATTATTACTCTAAATTATTTACAACTGGAATTAATAAGCTGTCGTATAAATTCTTTAATTGTATTTTTTTTTCATCCGGCAGGTTACTCGAAAGTTAATTTATTTACTTCTGCATTATCGGTAGGGGTGATGTCACCATTAATTTCATTATACCTTCGTTTCTTAGTTTCCGGGTCTTGTTGGTCGCTTTTATTATTTATGATAAGCCGTCGTATAAATTCTTTAATTGCAAGTTTATTTTTTTCAAACCAAATAATACGACGTTGTTCGTCATCACTTAAAAGTAACAATTTTGCATTTTCCAACCCCATTTTAATGTAGTCTTTATATTCGTCCAAAAACATTGTAATTTGATTTTTAATATTCCGTTGTAGTATTAGTCGACCCATTAAACCGTGTACTAAACTCTTGTCGGCAATCATGGCATTGAAGAGCATTTCGAAGGCAACGTCGTTATAAGTTTGATGTACGAAGACATCAACTAAAAAATCCCATAAGGCTTGAATCGGTAAATGAATTTGAAAATGAGTTGCAATCAAAACTTCCACGGTACCTTGTATTTCCTCCCTATCATACGGCAGCTGTTTCCGGTCGAACCATGATTCCTTCTGAACAAATAACTTGGAATATAACTTTATCAAGTCCGTAATAATTTTATGGCCCTTAAGTAGAATATCCCTTCGATAAATAAAATAAAGGATATCTATAACTAGGCGAGTTTAGTTATTGTCTTATAACATAAATTACAGACGGTATAAAAAGACTCTCCTTCGTCGTGAGAACGATCGTTGGAACTAACCATACGGACCGATGTGTGTAAACATCGACCAACCTTTTCTCGCATTACAAATTTACTAATATCCAGAGGCAGTGAAAGTACTAACTGGACACCACCCGTTTGAACAACTTCTCCCCCAATTAAGGGATTTAAATAGAGTGGTGGCGTTTGCATTAAACGTGTAAAGCGAATTCTTTTTCCAGTGTTACTGGTGGTATGACGAGCCGATAACGAGGCGACCAACATTTTTGAGGCTTTAAAGCGGTCTACGTTTTGAACATCAAAAAATAATTTTTCCAAATAAGGGAATTCGTTTGTAATTTCTTTTAAGTTTAACGTGTAAGTTAACAATTTACGTTTGCCCTTATCCAGACGTCTATTAATCATTGTTTTGTGTTGGGAATTAAGAAATTTATAAATTCTAAAACAACCACAGTTAATGTGTAATTTTTCTCTGATAAAAGAATTTATTCGTTTACATCGAATCGAACGATCAGACTCCATGGTAACTGAGACTTGTCGATTTGACAGTAATGTTCCGCCTTGTCACAAAAACTACTTTCAATAACTTCATTGGTTGTCAGACTCAGTGCCGAACGGATGCGGGCATCGTGAGTAATACCAAATAATGTTTCTAAACGCATTTTAGATAACCTTAGACTATCAAAGAGTCACTGTAAGTAATTTGTGGTATGGTAGAGTTATTAGGCACCGTTCCAATTCGGTTGACAAACGGCTGCGGTGATTGAAATACAATTGATTTTATAGTGTCCACATCTTTGCTGATGCTTGGTCACGTATTTGAAAATAATCAGATAACCGTTTCAATTGACTATTTGTTTGCTGGATTTGTACACCATAATCTTTTAATTCGGTGGACAATACATTTTTAAGTTCAGTTTTTAAGTTTTCAAGCGAGCGACTTTGTTCTTTAAATACATTGAGAGCCTCTTGAAATTGGTCAACGATATCTACTTCTTCCTCCTCCGAAATAGTGGGATGAAACCGGACGCCGTTAGGTCCTAAATATTCGACTCGTTGTCGGCGGCCACCACCGATTACAACTGGTTGTAATTGAGAGGCTGAACTTATTCTTTTAGCACCACGAGTTGTCGTTGTATAATATGGATCATTTGGATTGGCAATTTCGATGGGTTTTTCCTTTCCACCGACTAATTTAAATATTAGGTAACCACATCCGAACGCGATGCAAGCATAAACAACATATTTCAATATACTTCCAAGACTAGATATAGAACCTTTAACGGAGCGAGGTAATTCATTATACAAATCTGCTATTGTTGCAGTAACCGATTTAGGGACACAGCGAATTATTTCATTCGAATTAAGTATGGTAGGATCGTAGTTTTCTTTATCGTTTGGACTTTCCCGAGAGGCGGTACACTTTAAACATTGCGGCGAAGTTGGTGTACAAGTACAATCCGAATGGGGAAACTTTGTCGGTAAGGAACCACAAGCACTCATACCGGAACCCACCGTTGAATAGGAACAGGAACATTTGATAATTTTACAGCCCACAGTGGTTTGATTGTGGGTTTTGAAATAAACACAACCCGCCCGAATTTCAGCAAGTGTGTTAAGGGCACTGTATATTGTGCCACTGACGGCAATTGCACCGACGGCATAAAGCATATACTTTCCCGTTTTATTTTTGACTTTTCAATTTTGACAACCATTTCCTTTGTATTTTTGTCTTTAGCTATTTCCGCTTCGATTTCCGATGCGTTCAATTTGGAATCGAGATTTGGCAACGTGCTCCGGATCTCGTTTTCTGTTTCGGCAATTTTTTTCAAATTCCGGTCCGGCATTTCGAGTGCCTCCCTGTCCATGGCCTGAATAAAGCGGTTTGTTTCGACGGCCACCGATGCCAGGGCCGGATTGGCCTTTCATATTGTTCTCGCTGCCTCTCCCTCCCGTAAACCCTTAAAGAAGTCGACCGTTCCCATAGAACCGATATTTCGAAAGTTGACCGTTTCTGTCGATTCTTTTTTATTAGTTCGTTGGAATTATCGAGAAGTTTTAAATTTTTTTTAAAGTCTGCTTCAATGGCTTCTCTAGTCCAAGCACCCCTAATTTCACTCGTAAATCCCATACTATTAGGTATCGTCTTAAGTTTTCAAAAAAATATATATCCACTTACGTTGTGGTGCGTGAAGAAGATCCGGAACTACCAGTAAATTTTACACTACTTTCCGGATTTACAATATACACGAAAGCGGCAATGGTTACCAGAATAATGGAAACTAATATCAATAAATATTGCCACGGTATGGAAAACATAGTTGCAGAATAAATTTAATTAGTATTAATTATTTCCTCTAGTTTAATGTATCACATAATAATGCAACGACAAATTTATAAGGCTAATGGAACGACAACTACCAATTCGATTGTTTGAGGAGGGTGTTCGAATGCTATCTCTTACACTTTCTATCGTCTTACTTTTTGTTGGATTTATTTTAATTCAAATCTGCTATTTTATAGATACTCGAATTGTTTCAAATCGGGCAAGAGTTTCTTACACACCTGAACATATTCCAAGGTCGGATGTAGATTATATTTTAGCGCTGTTTAACTTACAAGAGAAAGGTGTGGTATTTATTAATGGGTTCTATAAATACAAGTCTATTAATTTTTAAACTTCTTGCGTTCTTCTTGACTGTGTGTAGAATAAATTTTTACACTTCTTGTCTTTTTAACTGTTTGTCATATAATTTAAAATTTAATCTACGGTCCTGTTCAAATTTTATTGGATTATGTTTTTAACGATTTATTAGGAATCAGTATACATACATTTCCTATTTATGTTAAGCGTAGTTAAAACCTAATTCTAAAAAACAATTTATTAGGAATTAGTTTACACATTGTTTTGTAAACAGGTTTAGTCTGTCATATAAATTAACAGTAGTTTCAAAGAGATAATTAAAAGAATTTTTATTTATGCAAGAAGGCCCATGAAAATTCTTCTTTTAACCTAAATGCATCACCATTTTTATATTTATTATAGCAATTTTAATTACTTTTTAGCAATAGCAAATTAAATACTTTTATCCCATGAGGGTTGGAAATTAACAACAATCCTAATGGAAGGTCATTATTTATTACACCACAATTAGAATACAGTACGTTGAACAAATATAAAATAAAACAGTTTTACTATTTAACACAAAAAGGTTAACCTATATTTAAAATTTTACAGCGTTAAAGAAAAATATTTATTGTATTAATAAAAATAATACAGTTAATAAAAATAATACAGTACGTTGAACAAATATAATATAAAACAGTTTTACTATTTGAAACCAAAAAATAAAGTTTAAACTATATTTAAAATTTTACAGCGTTAAAGAAAAATATTTAATGAATTAATAAAATTTATGTCTCCAAAAACCATAACCATTCTTGCCGGGTAAAATTCCATCCACACCATATCATGTATAAGTCCTCTTCTCCTAAATAATACATAGGTAATTCTTCCACCTCAAGTTGTTCACTGGCAAGACCCATCTTATAGGTAATTTAATATATTATGTCTTTCATAGACCCCCTTAAACTATTTTTTCCTAAAATCCTAAGAACACAAGGTTTGCAATAATATTTTTTATTGAATAAGACTGGTCCAAGTTCTCCACACATTGAGATACATTTCTCTAAGTTGTTGTTACTTCCGCCTAGAGGATGATCTGCAGGAGATTCGTTTTTGGTTGTTGACATATCACACACCTTAAGTTGGTGCAGCAGGATAAACACATGGTATGCCCACATGGTACCAATGCATATATAGCGTCCATAGGACGTTGGCAACTTGGACATTGGAAATTTTTCGATTTATTCCGTGGTGGTTCCTTGGAGGCCTTACCATTCCAATGAGCTAGATTAAAACGATTCTGGATTTCAGTGACAACGGGGCAATTGGGAGATAAACGTTTATGGTTCTGCAAAACATCAGCTTTATCTGTCCAATGGCGTATGATTATTCCACACTTATAGCATATCACAATATCCCCCATTCCAGTATAGAAAAAGCCACACTCTGCCAAAGGTATTACCATGTAGTTCAGTATTGCTGGCCAATGAGAAAATGTCTTCAATCGTCCCGTGATTTCGTGACGACCCACGTCAACATCCAATACGTCTGTCGAGATGGGTTGTTTTGGTTTTAAGGCGGGTATCGGACCGGTCAGTTTGATATTGATGGGAGTCATCGCTGGCATCGTTTTTGGTTGTTTAGCATCTAATATAGAGGTCGAGTTGGTATCCTCAACTTGTAGGAGAATGGGTTGTGGAACTAATATGGGTGCCGGGCTGGGTAGTAAGGCGTCTAATGCAGGAACCGGGGTTGGCTGTATGGGCTTTAATGCTGGGCTGAGTTGTGGAGTATCCAATGAAGATGTCTTCTGGTTGAGTTGTGGAGCATCCAATGAAGATTTCTTCAGGTTAAGTTGGGGAGTATCCAATGAAGATGTCTTCTGGTTGAGTTGTGAAGTATCCAATGAAGATGTCTTCTGGTTAAGTTGGGGAGTATCCAATGAAGATGTCTTCTGGTTGAGTTGTGGAGTATCCAATGAAGATGTTGGATACCACCGTTTTGAAAAATTTAGTGTCGGAAATAAATCTTCTTTTGGAATTACTTCAGCAGCAGAAAACTTCATATTTTCCATTTTCTAAAGGCGAGAAGTCGTCTTGTTGTGTCTAACGTACAGTTATGACTGACGCTTTAGCACCACAATTTGTCGAATTTATACTATTCAGATCACCGCAAAACGTGATAATGACGAACCCGCACGTAATAAATAATGATCCTTTATTTCTCTAAGTTATCAATGGTCTTTTTTGCACGCAATAATTCTTAAGATGATTAAGCCAAGTGAGCTATTTGAAAAATACAACAAAGTAGGTTGGATATTACACTCAAAAATATTACTTTCAAATTCAACGTCAGGCGGCAGTGGTTCGACGGGACAAAGCGTAATTGTTTTAGATCAAACTTTAAATGAAACCTTTTGGTTTTTTAATATTAAGGAAAGTATGTCACAGCTAGAATCGGACGAATTGGCAATTTTACTATCGGAGCTTGATCAATTAGATTTTAAAAAGCCAATCCTTTTCGATCCCTATATAAACTTGTATGATGCCTTTTGTCAGCGTACATTAAGATTTCTTCGCATAAAACAATTTGAACCAGTGCGTGGTCGAAATGGCGGAAATTGACGAATCTGTTAAAGTACCCGATTTCATGAGTCTCATTGGTGATTGGGCACTAGATAAACAGGAGAAACTAATGGTTAAAAAATTACAACAATTTCACGAAAAGGAAGTAAAAAATCGTGCCCTGCAAAAGACTAAAGAGGAACGCGCATTAAAACAGCAGCAATTAAAGGAAAAAAGGTTAGAACAAAAAAGGGTACTCGAAGAAGAAAAAAATAGAGTTAAAGCAGAAAAGTTACAACAGAAATTATTGAACGAAAAAGAACGAAAACGCAAAAATAATCAAAAGAAGGAAGAGATAGAATTACAAAAGCGTCAAAAGTTGGAACTAAAAAACAAAATTACAAGTCAACGCGACTTACTTTGTGGTGCGATCAAAATAATGAACGGCGAATTTAATGAACTATTGCCTAATTTATCAACGCCTCGAGGGGCTCTGTTACCTAAGAATTATTCTTGGTTGCCTGATAATCTACATTCCAAACTTAGTTCTTGTAATTTTCACTTCCCCTCGCCTTAGACGAAAACTCGTCGATTTTTTATTTTCAGTTAACTCGAGATCTAAACAAGTCCAATATGTTTGTTGCGATACGTGGTAATTTTGACCGTAGTCAGTATTATTGTAGTATAGTGGTTCATGGTTTAATTTTAATGATCGCTCTTGTACAAATAAGAAAACGTGTTATATTCATTGTTGATCCCAAAATAGATAAAGCGTTATTTGAAAATGACTTACTCTTATACAAAAACGGTCAATGATTAAATTATTTGGTTCTCGTTAATGTTTTCGACAACAATTTGTTAGGTTCTGGGAAAACAACTTTAGCTGAACGTCACTAAAGGTCGCTCTTACTTGGCTTAAAATCCGACACAATTTGCAACAGTGACACATGCACCGGCAAAGGAATTTCCCCATTCTATTTCTATTTCTATTTTCTCGACGACGACGGTTAGTACTAGCACTACTCGAATCGCCATTGGACTTTTCCTCCACGGCAGACAGCGTGTCGGTCTTTCCTAAAGTCCGATTTGACAACGTAATCTGATGATCAACTTCCCCTGTGGCTTCCATTTCCCTTATTAATTATTTTAATATAGTTTATTTCGAACCGAATGTTCATACCAATCGAAAATCAAAAGTCTTCCATTTTCTTTGTCTTCGTACTCCGCTGAGATGTGGGTGGCCGCCTCGATGTCGTAGTCCGCCTCGATGTCGTAGGCATCATTCGGAGAATAGAAAAACCGAGTGAAGGTCTTTAGAATTCTCTTCCACATGGCTAGTTTTATTATTGGTGTTAACCGCTGAATTATCTACTTAGAAATGAAGTAGAATATTGAGTTACACTCCTATTTATATAATTTTTTATTAGTAAATACAACTTCTATTGATATTTGATCATCATAAATGTGATTGTCGGAAGTAAACTACAGTAAATAATTAATAAGAGTAAAGGAAAGGAATACTCAGATGTTTATTTATCATTTTAATTTAAGTAGTAGGTAAATACAATTTCTTTTGATTTTCGATTGGTATGAACATGAAGGTTCGAAATAAACTATATTAAAATAATTAATAAGGGAAATGGAAGCCACAGGGGAAGTTGATCATCAGATTACGTTGACAAATCGGACTTTAGGAAAGACCGACACGCTGTCTGCCGTGGAGGAAAAGTCCAATGGCGATTCGAGTAGTGCTAGTACCAACCGTCGTCGTCGAGAAAATAGAAATAGAAATAGAATGGGGAAATTCCTTTGCCGGTGCATGGTCACTGTTGCAAATTGTGTCGGATTTTAAGCCAAGTAATAGCGACCTTTAGTGACGTTCAGCTAAAGTTGTTTTCCCAGGACCTAACAAATTGTTGTCGAAAACATTAACGAGAACCAAATAATTTAATCATTGACCGTTTTTGTATAAGAGTAAGTCATTTTCAAATAACGCTTTATCTATTTTGGGATCAACAATGAATATAACACGTTTTCTGTTTTTGTTTCTATTTGTACAAGAGCGAACATTAAAATTAAACCATGAACCACTATACTACAATAATACTGAATACGGTCAAAATTACCACGTATCGCAACAAACATATTGGACTTGTTTAGATTTCGAGTTAACTGAAAATAAAAAATCGACGAGTTTTCGTCTAAGGCGAGGGGAAGTGAAAATTTACAAGAACTAAGTTTGGAATGTAGATTGTCAGGCAACCAAGAATAATTCTTAGGTAACAGAGCCCCTCGAGGCGTTGATAAATTAGCCAATAGTTCATTAAATTCGCCGTTCATTATTTTGATCGCACCACAAAGTAAGTCGCGTTGACTTGTAATTTTGTTTTTTAGTTCCAACTTTTGACGCTTTTGTAATTCTATCTCTTCCTTCTTTTCATTATTTTTGCGTTTTCGTTCTTTTTCGTTCAATAATTTCTGTTGTAACTTTTCTGCTTTAACCCTATTTTTTTCTTCTTCGAGTACCCTTTTTTGTTCTAACCTTTTTTCCTTTAATTGCTGCTGTTTTAATGCGCGTTCCTCTTTAGCCTTTTGCAGGGCACGATTTTTTACTTCCTTTACGTGAAATTGTTGTAATTTTTTAACCATTAGTTTCTCCTGTTTATCTAGTGCCCAATCACCAATGAGACTCATGAAATCGGGTACTTTAACAGATTCGTCAATTTCCGCCATTTCGACCACGCACTGGTTCAAATTGTTTTATGCGAAGAAATCTTAATGTACGCTGACAAAAGGCATCATACAAGTTTATATAGGGATCGAAAAGGATTGGCTTTTTAAAATCTAATTGATCAAGCTCCGATAGTAAAATTGCCAATTCGTCCGATTCTAGCTGTGACATACTTTCCTTAATATTAAAAAACCAAAAGGTTTCATTTAAAGTTTGATCTAAAACAATTACGCTTTGTCCCGTCGAACCACTGCCGCCTGACGTTGAATTTGAAAGTAATATTTTTGAGTGTAATATCCAACCTACTTTGTTGTATTTTTCAAATAGCTCACTTGGCTTAATCATCTTAAGAATTATTGCGTGCAAAAAAGACCATTGATAACTTAGAGAAATAAAGGATCATTATTTATTACGTGCGGGTTCGTCATTATCACGTTTTGCGGTGATCTGAATAGTATAAATTCGACAAATTGTGGTGCTAAAGCGTCAGTCATAACTGTACGTTAGACACAACAAGACGACTTCTCGCCTTTAGAAAATGGAAAATATGAAGTTTTCTGCTGCTGAAGTAATTCCAAAAGAAGATTTATTTCCGACACTAAATTTTTCAAAACGGTGGTATCCAACATCTTCATTGGATACTCCACAACTCAACCAGAAGACATCTTCATTGGATACTCCCCAACTTAACCAGAAGACATCTTCATTGGATACTTCACAACTCAACCAGAAGACATCTTCATTGGATACTCCCCAACTTAACCTGAAGAAATCTTCATTGGATGCTCTACAACTCAACCAGAAGACATCTTCATTGGATACTCCACAACTCAGCCCAGCATTAAAGCCCATACAGCCAACCCCGGTTCCTGCATTAGACGCCTTACTACCCAGCCCGGCACCCATATTAGTTCCACAACCCATTCTCCTACAAGTTGAGGATACCAACTCGACCTCTATATTAGATGCTAAACAACCAAAAACGATGCCAGCGATGACTCCCATCAATATCAAACTGACCGGTCCGATACCCGCCTTAAAACCAAAACAACCCATCTCGACAGACGTATTGGATGTTGACGTGGGTCGTCACGAAATCACGGGACGATTGAAGATATTTTCTCATTGGCCAGCAATACTGAACTACATGGTAATACCTTTGGCAGAGTGTGGCTTTTTCTATACTGGAATGGGGGATATTGTGCGATGCTATAAGTGTGGAATTATCATACGCCATTGGACAGATAAAGCTGATGTTTTGCAGAACCATAAACGTTTATCTCCCAATTGCCCCGTTGTCACTGAAATCCAGAATCGTTTTAATCTAGCTCATTGGAATGGTAAGGCCTCCAAGGAACCACCACGGAATAAATCGAGAAATTTCCAATGTCCAAGTTGCCAACGTCCTATGGACGCTATATATGCATTGGTACCATGTGGGCATACCGTGTGTTTATCCTGCTGCACCAACTTAAGGTGTGTGATATGTCAACAACCAAAAACGAATCTCCTGCGGATCATCCTCTAGGCGGAAGTAACAATAACTTAGAGAAATGTATCTCAATGTGTGGAGAACTTGGACCAGTCTTATTCAATAAAAAATATTATTGCAAACCTTATGTTCTTAGGATTTTAGGAAAAAATAGTTTAAGGGGGTCTATGATAGACATAATATATTAAATTACCTATAAGATGGGTCTTGCCAGTGAACAACTTGAGGTGGAAGAATTACCTATGTATTATTTAGGAGAAGAGGACTTATACATGATATGGTGTGGATGGAATTTTACCCGGCAAGAATGGTTATGGTTTTTGGAGACATAAATTTTATTAATACATTAAATATTTTTTTTTAACGCTGTAAAATTTTAAATATAGTTTAAACTTTATTTTTTGGTTTCAAATAGTAAAACTGTTTTATATTATATTTGTTCAACGTACTGTATTATTTTTATTAACTGTATTATTTTTATTAATACAATAAATATTTTTCTTTAACGCTGTAAAATTTTAAATATAGTTTAACCTTTTTGCGTTAAATAGTAAAACTGTTTTATTTTATATTTGTTCAACGTACTGTATTCTAATTGTGGTGTAATAAATAATGACCTTCCATTAAGATTGTTGTTAATTTCCAACCCTCATAGGATAAAAGTATTTAATTTGCTATTGCTAAAAAGTAATTAAAATTGCTATAATAAATATAAAAATGGTGATGCATTTAGGTTAAAAGAAGAATTTACATGGGCCTTCTTGCATAAATAAAAATTCTTTTAATTATCTCTTTGAAACTACTGTTAATTTATATGACAGACTAAACCTGTTTACAAAACAATGTGTAAACTAATTCCTAATAAATTGTTTTTTAGAATTGGGTTTTAACTACGCTTAACATAAATAGGAAATTTATGTATACTGATTCCTAATAAATCGTTGAAAACATAATCCAATAAAATTTGAACAAGACCGTAGATTAAATTTTAAATTATATGACAAACAGTTAAGAAGACAAGAAGAGTAAAAATTTATTCTACACACAGTCAAGAAGAACGCAAGAAGTTTAAAAATTAATAGACTTGTATTTATAGAACCCATTAATAAATACCACACCTTTCTCTTGTAAGTTAAACAGCGCTAAAATATAATCTACATCCGACCTTGGAATATGTTCAGGTGTGTAAGAAACTCTTGCCCGATTTGAAACAATTCGAGTATCTATAAAATAGCACATTTGAATTAAAATAAATCCAACAAAAAGTAAGACGATAAAAAGTGTAAGAGATAGCATTCGAACTGCTTATTCTACGGCCATTTATCTTTTGTTGAATATATTTCAGTTCTAATAAAACATAATAAAATTAATTTTTGAATCATATATTTTTTATATTTCAGTTACAAGGAAACATGTGTTTAATAAACTAAAAATATACATTTTTAAGACATTTAACCCATTATAGCAATTACATTAGTTGATCATATACACAGGTAAATGTGAGAGAAAAAATAGTATAGTAATTACATAACTGTTTCTGTTCCCGTTCCCATTAGCTGCTAAATAAACGGCTTTAACAATATTCCCATGAGGAGTTCGATTGGAAATTAATTTAGTGTGGTCAATAATACTTTGATTGTCTTTAGCAACATTACTTTTCTCATTCCCAACAATGCTCGAATTTGGTAACTTCCTCGTTGTTTCATTAGTTTGGATAGCATTTAAGTTTGTAGAATCACTTTGTTTTTTTTGAACAACGCCACTTTTGTTAATTAGAGTAATGTTCCAAAAACCGTTTGCCTTTAACTTCTTGGTTGTTTCGTTAGTTTGAAATGTGTTCCATGTTTCGGTACTCGTAATGGTGGTCCAAGATGTACTCTTGGATGGGGTTCCGTCGATAAAGGAAACCCTTAGTCTAAAATGCACATAGTCTATAGGGGTTCTAGAAATAGGAATAAAATACAGTGGCATCGCCTTGAACCGTTTGAAAAGTAGTGGAGTCCAAGTTTCTTTTATTGATACCGTTTCGCTGTCCAATTGAACAAACAAACGGCTTATTCCGGGTGGTGTACTTACGTAAAATATATTGTTAACAAGCGCCACCAACGTTAAAACTTCTTGTTTACTTCGGTTAGCGTCACTTTTCTTGAATGGAATAATGCCTGACATTCCGCTCACCTTTAACTTCTCGCTTGTTGTTTCGTTAGTTTGAAATTCGTTCATTAGTTTGGTGCTCGTAATAGTAGTCCAACCAATACTGTCCGACGTGGTTCCGTTAAGATAGTGCACCTTTAACTTAAAATGCAAATAGTCTGTATTATTGCCTGGAATAGGAATAAAAAACAATGGCATATTCGTCAAACGTTTGAATAGTAATGGCACCCAAGTTCCGTTTGTGGATGCGGTTTCACTGCCCAACTGAACAAATACATGATTTATTTCGGGTGGTGTATATACGTAATATACGTACAATATATTTTGAACAAGAGCCACTAAAGTTAACAAACTAGAGCTTACAAGTATCATTTTTACCGATTAACTTTACTATACCGATTTACTTTACTTCTAAAAATATATCAGAAGTTCACAAGCTTTTATACTAAATTTCTGACTGGATATAAACTGAATATTTATACCAGCTTTTATACTAAATTTCTGACTGGATATAAACTGAATAGTTGTACCAGCCTAGACTTGGAATAAACAATATTGTATTTTTATTCTAATAAATGAATGCGTTACTGATAACCTTCAAACGGCAACGATTATAAAAGAAATATCAGTCGTGCTGAATGTTACTCAGTCGTGCAAATGCCTTCTGACAAGTTATTCAGGTGAGAAGCTATTCAAAATACCGGTAAGCTATCGCCAGCAATCGTAAACTTAAGTCGAACAGTGGTACCATGAAGTTCGCTGTAGCTGACATTCAAGGATTTGACAGATCGCCAGAATTTTACGCTAAAGAATTAGGAATTTATGATGGTCAAGTAATGAAGTGTTATGTGTTCAAACCCGTTCATCCATTTAATACATTGCAAGAAGTGGATAAGAAAAAAATTCAATTATTTGAATGGGAATCATCACGGTCTCGACTACAACTATGGTTATGTCGATTACGACGATCTCTACACAATTATTACCAACGAATTAAGGGATGTTGATACCGTCTACATCATGGGAGAGGTGAAGAAGAAGCTTTTAACCAAAACACTCCCAACAATCAACGTCGAGTTGCCATTGTTAATTTGGAATCAGCCCGTACCTGTGGTGTTCCAAAGATGGAAAAAAGTTATACGATTTGTCCACATCATAAATTGCATATTGCTGCTTGTAGTGTTAAAAGTGTATATGTCTTGTATGATTATATTACCAATCTTTTACCGTAATAAAATTCACGCCGGACAGGCCGGATGAGATCGGATATCTCGTAGGATGAAGGTGCCGTTTCACACTCCCCAGTCGGTAGACCGCACGATTAAAAACCGTACGGTCGATGACCGGTTTAAGATGGCCTCTGATACGCCGACGACCGTAAAAAATAGTAAATAAAAAAAAATACCGTAATAAATGTTTAAATTACAGTGTGGAAAAATGGTATGGGCCACTACCCTTAATAAACCATACTTTTAAGACGCTTATCACCACAAATCCACAAGATTGTGACAAAATTGCATAAAAAGATTAACCAAATTAAGGCACAACGAATTCACTTTGTTTGCGCTTCCTTACTCCTCCACATTAATGTAAATCATCAAGCTTTTTAGTTTTCTTACCAAAAAAAATTTCTAGAAGAAGGTTGTATGTAATGTGTATCTTTCTTTTACAACGAAGCGTTATAGAAGAAGCTGGTATGTAATGTGTATCTTTCTTTTACAACGAATTCGCTTTGTTTGTACCCACTTTCTCCTCCACTTTGATGTAAATCCTAAAGCTCTTTCATGTTTTTACCAAAAATTGGCAAAATGATTAATACGATTATTAATGCCTCAATTGAATTTGTTGAACTGGTAGAGATTCCACCAGTATTATGTTTTAAATGCCTCTATGAGCACTTATTGTTCTTGCTCATATTCAGATCAAAGACGCTTCAAATATTCTGCAAGGGGTCATTCGTCGTAGTTATCGCATTCTGTTGTAAAAAATGAGCAAAAGCACCTGAGCACTTAATTTATTTTTTTTCTCTTTCTCCAAAAAAAATACCTAAAATTGTTGCCTATGTGTTTGTTTTCTTTAAGCTTCCCACGACCTACCCCTATCGTCAGACGATGATATACGGTTTATAAAATCCATTTATTTATTTGAAAATATGAACCTATACTAGGCATTATTGTGCGAGTAAAATTTTTTGCTTCATATTCCGTTGCATTGAATTCTTAAACTATTACGTGCCATGCCGAAATATCTTGTTGGTTCAAAATAAATTGGAATTCCAATAAGATAGTAATAATGTTAGTATTATTATACTTGTTTATCCTAAAACACTTATTTTCTAATATAAATATTCCTTTAATTTCTTCTCCTAATTAATACTATAATTATATTAATAATTATTTTTGTTACGCAACTGAATCTTAAGTAGTAATATTTGGATTGTAGTAAAATGAATAGAAAATATATTATTAATAAATATATATTTTTTAACAAAATTTACACATTAGGTATAGATGTTACCGCTCGTGGTGATTCTCATCCCCTGGATGGTCCACTCTTCTTCTTCTTCTTCGTCCGAAGACCACGCCCCCAATCCCTGCCTTTGCTGCATCTGGGCGGCTGCTTCTTGGTGGTTCTGCATCTTGGCGGCTGCTTCTTGGTGGTTCTGCAACTTGGCGGCTGCTTCTTGGTGGTTCTGCATCTTGGCGGCTGCTTCTTGGTGGTTCTGCAACTTGGCGGCTGCTTCTTGGTGGTTCTGCATCTTGGCGGCTGCTTCGGCTGCTTCTTGGTGGTTCTGCAACTTGGCGGCTGCTTCTTGGTAGTTCTGCTTGGCGGCTGCTTCTTGGTGTTGTTTATATGAAACCTCTTGTTCGAATGAATAATTTACCAGGGCACCGGATGTTTTTATACCCGTGTCAAAACCGCAAACGTTTGCAACTTATCAGTAATGCGCGTAATAAATATTGCGCTGATGTGAAAATGTACAAGTCGGCAAATTAAAATAAGGAGTTTTATTGTAAGGTCGTGATATGCGTACCCATACCTACCACGTCGAAAAGTACTTCTTCGAATCGTTTACAGATCCATGTTAGGGACACAGAAAAATTATACTGGACAATGAGGAAGATTGATATATAAAAACTACACCCAAATTAAATTATTGGGCACTAAAAACCCACAAATTCCCGATATAGTCCGGATTAAATTGTCTCAGGGGTGTCCCAAATTTAATTTCTGGGCATCACTATAACAGCTGAATATTTTTTAGTTTTGTAGCACGTGACAGACACACGTATGCCTCGGATCGCGACATATTATCCATTTCGATAAAAACTAATCCTTTAAACGTGCTTCCTTGACAACGGTGTGTGGATACGGCCAAGTCTAATAACAAAGGATACCCGAAACGTATATGTTCTCTACCGTGTAGAGAGTATTGATGAAATGAACGGTACAACGTCAAGGTGGTTCCTTCGTTTTTATTTTCCATGTCATTAGAAACAACACCAACAACACCATTCTTTTTTTCACGATTAATTTTTGTTAATAGTAATCTCGTTCCTTTGGGTTGATCTGTGTCTATTAGACAAATGTAAGGTGCCCCAACTTGTAGGGCAACCGTAATATCGTTTTCGCTAAGCCGTTCGTCGTTCGAGTTTTTCAGATAACATCTTTCAAAATAAGTATCGGTTTGAAATATAAGATATCTCAATTTAATCAAGGCGAGATTAATGAGTAAAACGTTTACGTTGAACTTGGAAATAAATTTAAATTCCTTAAACGATCCATCGAAGTTAAATAGTTTTATTAATTCAACGTCTCGATTTACTAGCGAAAGTAAAGTGTTCTCGTCAATATTGTCGCCGGCTTCAAATTGTCTTAATAGTTCAATTAAACGTATGTCGTTGGTACGCATATGTTGTTTGATAAACAACACTCCATCAACATACCTTAGACAGTAATAAAGATCGTTTTCTGAGGCACCGATGGCCGATAACTGATTAACGTCACCCACTAACAAAACAATAGAACCCATTTTGGTGGCAACTCGAGTAGATTCTCGAAGTAAGGCGGAAGGAATCAACGAAACCTCATCGATAAATATTGATGAAGAAAATGCAAAGTGGTCGTTTTACCAGAACCCGCAACACTATTTACTAATATTACATATTGCTTTGCCGCCGTACCAGGTTGTTGCAGTTTCCTTTGATCCAGAATATTTTCAATTTGGCTTACAATATTGGCTTGATCTTTGATCGGTAGTAATTTTGCCCGATCCACGGACTGTAGGCTTTTTCGCGCAACATACCTATTAGCGTTTTTTTCTTTATTCGAACAACTTGTCGTATCGATGACAATGTTGGAAAAGTTTCGAAGACTTATGCGATAAAATCGATTAGATTCCGAATTCAAGTTAAACGTCTTTATAAGCTTTTTTATAGATTTAATACCGTTCCCCGTAAACTTGTCACAATCAATCACTATTGACCAATCATCGTTTTCTGATCGATAATTAAAATCCGAACAACAATTAAACTTAACATTTTCCAATTGACGTGATACAGATCAGATTGTTTCGGATGCCGGTGGTGTTGGTCGAGGACGTTTTGAACTTGGAACAACATCGTTGTTATTTTCATTGCCAATTTTGTAGGTCTCGCCCCCATAATATAATACGTAGGGTAGAGAAGAATCTAACCTACCCTATTGCGAACGACCGGGTCGCTTACGAATAAGCCAGAGTGCGTTTAGTCGTTACTACAACACCGAGACCCTAGGTGAACACTATTATCAGTATGGGTATTGATTGTGTCCCGAAATAGGATCAAACCCCCAACTCGTTCTTTGTCAAGATAAGAAATTTGACATAAAACTTATATCCTGCCGTAGTTGGACCGAATGTGAAACCAAAGCAGTAGATAAAGCTATAGGAGTTCGGGCATCAAAACTCATAAGAAATAACATGGAACCTAAAACTCGTAATTTTATCGCCATTTTAGGGCGTGGCACTTTTCCTGGAAGTCGCCACCCTCTCTTAACCCGAGCGGAACCCAGCTACTATAGCCATCTAGTGTCTGACGTCATAACTACTCGCAGTAGATACAGGATCCGTATTAACCTAAGTGGCCCCCCTGGTATTACCAGGGGGCCCCATTATTTGAAGATTCTAACCTAACAGTATTCCCCATGGAACCCAAGTACCCGCGGAGCCCCCCCAAATCCCCCTTAGTACATGACTGTGAACGATTAATTGTAGAGGCGCCACCTAGCGGAGGAGAGATGACATACCACGTTCTCAATAGTACCCAAACCCAAGTACCTAACCCGAACATCTATCTAAATAATCAATATTGAACAACATAATGAATAAATAATAACAGAAAAAAAGTTTTTGTTCTCGGTGGGATTTGAACCATAATCCTCTGGGGCCGAACCTCAAAGCCTTGCAAAATACGCTACGAGAGCATATAGATTAAAACTGCTAAACAATGTTTGACAACGTGAAACCGTGGGGGCACATCTGATTAGATTGCTGGAACAAAAGGTCCTTAAGTGGGGTTATGATGATGTTTTATAATGTACAAAATTAGGGTAAACCATACACATATACTTAGTAAAACAAACTAATTGATATCTGAGTACTACCTGAAGTTAGGCAACCAGTGTTTCACATAAAAATAAATATTATAAGCGTAGGAAAATATTAACAATCTTGTGCATTCACCTATCTGTTATGCAACACAAGCATCAGCTTTCAATATTATTTTACAATCATTTACCCCGAAAGAGTTGCAACGTCTCTTATAGATAGATAGTATAAACTAAAAATCAGTAATTAGTCGAAGCGTCAAGTCTTTTAGCCGATTATTAAAATCAAAGACATCAGATTTAACAAAAAAAGTATTGTAATATAAACTGCTCCGTGTGGAATCAGATTAAACGTATCATGAACCCTGTCCAACAGACCCTGTTCCCCCGGAACAGACCTGTTCCCCCCGGAACAGACCCGATGAACAGACCTGTTCCCCTGGAACAGACCCGATGAACAGACCTGTTCCCCTGGAACAGACCCGATGAACAGACCTGTTCCCCCGGAACAGACCCTGTTCACCCCGGAACAGACCCCGTTGGCCTGAACAGACCTGTTCCCCTGGAACAGACCCGATGAACAGACCTGTTCCCCCCGAAACAGACCCGATGAACAGACCTGTTCCCCCGGAACAGACCCTGTTCCCCCCGGAACAGACCCCGTTGGCCTGAACAGACCTGTTCCCCTGGAACACACCTGATGAACAGACCCTGATGACCTGGAACGGACTCTGTTGACCTCTCTGTTACAGAAAACAACTCCGATAAAGAAACAAAGACGTTTATCCCCCTTAAACATAAATTGAAAATAAAAACAAAATAGTTAAGTACATCAAACAAATTTATTACCAAAAAAATATATAGGTATACACCAAACAATACATACAGGGGTGTATTAAAAGTAGTTTTGTATAAAAAAGGAACATTTTACCATGCACAGCATTAAAAATAAATTATCTTATTATTATAACCAAAAACTTATCAGTCTAACTAAAGAATGATTGCATACGAATTAACGATTATAGAAAATTACCAATTGTTTAAAATCATTTAGGAAGCTACCAAAGTTTGGATAGCTAGCCAACCAAGTCAAGTCAAGTTCGGGTGTTTTGCTTTATTTAGGATTCACAAGAACACCAATATTATTTTATAATCATTAACAGCAGAAAATGTAACATCATTATGCAAACCACTAATTATACACGAGACTTGTCTAGATAATGATTTATTTATGCTAATTGATACTGGTAATTTACAACAACAAATATTGGGACACTTATATGCAAAAATCTATTTCTTGAACAGATAAAAATTACTTGCATAATTTTATACAAAAATCTATACAGGGAAGATATAAAGTAAGTATACAAAGACCTCCCAGATCCCCCACAAATTCCCTAAAATATATATTCACGATGAAATTGTGACCTTTCAAGAACACATTTAACACAATGTTATAAACTGATCATATAAACAAAGTCATTAAATGTGTAAATTATAAGCCACACTGTATGTTTCATGAAGAAGAAAATTATACATTATTACTGTTAAATATCAATAAGATCTCGTGCTAAAATTATTTAAACAAACGATCAACAATCACTACTAAACACATTGTATTTTCTGCAAACATTTGATGATGTTAAAGAACCCAACATTTTGACTAGTGACTATGTTTTAAGTTGCAAATATTACCGAAAGACACAATCACAAGCCATTACGTAGGGGCTCAGTATCTGTTTTGTGCGATGTACAGGTCCCATTGCATGAGGAATTAAGACATAAATGTAATTTATATTTAAAATTCCAAGTACTAAAGTCTCTAAATATTCTTTTTAAATTTTTGAAAAACCTCTCAGTGACATTTTAAATAGTGTAAAAAATATAATTTATATGCTCTAGAACTAAATATATTATACCAACAAGAACAAACTTATTACCAACCCCGTATAAAATAATATAAATACTTATTATTAGGAACTTATCGACAGGGTGATTAGAATTTAGCCTAATAATACCAAAACTCAACTACAGGCGCTTTTGGTTGCTGTGCGATACACAAATAAAAATAATACACATCGTTACTAACAAGTCCTCAGACGTAAAATTATAACAAATTTGAATACATAAAAATGTGTGAAAAGGGCTCTCCGTTTAAACAGGGGCACGACGTGAACGTGGCCCTTTGAGCCCCCATTTGATTTTTTTAAAGAAAACATGAATTTTCTTAAGGAAAAAAAAAAACAAAATTTCAAAACAAAAACCTTTTTAAATTGGGCTCTTTTGGTTTTGGCATCTTTTTTCTATCATCTGATTTGATGGCTCTTTTTAAAATCAGACAACTGTTAATTGCTATACGAATATTATGGCTCTTTTTTAGATTGTATAGCGTTTATATGACTCTTTTTTTTTATGCTCTATGATCTATTATGGTTCTTTTAAAAATCATAAGAGCAGACCACAATTGACTCTTTTAACTTACTCTTAATTACGATGTGTAACGGCTCTTTTAAACGTTATAAGTATCGCTTGTTACATTTTTGGTTCTTTTTAGGCCAACAATCAATAAATATCCATAGATGAACAATGTCCCCATGGTAATGTGACAGGTGAAGTTTGAGATATTTGGCGTTTATCATCATGAGGGCTGAGACCGATTTTATTTTGTTTTATAGTGTGTAACTCGTGCTTTCGGGACTGAATTAGATTTTGAGTAACAGGCTTTGTTATAAATGTTTCCAAGCATGCAACATAGTCATCAAAAGTAATTTTATTTTTAATAACAGACTTTTTAACACCCTTTATCTTTTTGGTGACACCTAAATTTAATAAGGTTCTCTCAATATCGGCTTTCTCTTTATTTTCGAGTTCCATTTTTAGCCGCATTTGTTCAAACTCTTCTGGTGAATATTGTACTTTAGTGGCATACATCTTTGAACGAAGGCCAATAAAATGAGTCAATATTCGCCCACTGTTCTCATCTTTCATAAGCCCAAGAACTTTCTTATTTACTTTCGGAATTCCATATATGTTATCCTCTGGGTAATCAAAAGTATCAAAATACTGACGACAGTCGTTTTTTATTACCTCGTACATATCGGGGTGAGTTATTTCATAAATAAGAGAATCCGTATCTGTGTATAAGATCTTACACTCAGAAAATCTGGTAATCATATAGTTATAGTGGAAATCATATATAGTTGTTTTAGCAAGATCTAGAATGCACATACCCACATAAATAGGCTTGTTAAAATATAAATTGGTTTTGGCAAGCTCTATAATCAACAGATTTTCATTAATCATAACAGCGCTTCGAAATTCTGGACGAGCGATTAACGATTCGGCACCATATCGTCCATCCCATTTAGTTATTAATTTAACGGTAGAATGCTTTCTAATATTCTGCATGGTTTTACCGAAAAGACCATTAATCATTAATTTAAAAAAGTTCTTTTCAAAATCGTTTTTAGCATTTTGACGTAATTCGATATTTAGATCTATATACTGTTTAAGCCAAGGGGCCTGTTTAAATGCAAGCACCCGGTGTATTCTCGTTAATTTCACACCTAAACTTAAGGCTTGTTTTAAGTTGCGGTAATGAATGACATATTCTTGTTTATTATACAAAGTCGTCAAAAGCTTTGAACATTTTGATCCAACGGGGATTTTATGTTCGGGACAAGGTGGAAGATCAGAAAATTTATCGTGTAACTCATATGGAATCTCGAGGTCAACCTCCAAGATACAGCCTTCATGAGCATCATCTAAAATATCTAGAACATTTAACTGAGTAATTTCATCTTGAGAATACCATCTAAAACCTCCATATGGTAGATATTGCGACATCGCCCAGCCATATTGATTATTAATATCTAGATATGAAAGATATTTCGATTCCTTGGAAGGATCATAATCAGGCATGTATTTATTATTTGCTTCAGCATATCGTTTAGAACACTGACTTACGCCTCCCCGTATGCCCTTTTCAATAAATAAAACCATCTCATAATCTGTTAGAAGTTCAAGTTCATACGTATTTTTATATAGCATTACTTGCCATGCATATCCGGGCAATGTATACGCATGGGTAGGACAAAGACCATATGTTTTATGACTAATAAATCTAAATTCCTCAAAAACATCAGCCAATAGTAAAACATCGGTTTTTAAATATAAGTCTGAATAATCACCAATATTTTTACACTTAAATGCAGCCCACACCTGATGCGCATGCTCATAATCGCTGCTAGTTATATATCTATCCTCAAGACTGCTATAAAAAGTATATTTAGGTGGAAAACATTCATCCTTTAATTTCTCCCAACCGTCCATATATTCATAAGGGAAAACACCTTTTCTAGTTAACAAATTAAAGTGTTCCTCTGGCAAGTCCCGAAATTCTGATTTAAGTATGGGATAATTCTCTAAATAAGAAGCCAATTTATCAAGTCCAGCAGCCAAAAATCGAAAGCTGTCGAGGAATCTGAATTCTATTAGACTGTTGGGTATTTTTTTGTAAATGAAATATATTTTTCCTTGTTCACTGGTAATACATCTATATTTCCAGGTATTTCGGCTAACGCTGATATCAGCAGATGCCTATCGTAGCAGCTAAGATTATGGAATATAACAGGTATAACCCGTGCATCTTGGTAATTCAAATTACAAGTTTCATGGGCAGCTCCGCGCCATTTTCCAGTCAAGTGACAATGGTCTCGAACTCTTTTATGTTCTTCGGTGAACGGCTGCTCACAAATATGACAATGTGTAGCGTGATTAAATTCATTCCACTCTTTTGATGATAAATGTGCCATAGGCAAAGGGCACAGGAACACAGTTTCGACATCTTCGGCAAACTGTTGAAGCTCATGCATAAACCACTCTATGCAATCCGCACCGGTATATGACTTATAAAACGAGAGGCTGTCATCATAGCTACATTTGACATAATACCCAATGCTAAAGGGCACATGTTTCTGATACTTTTGGGTGTTTTTATTATTGTCGTCCTCGATAGGTATTAAGAGACACTCGGTGTCGGCATAGATAACAAATGGTGCTTTTTCTTTAAACGAATAATTTTTAAATTTAATAAGTGCACACTCGGGACTAGGTATTTCAGGTACTACACAATTATTAATTTTAATACACTCTTTAGTGTGACGTGCCAACTTATCTGCAGAATAAAAATAATGTAAACATCTATCACAGATAAACTTTTGTCCGTTCATTTTGCTCAGTTGACGTGATAAGAGTCGTGAGAGACTTTTTATCCAAACATAATGAAACCTAACAGGTGCTAAATTATTATCTAACTCGTCAGCCATTACGTAACTATCCTGTAAAAGAAGCAAGTTTATATGTATGGTTTGTTTATTTTGAGTTAAATATGTTGGTAAAATTTGAAAACCCTTGCTCATTTTCTGTAATCTATAAACATTTATTGACATATTATTCTGATTCTCAAATCGCTGAATTAAACCAGGTGTAATGGGAAAATGTATCCCTTTTAAATTTAAAACATCCTGCGGGTTTGGATAAGATGATGTTCGCTCAGAATTTATGAAAGCTGGATATAAAGCGGACACAATGGCCCAAACAAAACACATGTCATCAGTATTCTGAACATTAATACATGCCTCTTTCAATGCAATTTCTTTTGGTAGAGGTATGTAACTTCCGGCTTTAAGGGGGTTATATTGGTTGATATTCACCGTTAGACTTATTACTTTCCTTAACGCCCACCCAGAATCTCTTTCTTGGAACTCTTCCAAATCGGTAAGAATTATATCTAGTATTTTATCTTTAAACCATGCATCTAAATCGGTGTTCTGATAAATTGGAGCATTAGCAGTATTTAAATATTTAGTCTCCTCCAAAATTTCGTCAGCTTTTGAAATTTGAAATTCCCCACAGAGAACCGCGTTGACCTTGAGAGCTTCACTCTTTTTTAAGGCATTTTTAATTCTCCGCTTAAACAAAGCAGCACAGTCCTCGAGAAACGGTAGCACATCGGTATGGCGTATATTGGTTATAACGCCGGTTCTAACTCTCGATTGAAATGCTGAGCCCAAGTCGTCCCATTTAACTCTATGAGTCGCTCTCTCAGCCTGACGTACACCGCTTCCTCCACCAACCTTTTTATCCTTTAAATATCGCTGAAAACCCTTAATCTGCCCCAAACAGGCTAAGATGTGTGTCTTTTTGGACACAGACTTGGCACGTTTTAGGACTTTATTCAAGTTCCAAAGAGCACGAGTACACTCCCTTAAAACATTGCTACACATCTCAACAGTTAAATTAGGATTCTGCACCTGAATCCTAAGCGCTTGAACTATATCGCAGGCAAAAGGCATGATTGCTCTGTAACAAAATAAATATGGCTCAAAATACGTCTGCTCTCTCTAACGTACAAAGACAGAAGGGGCTCTGAAGCTCCTGCGTTCTGCTTATAATGCGCCCCTATTTATAACCTCGGTTGGGGTGCGTTCAGAAAAGTAACATGCCTTCGAAAAAATAAGGCGCGTTCAGAATTAATTTTCAAGGTTTAGTATGCAGTAGATGTACATACAACAAGCGGTTTTACGCGTTAATATTTTTAAAATATATTACTTGCCGAAAACATTAATATTTTACTGACTGAAAGTGAAACCTGCGATAAGTTTATTCGCCGTAAAAATGTATAACAAAAACAGTCTCTTTTTCAAAAGCTTCAGATAAACTTAAAGGAAAATTATTCATAGAAGTGTATCTAGATGTATTTAATAAAGATTATGCATATTTACAATCGTATTAATATTATTACATACGTATCATTTTTACCAAAAAGAAACAGTGTTTTACTAGAAAATATATTAGGGCTTCTCAGAACTACACCCTGTTTATGGGTATACAGCGTTATCATTATGATTGACGTATCAGTGTTATATTAGTGTTTTTGTTTGTGTTCAGATGATCTGAAACAATATTATGGGTATATAAGACCTGTTTTGTTTTTTCTGTGTTGACGTTGTGATTGATATATAAGCGTTATATGTTTGTTTTGTTTCCGTTAAGACACTGTTTTGTTTCAGTTAAGATATTGTTATGTTAGTGTTATGTTTTAGGTAGTGTTTTAAACAGCCGTGCCGTTGATGAGTACATCATTCGAATGTCAGAGTTCTGAAGATGGCGAACCGAAAAATTAAATTAGCGCTTTTGTCTTTACCGAACGGTCTAGATTTTGGTTTTAAAATGGTTGAAAATGGCTGCTTTATTGGGAATAAGCCCGTAGAATTTGAAAATAACACCCTAGTGATTGATAATGAGAAATATACTTTAACTGTAGGACTTCTGAATTTATTGACAAAAGAACGCCCTATGGGCTATTCCAATACAGAGCTGGATAAATATAAAGAAATCCTTCTTTTATCAAGCGCACACCGAAGGGGGTTTAATAGTAAAAATCACATAAATTCTAGCAGAAGCTGGAAGTATACAAACATTATTTCTAAGCTTTTTCCGCCAAAAAGGACTTATTTAAAGAAAAGCAGAGTGGGCATGATAAACAAAAACCTTGAATTGAACAGTACTATTCCTCCTACTTTGAATGATTTAGAACTTGATTACGATAATGACGTTAACAAGCTAGTGGAAATGTTTAAACAGTTAGAGAGCGATAATTTTAATCATAAAAACGATGATAAAATATGGTCTATATTACTAGAATTGGAAAAACTTGGGGTAATCGAATTTTAAAAATAAATACACTACCCCTTATTTATGATCTCAGTATATATCTACCCCTCGAGCAGAATGGGTGTGTTAATTTACCTCATTTCATTTCTCACTGTTACTTCTACAGCTGTACAGGCAACAGACGAAACAGTTGCCCGCCAATATTTAACAGACTATGGTTACTTGGAAGAAAATGCTACAGATAATGCCTTAGTGTCGATATCAGATGGGTTACGGGCAAGAAACTTATGGTCTCCCTGAAGATGGAACCTTAAATAACGAAACTATTGCTCTAATGCAAAGACCTCGCTGTGGTGTCAAAGATATTGCAGATTGGAGAAGAGGCTCTAACTACTTATGGAAAGATTTAAAGCTATCCTGGTCTATCTACCCTCCAAATTATTCAGTATATCCATATAGAGCAGTTGCTGAAAGAGCTTTTCAAGCATGGGAGGATGTTTCTAATTTCCGCTTTAAATATGATAGAAACATCCATAATATTACAATTTCGTTTGCCGACCAACGGCATAAAATGAAAAATGACCTCACCTGGTGTCCCTACAAATTAGATAAACCTACTTTAGCGCACGCATTTTTTCCAGATGGAAGTTCCAATGTAGAGATTCACATGCATTCAAAAGAGCCATGGAGTCTTTCCTCCAAAAATGGTGGGACAAATTTACTAAGCGTTTTAATACATGAGATTGGACATACTCTAGGTTTAGCCCACACAGCTGACGAGAGCGCGATCATGTACCCGTATTACAAAGCGGAAAATGTGAAAATAACTCAGGACGATATTTATGGTATCGAGTACCTTTATGGCAAAAAATCTTTGGCCACAACAAAAATACCCACGTCACCGAATACAACCCCACAGACAAAAACCACGACAATACCTACAAAAGTTACAACCACTCCACAGATAAAAACCACAACTATACCAATAAAAGTTACAACCACCCCACAGACAAGAACCACAACTATACAGACAAAAGCTGCAACAACAATCCCCAGCGTACCCCCGACCCCTGACGCGCCCTCGGTACCCGATGCGGCACAGTTTCCGACTCTATGTGACTTGGACTCGAAAACAAATAAAGCTTATTTAATCGTTAAAAACAAATTATTTATTTTTTATGAGACATATAACGTCTGAATTATTTAACGGGATTCCCGCAAAGATAGACAGTGTATTTCGTTACACCGACGGCCGCCTTTATTTTATTCAAAACGACATGTTTTTTGAATATAATGAATTTACCATGAGCTTAATTCGCATCGGTAAAATGGATCTTTCATTTTTTGGTATATCTTGCCCTAATGTAGGCGTTTTGGCGCAGCTTAAAGATTTATTACATAAGATTATATCTCGTAATATAAAATTTTAGTTATGTAAAAATAAATAAAATGTATATTATTATAAACCCAATAAAAATATATTATTATTAGAGCCCTCGTTTTCTTTAATCAACCTATGCCAAACCCGTTTTCTTTAATCAGCCTATGTTCCAAGTCCTATACAAGTTGTAAAATAAATTACTTTCCCTATATCTTTTTCGATGCAAACGGAGTGTTATGGTCATTGTAATTTACTAGCTTGCTATCACTTGTTAAATTAACTTTTACGATACAGCGGCGTAGAACAGCTGTTTTAAAATTAATTATATTTGCAGGATTATTTGGTCTATGACCCTATTAAATAATGCCTTATTTAACTGCTAGTTTGATTGCACAGATATTGTGACGTACATACTCAAGTTACAAGAATTGAGTTCTAATATTTAAAAAAGATATAAAAAACAATATAATATTAAATGTGCCTAATATTATACTGATAAAAACCCACTTGTAGATAAAATGTTAAAACAAACTATTATACAGGTATGAAAAAAAATTAAAAACAATTTTCATTTCTTTTAGGGCTGTTTTGAAAAACTAATACCCAAACTACTTGGTGCAAATGCCTATATAAAGTAGTTGTATTCTACATAATAACGAAGAAGGGTTCGTGAATTCGTAATAAAAACAATAGCTTATGTGGGTGCGCGTCCATATGAGACGCATTTTAAAAAATGACCTAGGTATACTGATATCGTTTTAGGGAAATAAATACCATAAATGTGAATGGTCAATATTATAAAAAATTTTATTCAAAATAAAAAAGATTACCTTAACTTTCGAGCGTTTTAATACAGATTTTACATATAGGCAGACAATTTTGAGCATCACGCTATAAACGTATGCACTTTTCAAAGCAGATGTTTAAATTTCTTATAAACGAAATATTTAAGAAAAGTTATCTGTAGAAAACCCTTGCGATAATTTGTTTAGGCCCTCTGGTGTAAAAATTTTTTCGCATAAATGACAATTAAACATTTTAAAATTGTTCATATAAATTCAATTTCCCTAAAACTATAAAAAGACCTATTGTCGTCTTGTTAATGCGCTCTATCACAGGGATACAAACACTTTGAATAAAAATACCAAGTCAGTTTAAAAACCCCCCGACACCATAATAAAATTCAAAAACTTACCTGTTGCAAACTTATAACAGAAACAATTAAGTGCTCTCACCATTTCTGCACTATTTATAAGCCCCTTCTAGAGTGACGCTAAATCCTTGAACGTTTTGTTGGAGTGGGGCTACTTGAATTTTTACTTTTCGGTTGTTCTAGAATATTATCTGTTATGGTGAGGTATAGCTATAAATACCAGAAACCACTGCAGGAAAGCTAGTTCACCGATTTCTTCTTTTCTCAAATTAAGGGCCTGAAAAAAGTAAAAATGGCTGCTAAAATTGTTGTTGTAAACGGTCTAGACCTGGAAGAGGGTAAACTTTACCGTATTCTTGACATCGAGAACAAGGACGGACCCTTTGGCATTTCCACAATCGTCTATCTAGAAGACGATAAAATGGTATATCTCCCTAAAAGGATGACCAAAACCGAGGCAGAAGTGGCTACCATACGTTGCAGCCAATTAGGCCTTGTCCGTACTGGCAAACATTTTGTAGAGAAATACGGATGCACTACCCCTATTTTAGAGATTTTGAAGTTCTGGTGAGTTTTTTTTTATATTATATCAATTCAATACTTCATTAGCCCATTCTTTTTTCAGATGCAGGCTTCTTTTAAAATTAATTAATATTTTATCAACCACATATCTTTAGTTTTTATTATAAATTGGTATAACGTTTTAAATTGTAAGTTATTTTTACTAATATACCTTGTGATTTTCAAAATGTTTTTTTAATTTTCCCACAGCCCCATTTGAAATGAAACATAAAAATTAATTTTGAACATTTAATTATAAATATATCCATAAATAATTTTTTCAACCGGGTCCGCCCAGACGATCACCCCGTGCCCATAGAGGGGGCCATGCCACAGTTCTCTGAAGTCCTCTGGCATGGCGAACTCCGGAGGGAAATTGTGAAATATGTATATCATCTGAAAATGCCGTAATTAGGCATATAAAAATAATTGTATTTTTTAAAAACATACCGCCTCGCCGGGAAACATCTCCCCCACCATAAATTCGATATAATTGATGATTTGTACTGCTATAAAAGAAAACCCCGAATTAAAAAATTAAAAAATTTATAATAAAAAGAACTTACCAGACATATTTTCACGTTTGCAAGTAAACGGGTGTTCAATCTATATTTATATAAGTTTTTCCTACTATTAAAGAAATAATTTTTATGATGCATAAATATATGTCGATTTGAGTACGTACTAATTTTTCCTACTAGTAAAGAATTAATTTTTATGATGTATAAATATATGTCGATTGGAGTACGTACTAATTAATTCAAACACTAATATAATATCGTCATATACGGGGCATTTTGAAAATGTAGATAATGGACTTGTTTATTCTTTACACTGATTTTAAATACATATACGAGGCTGGTAATAACTACTCTGTTGGGATATTTTAAACGGGGTTAATGGCGGATTAGACAGCTTAACGGGGTTTTGATCCGCCTAGCTGGGGCTTGAGGGAAACGAAAAATAATTATTATATGTTCTCTTCCAAGATTAATTTTAAATATATCCCCCAAATACGTACAATCAGTTAAAATGTAGTTGGTCTTCAGCTACGTCATTGTACTAAAATATACCATTTAGGCTGAATGTTATGGTGGTTTTATAGATATAATTTGTAATTTAAAGGCGAGATTTAACGGTTAAAAGTGTTCCATACCCCCTGTATACAGATCCCATTAAATGCTTTTATTCGCCCACATGATGCATGCATTAATTATTTATTAAAAGGATAATTACTTTCAATGCAAAATTGCATATGTAATAGGCCAACAATGTAGATAAAATTTGCATATAAAACCAATTCTACCTACTACCTACTTTATATAAGCATTTTATTGAAAGATAATTAATTATGTATTCTGTTTTTATTGCGCGATTCGGTAAACATATCCTTAAAGTTGCGATAAACAATAAAATTCGAAAAATATCTTATTTTCTCCGATATGACCTTTATATAAATTACCATAATAGTGCATTTGACTTGAAAACTGCATATATTTCTGGCATAAAACGTTGTTAAATGATTACAAATATGTCTTTTTATTTACGCCGATTTTTTATTCCTTTAATGTAATATACCAGGGTGGTAGTATGTGATATTGTTATATTGTAAATGTAAAAAGTTTTAAAATTTTTATTTTACGCAAATTTTTTTATTCCTTTAATGTAATATACCGGGGTGGTAGTATGTGATATTGTTATGATGTAAATGTAAAAAGTTTTAAAATTTTTATTTTACGCAAATTTTTTTATTCCTTTAATGTAATATACCAGGGTGGTAGTAAGTGATGTTTTTATGTTATAAATAAAAAAGTTTTAAAATTGATTGATTTTCATTTAATTATGCACTCGGGGGGAACAGGGTCTGTTGGACAGGGTTCATGATACGTTTAATCTGATTCCACACGGAGCAGTTTATATTACAATACTTTTTTTGTTAAATCTGATGTCTGTTGTGTTGCATAACAGATAGGTGAATGCACAAGATTGTTAATATTTTCCTACGCTTATAATATTTATTTTTATGTGAAACACTGGTTGCCTAACTTCAGGTAGTACTCAGATATCAATTAGTTTGTTTTACTAAGTATATGTGTATGGTTTACCCTAATTTTGTACATTATAAAACATCATCATAACCCCACTTAAGGACCTTTTGTTCCAGCAATCTAATCAGATGTACCCCCGCGGTTTCATGTTGTCAAACATTGTTTAGCAGTTTTAATCTATATGCTCTCGTAGCGTATTTTGCAAGGCTTTGAGGTTCGGCCCCAGAGGATTATGGTTCAAATCCCACCGAGAACAAAAACTTTTTTTCTGTTATTATTTATTCATTATGTTGTTCAATATTGATTATTTAGATAGATGTTCGGGTTAGGTACTTGGGTTTGGGTACTATTGAGAACGTGGTATGTCATCTCTCCTCCGCTAGGTGGCGCCTCTACAATTAATCGTTCACAGTCATGTACTAAGGGGGATTTGGGGGGGCTCCGCGGGTACTTGGGTTCCATGGGGAATACTGTTAGGTTAGAATCTTCAAATAATGGGGCCCCCTGGTAATACCAGGGGGGCCACTTAGGTTAATACGGATCCTGTATCTACTGCGAGTAGTTATGACGTCAGACACTAGATGGCTATAGTAGCTGGGTTCCGCTCGGGTTAAGAGAGGGTGGCGACTTCCAGGAAAAGTGCCACGCCCTAAAATGGCGATAAAATTACGAGTTTTAGGTTCCATGTTATTTCTTATGAGTTTTGATGCCCGAACTCCTATAGCTTTATCTACTCAAAGCAGAAAATTATATTTGGCCAGATAAAAAAGATTTGACGAAATATTTTCAATGCCGCGGAAACGTCGTAGTGCACGACACGTGTCCGAAATCAAATCCAGTCTTTAACGGTTTACGTTGTATTAATCCAGTTTGTAATCCATTGATGGAATGCGACAATGATTGCCGTATTCCCAAAGACCATTTTTCCTTCTATACGTGCAAAGGGATGGAAGCTACAATAGTTTATTGTCGACAAGGGGTTGATTCCCTGGGTACCAACTGTTTACAAACGTGTAGAGGATCAACGGTATTTGTTCAAGATTTTCTAGAAACCATACAGGTCACCCCTAAAAAGGTGCTTGTAGGACAAAAAGCTTGTATTAAAGGTAAAATAATTTCCACAATATGCGATACCCACTTGCACCGGAAAAGAGTAGTAAGAGAAGGCAACAAATTATATTTTTACTTTGCTCCTAATTTTTATTTAGTTAATAATAAATGTCTAGCATATAAAAACACCCCCTCTATAGATGAAATGGTATTATTCCCCGATAGTCCTGATCCCGCTATAGCTTCTCACCGAACCGGTACAGGGAGGGCTTTAACGAAACTAATTCCTTACGAATCCTTTGCCTCATTCGAAACAGATCGTACCACATACTATGATGTCAACGGAGTTCAGTACCAAGAGGTGCTTTTCTACTTTGGAAAGCAAAAGCACATATTAGATAATAAATTTTTAACTGTTCCCGAGGATACAAAATTTGTACTTAATAATAATTTAAATGGAGTTTGGACGGAACAACTAACGCTTACACCAGCGACGAATACTGTCGACGAAATAAGTTGGATTGAAGATAAAACAACAACATTTTAAATCACAAAGAACAATCGGAGAAATAGTACAAATACATTATTAAGTGCTCAGCGGCTTTTGCTCATTTTTTACAACAGAAATATAATAAATAATTACAGTTTCTTACTTTCTTATTGTCGATTTTCCTTTTTTGAAGTACAAAATAGTTCTATAGCTGAATTTCCAAAATCCAAAGCAGGAAATCGGTGGCAACAAAAATCAAAGATCCAAGGGAAAGAATGTAACCTTGATATTTAACCAAGATGAATAAGACATGCAAATTAGACACAATGACAAAAGAACGCAACTTACTTTCCCCACAACATTATTGTGTATTAACACAAAAAATTACAGGCCATTTATTTTTTATAATACCCATTAGAATAAATTAATGAAACTGGTTTTGGTTAGGCTTCTATTTTGTTTTGTAAATCACAATTTTTGCTATAATTTTCACTGTACCCTAAACGGAATAAAAATAAAGTCAATATTATCCTATAAATTTCAAAATTTCTTCGCATGGGTTTATTTTAATATAAATTAAAGGATCTAAAGGTTCTGTTTTCTGCCTTGTTGTGTGAAAATATAATTTTTTCTTGGGTGTGCTTGCTGTGTCCTAAACAGTATAAAAAATACAGTAAATAGTATTCTTGAATTTTCAAAATAAAACTAGAATTATTTTCCACGCAACATTATAATAAATATTTCCATGCAACAAGAACCTGTTTAACGTTGAATATATTTTAAAATAAACCTCTTCAACAAAACTTAAAATTACTCGGAAATCATATTTAAACCTCTCGAGTAATTCTGGGTATTTAAAAGTTGCTGAAATGTATATATAAGGCTAATAGTTGTGTGATTTTAACCAGTTAGTTAGACAAGTTGTAGTGACACAAGTATATGTTCATTATTTAATACAACGCTCTAAAAGTACCGATAATTCAAAAATTAATTATAGAAAAGTTGAATTACCGCCAATCGTTTCCAAAGTCCCAAAATACAAGAATAAATTTAGCAGCAGTTTTTAGAAATACGGTTTAGCAAATAAACATGGATTGTCAATCGTCTGCTCTAATTATGTTGGAACTTCTAGATGGGACAAAAGAGGTTACTGATTTGTCACAGGACGAGTTAAAATTAATTCCTATCGAGTACTTTATAAAGTATGTAGAACCATACAAACTAAAAGAAATATGGCATAAAATCCCTACGTCATATAAATCGAATCGTTTATTATTATTAAGTTTGCCATGTATGGAACATTATAATAAAGGAAGGACACAAATAGATGGCCCGCCACCTTCATAGAGAAAATGCACCCAATGTATTAGATCAGAATAAATACAGTAAAGTAATTTTTCATTTAATATTATATTGTATTATATTGCTTATATTATGTTATTATGTATTATAAAAATATATTTATAATTAAATATAAATTTTCTAGCGTAAATCTATGTATGTGTTAATTTTTATTTTAGACATTTTAAACTTATAACCCGTCTTAAGGAATTTTAACTTTTAATCTATTGTATTATATTGCGTGACTATAATGGTGAAACATATTATATATATTTTATATTGAACATAAAAATTTTAGCATAAGCCTATCTATGTGTTATTATTTTACAATAAAGATTTTTAAATGTAGTATCTATATTATATTCATGCGGGTAGGTTGAAATTCTTGACACGGAAAAGCGATTATGTCGTAAGATCATTAAAGTGTGCTACATAGGGGAACCTTTTATTACCGATTTATCTTGTAGTGGTTGCAAATCACTTGTCGTACAAGGTAACTTAAAATATATACCACTTAGGTGTGTTGTAACGACATTAACACAATCTTTTTAACAAGATAAAACTTTCGTAATGATAATAAAACTGTATTGGAAAGTGCAAATTTGTTTGTTTTAATTGTTAAAAAGACGGTACCTATAAATTATTCGACAAACGTGAAATCATACTAATGTAATCGCAGATACCTATTAAAATAACAAATTTTCGAATCTATGTATAACTTTTAATTTTAAACAACTATTCTTAATTACATTTTGCTGAATATTCTGAAATAGAAATACTTTATTCTTGTACAAGTTTTATATTTTTTTACCTACCCTGTACGCCGTTTGACTTGCAACCGTTCCAGGTGCACCCAATATGATTATCGAACAAGCACCAAAGTAGTATAGCAGTACCAATCCCAGGACACAACCCCATAAGAAATAACATGGAGCCGAAAACCTGCATTTTTCGGGCCATTTTAGGGCGTGGCACTTTTCCTGGAAGCCACCATCCTCTATTAACCTAAGTGGAACCCAGCTACTATCGCCACCTAGTGAGTGACGTCATAACTGTTCGATGCCGGTAATATAGGGCCCTATTGACCTGTGTGGAACCCTCCACTGCTGCCACCTAACCCCCCACCCATTATTCTAACCTAACTTTTGCCCCAACGGAACCCAGATCACGTGTTACCCCGATTATATAGTAATATCATTGTAGGGGTGCCACCTAACGGGGAGAGATGTACGTACCTGTAATTTTGAGACCTGTAGCGCCACCTGCTTTTCATATAAGGCATCTTGTTTACCGCGATGGTAGGTATGACGTTGTAAATCAGTTAAAATATTTTAAAATATAATAATACCATAAAAAAGTTTTTGTCCTGGGATTTGAACCAGGAACCTCCCGATTCCGATCTAAAACCTTATAAAATACGCTACGAGAGCGTATACATTAAAAGAGTCGATTAATGTTGACAAGCTAAAAATATGGGGGACCCGTCAATTATAACGTATAGGTGGAACAAAGGGCCCAAGTGTGGAGACGA
The DNA here is from genome assembly GCA_963920685.1 of Polydrusus tereticollis. Lineage (NCBI taxonomy): Eukaryota > Metazoa > Arthropoda > Insecta > Coleoptera > Curculionidae > Polydrusus > Polydrusus tereticollis. Next base: position 27,681,174 of record OY987334.1, read on the forward strand.
GTGCAAATGGCGGCAGCCATAGTTGTTTTTGTCTACATACTATTGGAGACCATCATCTGTTGCAGTATGCATGCGCCATAACATGTCATCAATGAACATTGTTAGAGGCCGCGTGGCACGTAATTAGACAACCGGGGATCTAGTATGTCCTTTTGGCAAACAGCATTTTCAGACGCCATCTATAATTACGTTCGCGCATACCCCCGCCATCTGGGTACTACCTGAACTTATGCAACCAGAAGCCCCTATCAGCAAATATTGCCTTCACCAATTTATTAACAAACCTAAGTGTGGCGATGATGACAAAATGGCGGTAAACCTAGCTTTTATAATGCCTTCACCATTTTATCGACAAACCAGTACTAATGGCGTTGCCAAACCAATATTTCCCCTTATTCAACATAAAAATTGTCGAAACGGCAACACCGCCGTTCCAATACTGAAAATTTAAGAAAATACGCTTAGGCCATATTGTAATAGCCGTCTGCAACAGTAACTAGGTAAAACAAAGAACCTTAAGTGTGGTTATAGGGATATATTATTATCGACGTCAATTTATTAACAAATCTTAAACCTTTCCAACAGCATTCACCCCATATCGCATTGATAAAAATACCCATATAAATACCCTATCGGAATGCCATTCATGATTGTATAATTAAATAAAAATCAATCAATTTTAAAACTTTTTATTCACAACATAACAATATCACTTACTATCACCCTGGTATATTACATTAAAGGAATAAAAAAATCGGCGTAAATAAAAATTTTAAAACTTTTTTATTTACAACATAACAATATCACTTACTATCATCCTGGTATATTACATTAAAGGAATAAAAAAATCGGCGTGAATAAAAATTTTAAAACTTTTTTATTCACAACATAACAATATCACTTACTATCACCCTGGTATATTACATTAAAGGAATAAAAAAATCGGCGTAAAATAAAAAGACATATCTCTAATTATTTAACAACGTTTTATGCCAGAAATATATGCAGTTTTCAAGTCAAATACACCATTACAGCACTAGTTAGCAAAAATATTTAAATAAGACAAGTATCTTGCATCAAAAATAATACCTGAACGAAACACAAATTTGGCACAAGACACTTATCGCCAATCTGGTATATAGGTACAATATATTATTAGTTCAAAATTTAGCGAAAATATTTACAGTTAAAACTAAGGATTAGAAACATTTACCGTGCAAGAATAGGCATATCTACATACAATTAAAAAACTAGGACTAGAAACATTTATATTAGGAACATTACCGCACAAGAAGGCATATCTATATACAAACTTAAAAACTAACAAAAAAATGAATGGAAAAAGACATTGGCGGGTATGGGCATTTGAACAGAGTAGGAGTAATGTGCAATATTCGCTTATAGATAGAATATTATCCTTAACTTATACATACAACTTGAAACGAGGGCAAGAGCAAAAATACCTGAAAAACACTACACTTACCAGAGGGCACTCGGTTACTACCACCCTGGTATATTACATTAAAGGAATAAAAAAATCGGTGTAAATAAAAAGACATATCTGTAATCATTTAACAACGTTTTATGCCAGAAATATATGCAGTTTTCAAGTCAAATACACCATTACAGCACAAGTTAGCAAAAATATTTAAATAAGACTACCTGAACGAAACAAAAATTTGGCACAAGACACTTATCGCCAATCTTGTATATAGGTACAATATATTATAAGTTCAAAATTTAGTGAAAATATTTACAGTTAAAACTAAGGATTAGAAACATTTGCCGTGCAAGAATAGGCATATCTGCATACAATTAAAAAACTAGGACTAGAAACATTTATATTAGGAACATTTACCGTGCAAGAATAGACATATCTACATACAATTTAAAAAAAAAAACTAGGACTAGAAACATTTATATTAGGATCATTACCGCACAAGAAGGCATATCTATATACAAACTTAAAAACTAACAAAAAAAAATGAATGGAAAAAGACATTGGCGGGTATGGGCATTTGAACAGAGTAGGAGTAATGTGCAATATTCGCTTATAGATAGAATATTATCCTTAACTTATACATACAACTTGAAACGAGGGCAAGAGCAAAAATACCTGAAAAACACTACACTTACCAGAGGGCACTCGGTTTAAACAGGGACACGACGTGAACGTGGCCCATATTGTCCCCATTCGATTTTTATGGAAAAACGAAATTTCAAAGCAAAACCATTTTAGAGTGGAATCTTTTTCCGTTATCTGATTTGAAATCAGAAAACAGTTCTATATATAACATAATATATGGCTCTTTTTTAAGTTATACAGGGGGAATTTTTGCCTTCTTTTACTGTATAACATAATATATGGCTCTTTTTTAAGTTATACAGGGGGAATTTTTGCCTTCTTTTACTGTATAACCAATATGGGCTCTTTTTAAGTTATACAGGGGGAATTTTTGCCTTCTTTTACTGTATAACCAATATGGGCTCTTTTTAACGTTATACAGGGGGAATTTTTGCCTTCTTTTACTGTATAACCAATATGGGCTCGTTTTAAAGTTATACAGGTTAGGATATAATATGTGTATTAGTATTTTGGCCTTCTTTTTACTGTACAACCAATATGGGCTCTTTTGAAAGTTATACAGGTTAGGATATAATATATGTGCGTTAGTAGATTATTCTAGTAATAAAAATAATTTTAATGCTAATAATAATATGAATGCTAATGTTATAATAATATGAATAATTATAATACTAATAATATGAATGTTAATGCTATAATAATATGGATAATTATAAAACTAATATTAATGTGAATACTAAAACTAGTCATCCACATGCATAAGTGAATAATGCCCCCATGGTAATGTGCCGGGTGAAGATTTAGATATTTGTCGCTTATCATCATAAGGGCTGAGACCGATTTTAGTTTGTTTTATAGTATGTAGCTCGTGTTTTTGGGATCTAATTAGGCGCTGCGAAATAGGCTTTTCCAACCAAGTTTCAAGGCAGGTGACGTAATCTTCAAATGTGATTTTATTTTTAATCACAGACCTTTTAATGCCCTTTATCTTTTTGGTGACGCCCAAGTTAGATAAAACCTTATCAATTTCCGCCCGCTCTTTGTTTAAATTCTCTAGTTTAACCCGTTCTTGCTCAATCTCGTCTGGAGTATAAAGCAGTTTAATAGCATACATTTTAGACCTAAGGCCAACAAAATGGGTCATAATGCGGCCATTGTTCTCATCTTTCATCATTCCCAGCACCTTTTTGTTCACTTGTGGAATCGCATAAACGTTATCACGGGCATAATCTGAGGTATCAAAATAATCGTTACAGTCTCGTCTCATTATCTGATACACATCGTGGTTTTTAATTTCGTAAATAAGACTATCAGTATCTGTATACAATACACTACAGGCGTCAAAACGTGGAACCATGTACTCGTAGTGAAAGCCATAAATCGTAGTCTTTGCTAAATCAAGAATACACATGCCAACATAAATCGGCTTATTAAAATAAATTTGTGTTTTTGCAAGCTCGACAATTACTAAATTTTCGGAAACAATTGTGCTGCTTTTAAATTCTGGCCGGGATATTAAGGCTTCAGCACCATAGCGACCATCCCATTTTGTTATAAGTTTAACGTCAGAGTGGTTCCGGATATTCTCCATCGTCTTTCCAAATACGGCATTGTTCATAAGTTTAAAAAAATTCTTTTCAAACTCATTCTTGGCATTTTGGCGCAGCCCCGTGTTGAGGTCGATATATGATATTAACCAAGGAGATTGGTTAAAGGTTAATATTCGGTGTATTTTGCCCAATTTTGCCCCCAAAGTTAGAGCTTGCTTTAAGTTTCTATAGTGTATTACGTATTCTGTTTTATTGTGTAGCGTAGCCAAAAGTTTCTCATTCTTTGCCCCGGGCGGTTTTTCATGGCCAGGGCATAATGGAAAATCGGAAGACTTATCATGCAAATTCTCAGGTATTTCCAAGTCCACTTCCATAATAAACCCTTCGGCGGATTTATCTGAAATTTCACTAATGTTTAAGTGAGATATCTCGTTTTCTGAAAGCCATCTAAAGCCGTTATAAGGTAGATATTGCGACATTGCCCAGCCGTATTGATTATTGACATCAAAGTACATGAGATAGGAGTCTTCTTTAGTTGGATCATAATTTGGCATGTACTTGTTGTTGGCTTCTGCATACCTCTTTGAACACTGACTTAGCCCCCCGCGAACCCTCTTTTCTATGAATGTTAGCATCTCTAAATCAGTAAGCAGCTCAAGTTTTATCATATCTTCTCGATGAATTAAGAGGGATAAACATTGCAACGCATAACCAGGTAGGGTATACGACCATGCAGGATCAAGGCCATAAGTCCTATGCGATATATCCCTAAATGCTTCAAATACATCCGTTAAAAGCATTACATCCGTTTTAAGATATAAGTCAGAGTAGTCTTGCATGGTACGGCAATTAAAAGTTTGCCAAACTTTCTGCGCATTTAAATATTGCGTGTCACTTATAGCTGCATCTTCTAAGCTGTTATAAAACGCCTCTTTAGGAGGGAGTTCAGTCTCATTCAATCTTTCCCAAGCGTTCATATAATCATAAGGGAAAACGCCCTTTCGGGTAAGTAAGTTCAGTTCTTCTCCCAGGTATTCAAACTCTGCTTTTAGGTTAGGATATTCGCATAAGTATGATGCAAGCTTATCCAGACCGCTAGCAAGAAAGCGAAAACTATCTATAAATCGAAAATGAACAGTACTATCCATTATATGCTTCGTAAATGAGATGTAATTTTCTTTATTTACAGGTAATATATCAATCTTTCCCTCTATTTCAGATAGCGCCCGTATTATCATGTGCCCATCATAGCAACTCAAGTTATGGAATAGGACAGGTATTGTGTGCGAATCCTGGTACTGTAGATTGCAGTGCTCATGTGCAGCGTTTAGATACTTTCCGGTGAAGTGTGAGTGATCTCTAACACGCTTATCGTCTTCCGTAAATGGCTTCTCACATATATGGCAGTGAGTAGCGGCCAAAAAACTTTGTTGTTGGGCAGGCGTAAGCGGTTTCATGGGCAAATCACATAAAAAGACCGTCTCGACGTCTTCAGCAAATTGTTGAAGCTCGCGCATGAACCACTGCATACAGTCTTGGCCTGTGTAACTTTTATAAAATGATAGAGAATCGTCATAATTACATTTTACATAATAACCGACGCTATAAGGGACATGCTCTTGTTCCTTTTGAGTGTTTTTTTCTATATCATCGACTACAGGTATTAGCAAGCTTTCCGAGTCTGCGAATATAACAAACGGGGCTTTTTCCTTATGTTTAAAATTATTAAATTCCAAAATATTATTGCCTTCTACAGGCATCCGAGGTATTGCTAAGGTCTTGTTTTTAGAGCATTCGGACGTGTGCTTATCTAGCGTTATCTGCGTGTGGAAATAATGAAGGCAGCGATCACAAAAAAATTTTCGATTCCCATCAAGACTCAATTGCCTTGATAGTGCGTGAAAGGTCTTTAATCCAAACAAAATGGTATTTTATAGGGCTTAAATCAATATCATCATCTGAGGAAAAGTAGCTGTCTTGTAAAAGTAGTAAGTTTATATGGTTAGGATGCTTATTTTCAGGTATATAATATGGCACAACCAGATAATTTTTTCCAATTTTTTGCAGTCGATATACGTTAACGGATATTAGGTTTTGCTTTTCAAACTTTGAAATTTGATTAATTGTCATGGGAAACTTAATACCTTCCAAGTTTAGAACTGACTGAGGCGTTGGGTATGAAGAAGTTCGATTTGGCTTCAATTCGATCGAAGCGGGATATAAAGCGGAAACGATGGACCACGCAAAGCACATTTCATCACTGTTTTTTACATTGATGCATGCATTTCTTTTAGCTATTTGTTTTGGAAGTTCGATGTAAGTTCCAACCCGAAGAGGATTATAATGATTAATAGATACCATTAAATGTGTAATTTTGCGTAGTGCCCACCCAGAATTTCTTTCCTGGAACGTGTCTAATTCAACTAAAATAGGGTTCTTAACATGATCGGCAAACCACTCATTTAAGTTTGTGTTGCCGAAAATAGGGGCATTCGGAGTAGTAATGTACTTTGTATCCATTAAAATTTCGTCTGCTTTACTAATTTCAAAATCCCCACAAAGAGTGGTGTTAACTTTGAGGGCAGTAGTTTTTTTTAGTGCGTTTTGAATTCGCCGCTTAAAAATTATCAAACAGTCTTCTAAAAATGATCGTACATCAGTATGACGTTTGTTAATAATAACACCCGTCCTGATTCTCGATTGGAATGCTGAATGTAAATCTTCCCACTTTACTCTACAAGAAGCTGTTTCTGCACGACGTGTCCCACTACCCCCGCCCACTTTACGGTCCTTTAGTAACGACTGAAACCCCTTAATTTGGGCTAAACACGCTATTATATGAGACTTTTCAGCCACTGACTCAGCGCGTTTCAAAAGTTTATTTAAATTGTGAATTGCACGAGTACAGTCCTGCAATATCTTACCGCAGGTAATCGTTGTTAAGTTAGGGGTATCCATCTGGGCCCTAATTAACTCGACGTACTCACTTGGGAACGGCATTTTTTTTTACTCTGTAACAAAATAAATATGGCTCAAAATACGTCTGCTCTCTATAACGTACAAAGACAGAAGGAGCTCTGGAGCTCCTGCGTTCTGCTTATAATGCGCCCCTATTTATAACCTCGGTTGGGGTGCGTTCAGAAAAGTAGCATGCCTTCGAAAAAATAAGGCGCGTTCAGAATTAATATTCAAGGTTTAGTATGCAGTAGATGTACAGGGTGATTGTTTATATTTTACTCGATGGATATCTCGGTTACTATTGGTCTTACAGAAAAGTTTAAATTAGCAATTTTGCAGTACTTTTTATGGGCATTCAGAATCCGCCATCGGAAAAAACAAAAAAGCATCAGAAACTTAAAATTTTCAAGTCACCTGGTATTTTTTAAATGGAACACCCTGTATTTTATATTTTTAGTCGCTAGATATCGTTCTCCTGAGTTCAAATATATATAGTTTATTATGGTTATTTTTGTTAGTTTACGAAAAAAATAGACTTTTTCGTATAAACCTAAGACAGCGGTGGAAGGCCATTTATACGACCATGCTGATTTGTTTTTATCAAAGTAGCCATGGATAATAAAACAAAGAAATATTGTTTAATTTTATTATTAACTATTCATTAAAGTAGTTGTTCAAAATGGCCCCCATTTACATTTACACACAAACGATATCTTTTCTTTAAATTTTCTATAGATCCTCGTAAAATTTCCGGCTGGTTGTTGAGATTATTAATTTCTTCTTGTATTTTGAGTTGCATTTCTTCGATAGTTCGGGTTCGGTCCATATAAACTTTTGATTTTAAATACCCCCATAAAAAAGTGTCCAAGGGGGTTAAGTCTGGACTGTTGGGAGGCCAGGAAATAGTTCCGTTCCTGCCAATCCATATATTATAATTTGCATTTAGGTATTGTCTAACGGCTAAAATGCTATGAGGTGGTGCCCCGTCCTGTTGCCATATTAAGTTTCTAAATAAATTTAAAGGTAATATACTAATTTCTTCCTCAATGTCATTTTCAAGGAGCTCCAAGTATCTAATACCTGTTAAGGACCCATTATAAAATATTTTGCCGACAACCCGATTGTTTATTATACCGCACCATACACTTATCGACTCTCGACCAGATCTTTTTATTTCTAAAGTTTTTTTTGGATTTTCCGCTGCCCAAAAATGTAGGTTCTTTAAATTAGGTGGTGCGGCCGTGTTGAAATTCGATTCGTCGGTCCAAAGTATACGATTAAAAAAATCTGGATTTTCTTCTAAGTGACGCAACATAACTCTACAATATTCTAAACGCTTTTGTTTGTCCATGTGAGATAGATTTTGAACCTTGGTAAATTTAAAGTCGTGCATATGATATTTTTTTAAAGTTTTTTGCACTTTCCAATAAGAATATTGCATGTCTCGACTACAATCCCGTATGGATTTCATTGGACTTTCTAAAAAATTTAATTTATTTCACTCGCCTGATAAAAAAAGTATCAATTAAATATATTACCTTGAAAATATAGAAGTATATCTAATTCTTGATCTTCATTTAGTCGAACAATTTTGGGTTTTCGTTTCAACGAACTGGTATTTCTAAAACGCTTATACAAGTTAACAAATGTTTTCTCACTAGGAGTTCTCCTGTTACGATAAATTCGTCCATATTCTTGACGCGCCAAGCGTTGATTTTGATTACTTTTTATAAAAACTGACACAATATTAACTTTTTCTACCTCAGAATATATCATTGTCGACAGCTCTTAAATTAAATGGAAGATAAATAGCTGTCAAAAAAATAAATTTCTTTTGTTTTATTACCCATGGCTACTTTGATAAAAACAAATCAGCATGGTCGTATAAATGGCCTTCCACCGCTGTCTTAGGTTTATACGAAAAAGTCTATTTTTTTCGTAAACTAACAAAAATAACCATAATAAACTATATATATTTGAACTCAGGAGAACGATATCTAGCGACTAAAAATATAAAATACAGGGTGTTCCATTTAAAAAATACCAGGTGACTTGAAAATTTTAAGTTTCTGATGCTTTTTTGTTTTTTCCGATGGCGGATTCTGAATGCCCATAAAAAGTACTTCAAAATTGCTAATTTAAACTTTTCTGTAAGACCAATAGTAACGGAGATATCCATCGAGTAAAATATAAACAATCACCCTGTACATACAACAAGCGGTTTTACGCGTTATTATTTTTAAAATATATTACTTGCCGAAAACATTAATATTTTACTGACTGAAAGTGAAGCCGGCGATAAGTTTAATCGCCGTAAAAATGTATAACAAAAACAGTTTCTTTTTCAAAAGCTTCAGATAAACTTAAAACGATTAGGAAAATTATTCATAGAAGTGTATCTAGATGTATTTAATAAAGATTATGCGTATTTACAATCGTATTAATATTATTACATACGTATCATTTTTTACCCAAAAGAAACAGTGTTTTACTAGAAAATATATTAGGGCTTCTCAGAACTACACCCTGTTTATGGGTATACAGCGTCATCATTATGATTAACGTATCAGTGTTATATTAGTGTTTTTGTTTGTGTTCAGATGATCTGAAACAATATTATAGGTATATAAGACCTGTTTTGTTTTTTCAGTGTTGACGTTGTGATTGATATATAAGCGTTATATGTTTGTTTTGTTTCCGTTGAGACGCTGTTTTGTTTCAGTTAAGATATTGTTATCTTAGTGTTGTGTTTTAAGTAGTGTTTTAAACACCCGTTCCGTTGATGAGTACGTCATTCGAATGTCAGAGTTCTGCGAGATAAGATGGCGAACCGAAAAATTAAATTAGCGCTTTTGTCTTTACCGAACGGTCTAGATTTTGGTTTTAAAATGGTTGAAAATGGCTGCTTTATTGGGAATAAGCCCGTAGAATTTGAAAATAACACCCTAGTGATTGATAATGAGAAATATACTTTAACTGTAGGACTTCTGAATTTATTGACAAAAGAACGCTCTATGGGCTATTCCAATACAGAGCTGGATAAATATAAAGAAATCCTTCTTTTATCAAGCGCACACCGAAGGGGATTTAATAGTAAAAATCACATAAATTCTAGCAGAAGCTGGAAGTATACAAACATTATTTCTAAGCTTTTTCCGCCAAAAAGGACTTATTTAAAGAAAAGCAGAGTGGGCATGATAAACAAAAACCTTGAATTGAACAGTACTATTCCTCCTACTTTGAATGATTTAGAACTTGATTACGATAATGACGTTAACAAGCTAGTGGAAATGTTTAAACAGTTAGAGAGCGATAATTTTAATCATAAAAACGATGATAAAATATGGTCTATATTACTAGAATTGGAAAAACTTGGGGTAATCGAATTTTAAAAATAAATACACTACCCCTTATTTATGATCTCAGTATATATCTACCCCTCGAGCAGAATGGGTGTGTTAATTTACCTCATTTTATTTCTCACCGTTACTTCTACAGCTGTACAGGCAACAGACGAAACAGCTGCCCGCCAATATTTAACAGACTATGGTTACTTGGAAGAAAATGCTACAGATAATGCCTTAGTGTCGATATCAGATGGGTTACGGGCATTTCAAGAAACTTATGGTCTCCCTGAAGATGGAACCTTAAATGACGAAACTATTGCTCTAATGCAAAGACCTCGCTGTGGCGTCAAAGATATTGCAGATTGGAGAAGAGGCTCTAACTACTTATGGAAAGATTTAAAGCTATCCTGGTCTATCTACCCTCCAAATTATTCAGTATATCCATATAGAACAGTTGCTGAAAGAGCTTTTCAAGCATGGGAGGATGTTTCTAATTTCCGCTTTAAATATGATAGAAACATCCATAATATTACAATTTCGTTTGCCGACCAACGGCATAAAATGAAAAATGATCTCACCTGGTGTCCCTACAAATTAGATAAACCTACTTTAGCGCACGCATTTTTTCCAGATGGAAGTGCCAATGTAGAGATTCATATGCATTCAAAAGAACCATGGAGTCTTTCTTCCAAAAATGGTGGGACAAATTTACTAAGCGTTTTAATACATGAGATCGGGCATACTCTAGGTTTAGCCCACACAGCTGACGAGAGCGCGATCATGTACCCGTATTACAAAGCGGAAAATGTGAAAATAACTCAGGACGATATTTATGGTATCGAGTACCTTTATGGCAAAAAATCTTTGGCCACAACAAAAATACCCACGTCACCGAATACAACCCCACAGACAAAAACCACGACTATACCTACAAAAGTTACAACCACTCCACAGATAAAAACCACAACTATGCCGATAAAAGTTACAACCACCCCACAGACAAGAACCACAACTATACAGACAAAAGCTGCAACAACAATCCCCAGCGTACCCCCGACCCCTGACGCGCCCTCGGTACCCGATGCGGCGCAGTTTCCGACTCTATGTGACTTGGACTCAAAAACAAATAAAGCTTATTTAATCGTTAAAAACAAATTATTTATTTTTTATGAGACATTTGTTTGGATGTTGAATTTAGAGACGAAACAAATTTCTAATACCCCTTTTCTATTAACAGATTATTTTAAATTTTTGCCAAAAAATTTTAAGAAAATAACTGCTATATATGAACGTCCTAATGGAGACATTGTATTGTTTGTTGGTGATCTGATTTACTTTGTAGAGTACGGCACGTTTGCGTTAATAAAAACGGAATCAATAGATAGTCTCGCTGCCACAAATGTAAAAACCAGAGTTCAAGCTGTCGTGAACACAAACAAGGGAAAAACCTATTTATTTTTCAATGATATTCTAGTATGGGGTATAAATGAGTGTATGTTTAAGCCAGACAATTACCATATAACGTCAGAATTATTTAACGGGATTCCCGCAAAGATAGACAGTGTATTTCGTTACACCGACGGCCGCCTTTATTTTATTCAAAACGACATGTTTTTTGAATATAATGAATTTACCATGAGCTTAATTCGCATCGGTAAAATGGATCTTTCATTTTTTGGTATATCTTGCCCTAATGTAGGCGTTTTGGCGCAGCTTAAAGATTTATTACATAAGATTATATCTCGTAATATAAAATTTTAGTTATGTAAAAATAAATAAAATGTATATTATTATAAACCTAATAAAAATATATTATTATTATTAGAGCCCTCGTTTTCTTTAATCAACCTATACCAAACCCGTTTTCTTTAATCAGCCTGTGTTCCAAGTCCTATACAAGTTGTAAAATAAATTACTTTCCCTATATCTTTTTCGATGCAAACGGAGTGTTATGGCCATTGTAATTTACTAGCTTGCTGCCACTTGTTAAATTAACTTTTACGACGCACTGACGTAGAACAGCTGTTTTAAAATTAATTATA